>CM068591.1:1720000-2062500 GCA_035048485.1 Pteria penguin | reverse complement strand
TGTAAAATACAGAGACACTGCTAGTTATGATTTACTGCAATGTCAATAGTTGACATGTACCATGTGATTGTAAAATACAGAGACACTGCTTGTTATGATTTACTGCAATCTCAATAGTTGACAAGTGCCATGGGATTGTAAGATACAGGGACATCGTTTGTTATGATTTACTGCAATGCCAATAGTTGACATGTGCCATGGTTTTCGAGATACAGAGACAATGCTTGTTATAATTTACTGCAATGTCAATAGTTGACATGTGTCATGGAATTGTAAGATACAGGGAAATCGTTTGTTATGATTTGCTGGAATGAAAATAGTTAACATGTGCCTTGAGATTGTAAAATAGAGAGACACTGCTTGTTATGATTTACTGTAATGTCAATAGTTGACATGTGCTATGGGATTGTAAAATAGAGAGACACTGCTTTTTATGATTTACTGTAATGTCAATTGTTGACATGTGATTGTAAGATACAGGGAAATCGTTTGTTATGATTTACTGTAATGTCAATAGTTAGCATGTGCCATGAGATTTGTAAAACAGAGAGACATTGCTTGTTATGATTTACTGTAATGTCAATAATTGACATGTGACATGGGATTGTAAAATTCAGAGACACTGCTTGTTATGATTTACTGCAATGTCAATAGTTGACATGTGCCATTGGATTGTAAGATACAGGGACATCGTTTGTTATGATTTACTGCAATGTCAATAGTTGACATGTGCCATGGGTTGTGAGATACAGAGACAATGCTTGTTATAATTTACTGCAATGTCAATAGTTGACATGTGTCATGGGATTGTAAAATACAGAGACACTGCTTGTTATGATTTACTGCAATGTCAATAGTTGACATGTGTCATGGGATTGTAAGATACAGGGACATCGTTTGTTATGATTTACTGCAATGTCAATAGTTGACATGTGCCATGGTTTGTGAGATACAGAGACAATGCTTGTTATAATTTACTGCAATGTCAATAGTTGACATGTGTCATGGGATTGTAAGATACAGAGACACTGCTTCTTATAGTGTAGTGCAATGTCAGTAGTTGGCATGTGACATGGGATTGTAAGATTCAAGGACACCATTTTACTTAACTTCAAAGTTCTGACAAGACAAAGAAATGCTCATAAAAATCTTATCCCAAGAAATATTGGGTAGAGATGGAGGAAGGAAACGTAAATCCATTCATTTGGCTATATTCGGCTTAAGTTTAAATCTTCGTAATTTCTCTGCAATTATTTAAAAAAAAAGGCTTTTGACCTAATTGATAGATTTTACCTTTGGCGTTAACTGACAGAACAAGGAATTCAGGGTAACATGCCAAAATATTCTGTCACTATCACAAAAATTATTATAAAATCATTTTTATGAAAATGTCACGGGTAAAGCACAATGCAGTTTATTGGAAATTCTTACAAACGTGAACTAGATTTTATAAGTGAATATAGTACATCAATAGAAAGTATTTTAATCAGTTTTCTTCTTTCAATTTATGTTTATTTATTTATTTTATTTTATTCTATTTATTTAATTATTATTATTATAAATTATAATTATTTTGCGAATGTATGCTAATACCACAGAACTCACATCTCATGCTTGTAAGAGAAATAATTGGAAACTTACTTTACATGTGGATAAACTAAAATTAGGATGTTTACAAACGGTGGTAATATTAGAGATTACGAAAATTGGCAATATGATGGGACTCGAACCCATGACCTATGGTATCGAATTACCTAGCTGTCATGCATCCGAGCGTCTAACCGACTGAGCTACCTGAGCTCCAAAAAATAGAGCTTAAATAGCCAATCATTAGCTAATCGTATCCATGACAACACGGCCGCGGAAAGTGAAGGGATTTACTCGACGTAAACGCAGGCGGATCCTCTTAAAGAATACAATCACTGAAACAGAAATAAACCAGGGGCGTAGGAGAAGGGAGGCAGCGGGGGCACGTGCGCCCCCCCCCCATTACGCACTTTGAAAAGTGGGGGGGGGGGGCACAACCATGTTTGTGGCCCCCCCCCACTTTTCGAGTAATATTTAAAGTTTAAATAAACTTAAAGAAGACATTTTAAGCGAAGTAAATCTTTTTTAAATCTGTAACTACAAAATTACGGATAAGGTTTTCTATTTTACTGGCGGTTGATGTATCCTGATTACGCAACATGCTCTTTCAGCTTATGCATTAGTGTGATGTCATCCATTGTAAGTATTTATTATGTTTTGAATGATATTATACAAGTCCGTGATTATGCAATAGAGTCGCATTATTATAGTTTGCTCTTATCTGAAAGATATAAGCAGGTGTAGCCCAGTGGATGAGCTGAGTTGTTCATCTTGTGACCAAGAGGTCTGGGTTCGACACCCGTGGGGGCATACCGGTGCTATGTCTTTCGGATGAAACTCTGACTGATAACGTGTCTGACATTCAAATTGCAAGACAATTCGTCATCACGAACGAGCACTGTGAAGCTTTCTTTGGAAAGTATTAAAGTATGAACATTGTAACATGATGAGCAGCCACGGACCTTTAATGTGCATACCACCGAGTTAACGTGCATAAAAGTGTGAAATAAAAAATAACCACACTGTAACATGTTTTGTTGCTGATTAGTAGCCATAGTAGCCACTAAAAGTAAATAATTCGTCTTTTATATAATCATTAAGAGAGAGAAATTGGAATAAATTCAATCTGAAGTTTTTTTATGCGCCGGATCGAAAGATCTGGGGCATATTGTTTTTGTCCTGTCTGGTGGCTGTTGTAAACCTCCGCCATAACTTTTGAACCTTAAAAGATAGACTTCATATTTGCCATGCATACTCCACTAATGAAGCCCTTTCAATTGACACCGGACAAGGTCAATGACCTTGAGACCTTCACTGTGACCTTCGTGCTAAAAATAGCTTTTTCGGATTTCGTTGCCGCCGGGGACACCTTTTTTTATGCTTTTCACTTTTGGAATGGTGTGCAACCCACTTTTCACTGCCGAGCTACGCCACTGTAAACATATAAAGCACAAATAGAAACAGTGAAACACCCGGGAGAACAATGAACCTTGAATCTCTGAAGAAATACCCGTAGAAATGAAGGCAAATCAGACAAACATATAAAGCACAAAGATACTATGTACAGCTAACAAGGCACCTTTATTTCTACATGTATTTCTTCGGAGATTAAATCGGTGGATGTCAGTTCCACAATGAGGCACCTAGAGCTTCCAAGAGAACCCACGTGTTGAGGTACTAGCAGACAGAGGGGAAGAAGGAAAATCGGTGGATGTCAGTTCGACAGTGAGGCACATAGAGTTTCAAAGAGTGATCACGTGTTGAGGAACCAGCCGACAGAGGGGAAAAAAGAAAATCAGTAGTGTTATGATCATACAGGAATCAGTGGCAGATCCAGAATTTTTGAAAAGGGGGATCACATGTTTATTGGCCAAAATACGCGGTCATTTTTGGTGCCAGATCTGGTATTTTTACATGTAAATATGTGGCGAAAAGGAGGGCCCGGGTCCCCACCCCCTCTAAATCCGCCACTGGTAAATAAGTTTACATATTTATTTTTTTTTTGTTATGTACGTCCGGGTTCTTATTGTTTAATCGCTCTGGATGTATCTTATGTAAAATTGAATGGTATTTGGTGTAAAAATATTTGTGGCTTTAAAGCAAAAACATGTTTTGCTTGATACGGCTTAGGCCACCATAAGAAAGAATGTAACTGGAACGGAACAGGGGAGACAACTCCTACTAAAGTGTGTCAAATCCGCTTTCAGAACGGTCATTCTGCTTTGTCATGTCGTCAATTTGTAACTAATCCCCCACTCAATATGCACGCCTATGGATATACTACTAGTATTAAATATGGGATACGCCTTCCCTCCCGGGTTTATGGGGCACCATTCACGCTAGTATCTATCAGATACTTGTGAAATGGAACAAAGTCAGCATACATTTATGCATTAACCTGTACCTTTCTATGATATATCAGTATCTGATGTACTTGTTGATACGGGTAGCTCTATTAACATTATGTCCAGATCATTATATGATTCATTACCATATACATGCACGTCCATTTTACACAGTCTGTCAAATTCTGAAGTTTTAGTAGCCAATGGTGAAACTGTTGTTGTTATTGACGGCACTGCAAGGGTTAGAGTAAAGAATTAACAATTGTGTACATAGTGTACTTTTCCATATTTTTACCAAATGTACCCATCCTGTTATTCTGGGTACATATCATCTTATTGAGCATAAAGTTGTGTTGGAGTTTAGCAAGGGTACTATTTCATCCAAACATATGAGTGCCACCAGGGTCTGAGATTATAGTATGAGGTAAAGTGCCAAACTCTGTGTTACATGGTACTCAAGTATTAGTAAAACAATACATACTTGCTCAAACAGGGTGTTCTTGTTGCCAAATCTTTGTGTACCATCAAATAGATTTGCATCTAACCCTAACCCTAACCGAATGTCCACTGTCGTACATTGTTGTTAGTGCCATAGTCATGTGACATCAGTTGCATTCGTATTTTACTGTGAAATTACTAAATCCTACCAAAGACACTATATTTGTTGCTGAGGGAAAATACTTGGCAGCATTTGAACAGCTAAATGACATGCATGTTTCCTTTTTCCCACTGTCTAATGAGCCAGCTGAACATAATGTTCAGGCAGACAAGAATCAAGACTTTTTGAAACAAATCAATTTGTCTACCCGTCTAAGTGATTCACAGAGGTCTGAATTTCATAACGTGTTTATAGAATATGTTGACTTGTTTGTAACGGATGAAAATCCATCCTTAGGTTTTATTGACTTAGTGCAACGCCGCATTATTCTGAAACCAGATGCAAAACCGAAACACCAACGTCCATATAGACTAGCATCAGATAAAAAGGACGTATTACGTCATCATCTTGATGAACTTTTAGTACAAGGTATAATTGTGCCTGTGAAGGAAACCGAAGAGTTGCCTATTACGAGTCCTAAAGTCTTGGTCAGTAAGAGATGCGAAACAACAAATACTTCAGGAACTTTGTCAAAGGATGAATGTTTCTCGCAATTCAGGTTTTATTGTGACTCAAGGTATCTGAACTCACAGACCGATGACTTCCGGTATGCCATACCAAATCTACAGGAACTTACGGAATCATCTTCTGAGTTTACTTCGAACTATTTTCCATCTATAGACCTTAGTACCGGTTTCTTTCAGATGGGTATCGCGCAAGAGTCGACCCGCTATACCGCGAAACACATGTTTCGGAACATTAAAATTCCTTCGGATGCCGATGGGCCTCAGTACGGCTCCGAATTCGTGCCAATTATTGATGGGCAAGTTATTGAGGGGACTTTTGTTCAAACCGTGATTATGTTCTGATAACATTAGAGAAAAATGCCGATCATATCGCTGACGTGAGGGAGGTTTCCCGCCGGGTTTGGGATGCTGGCCTGAAGCTAATCTAAAAAAGATAGGAATCCTGTGTCTATTTGAGTCACCTGATATCTCGTGAAGTTGGTTTCGTACATATATCGCCAGTTATAGTGCTATAGCATCACCATTGCAAGAACTATTGCGCAAAGGGGTGAAATTTGCATGGACAGATGAACATTCACGTGCTTTGAACATCCAAAGCGTTCATTGGTATCGTCAGCAGTTCTTGCATTTCCAGATTTTCGAATGCAGTTTCGCATCGCAGTTGACACAAGTTCGAGGTGAAATGGCTATATGCTGTACCAGAGGGTCAACGGTGATATACGCGTCATTCGTTTCGGCTAAAATCGCTCAGCAAATTGACAGCGCTCCTATGGACCCACAAAATTAGATTTACTTGGCTTGGTCGTTGCCATTTGAGATTGCGCTGATTACGTGCGTGGCTGCACGTGCGTGGCTGCACGTTTGTCATGGAGTGTGACCACCAAGATCTCCGACCAGTATTTCAGAATCAACTGAAGGGCGCTATATACGAACGTTGGCTGGTCATACTACAACAGTTCAACGTCGATATTGAATAAAAACCAGCCGGGAAGATGCTGGTGTCTGATACATTGTCCCGTATGCTCCCGAACGAAACATCATATTTCACAAGTTCGTCCGAGAATGATCTATACTTTGCCTATGCAGATTGATAAGGTAGTGTGTTTACCATCAATACATGTGCACAATACCATCTTGGACCTTGGTTAGGATACGGATAAACCGTCAGATGTCGGGAATAGAAAGAAACGCATGCAAACCAAGAAGACAACGCGTGTACATATGCGGCAGACTGTTAATAAGAGAGAAAACTGAAGAAATCTGACAAAGCTGTATAACAAAAATCACCAAGGACATGCACAAAAATATACATTTACCAAAACCTGCGAATTTTGACCCTTCCAGAACTGATAAGTCGCTTCCTGTCGCAGATAGAGTAGGGTCGAGTGCTGCAGAATTGGACGTGTAAGTGCCAAATTACTACACGGTAGAAACCGTGTAGCTGGTTGGACTTACCGCCGGTCTCTCATTCTAGAGTGACACTGATATCCCAAAGGTTAGTACTGCATTAGATACCGAAGTAAACTTTCATATTGTCTCTCATTCAAGCGATGATGCTGTATCGGAGCCGGACACGGGGGATTTTAGTTCATATCTACACTTATTCTCAGATGCAGTGTGGAGCCTGTAAAAAGGTTCCCCGTGTCTGGGTGTTTCAAGTGTTATTATTCACCCTATAGTTACTGACTTGGTTGTGTGGGAGTTTTCCCCAGGGTTTGTACATCCTTATCCCCCCTTTTCATCAAATATAATAAAAATAAAATACAAATCTCCTAAAGTTATAATCACACCACTTAGATTGCCCTCTGTGTCCACTCTTCATATACCTGGTATTTCTTGTAGAAAATTATTCGGCACCACTAAAGTTCTTATTTCTCCACTTAAAAGTAGTTTCCCTATTGAACGTTCGATCTCATTTTCAAAAACATTCACACCTATAAATTCTTACAGAGCTGTCAATTCTATACGCAGACGGTATTCTAAGATTAATAAGTGCAACGCCAAGAAATGTCTTACTTGCCATCATTTAAACTGCAAGTCCAATATTGAATCTTCGGTTAATGGAAATATATTTAACACCAACTTAGACAAAGACATAGATTGAAATACTGCCAATGTTATATATGTCATCACTTGAGAAGCTAGAGGATGTGGGGCTCAATATGTCGGGGAAACTTCTCAAACTTTGAAACAACGTTTTCGAAATCATTCCTATAAAATTCGTAATAATTCACGACGTAAATACCAGAATTTTCTTTATAACCACTTTAATAAATACCAACATAATATTAACAATGTGAAAATAACTCCAGTAGAAAATATCTCTAAATTACCAGGTGATACGAAATCAGATGTTAAAAAACGACTTTTGGAAACCGAGCTCTACTGGATTAAACAACTACAAACCCTATACCCACTTGGTCTCAACGACCAAATATATCGACAAGGTAATATTTCTTGTCGTCAGAATAAGATCAATATTTTTACATTAAGACATAAAACTATTAGAAAACGTAGGTCACATGGTCGTCGTCGTAATCGTAACATCAGAAAACGTAATCGTTTAAATAGGTCATTAAACGATCTTCTATTTATCGCAAAAAATAATGGCCGTCATGAACTTTTGCATGCACTATCCTCTATTCTTGTAAATAAATTGAAACCTATCCTGGACGAAGCTGATCTTCGAAGTTTACGCAATTCTGATTGATATAAACTAAATTTGATTATTTTATTTTCATATAATAAACTCTTTCCTCGTATTCCGTCTCTTCCACCCAAGCAGCAATTTCTCAAAATTAAATTTATTAATAAAGGCTTCGATCTACTTAACATTTCTAATATTTTCCGTGATCATAGAGTCACATCTAAAATCCCCCAATATTTTGAGAATTTAGAACCTCCACTTATTTGTTACCAGTACAAAAAGCCTATAAGAAATCTTATTTTAAATTATAATAAAGTCACATCTAACCCTGATGTTTCAGACTGTATTCCTTCGTCGTGTTCTTGTGAAAATTCTAAATATGTTTATAAACCGGCAGGTCATGTTATTACTGGTGACCTAAACTGTATTTCGGACAAGAAATTGCGCACCCTTTTTGGAAAAGGACCTAAATATAGGTTACCGTCCAGGATAGATTTCAATAAATGCCGTGACGTTATAGAAGATGCTTTAACTACATATTGTAAACGTTGGTGTAAAATAGAACAGGTAAATGTTCATGCTCTTAATGATTGGAAATTCGAGATTTTAAGAATTGTCGATATCCGTATTAAGAACTTTACGGAAAATCTGCATTTATTGCAACAGCCTAATACATTGACGACAAATTCTATTAAAAAGAAGATAGCTGACTTACATGCTAAATATGTCTTTGTTCCCGCTGATAAAGCAGGTAATTACATAATAGTTGTTTGAAAACTATATTATATTGAAGTACTTAAAAACGAATTAAACTTCACTCATACATATGTTGAAAGCCCTACCTCAAAAGAGAGCACCTTGCACGATCACCTCATGACCATGTCCGACTTCAAAATTAACTGATAAATCTGATCTACCAACCATGTATTGGCTCCCAAAACTACATAAAAGTCCATATAAATCACGTTTCATATCTAATTCTAGCCACTGCTCTGCTACGGTACTATCGAAACATATTACGTCTGTTCTAACTGCTATAAAAGATCATGTTATCAAATATTGTGATGTCGCATTTCATAATAGTAACATTAATTACTTTTGGTCGATTAAAAATTCTCATGAAGTTATAGACAAACTTCTTTCGCTAAATTTCAAAGCGACTCAAATTTCTACATTTGATTTTTCTACACTTTATACATCTCTGCCTCATGATTTGATTAAAAGCAAGTTGCTGTCTCTTATACAATGGTGTTTTCACAGAGAATCTAAAAGGTACATATGTACTTCCAATAACTCTGGATTCTTTTCCAACATACAATATACTTCATATAAATACTGGACTTGCAAGGAATTATGTAAAGCACTAGATTTTCTCATGAATAATATTTTTGTGCAATTTGATGGCAAGATATATCAACAAATAGTTGGGATTCCTATGGGTACTAACTGCGCGCCTCTGATAGCAGATTTATTTCTTTATTGTTATAAGAGGGATTTTATGGTTTCTATTCAAAAATCAAAACGTTTTGACCTCATTGACAAATTTAATAATACTTGCAGATATCTGGATGACATTTTGGTTATCGATAACCCTGAATTCGAACAATTTATATCAGAAATATATCCACCAGAGCTCACATTGAATAAAGCTAATACTTGAGATAAATCTACACCTTTCTTAGATTTAAACATCAAAATTATCAACAACCTAATATATACTAATATTTATGATAAACGTGAGGATTTTGGATTTCCTATTGTAAATTTCCCTTACTTGGATGGCGATGTACCTCGACTCCCATCATATGGTATCTATATATCTCAATTAGTTCGATTTGTCAGAGACTGCACCGATGTTTTGGACTTTCATAAACGAAATTTACAAATTACTACTAAACTTTTAACTCAGGGTTACAGATATCACAAGCTAAGAAAAACATTCGGCAAATTCTTCAGATCTTATTCAGAACTTCTATCTAAATTTGGAAATATTTCTTTTCAACAGTATGTATCCAATGGAATTTCCCATCCTAATTTTTACGGTGATCTCGTATATAAACTAAGGAAAGTAAAAGGCTCCGATAACGTTATTTTATCATGTAATAAAATAGTCAAACGTCTCCTAAATAGACAATATGATATTGAGATCATCAAAAAGACTATAGGTCTTGTATTTGGCCCCTCTACAGCCTTATGCAGACTTTTACTTGAACGTTACACGCTGACCAACAGGGCGGTGGGGACTATATGACGGGCCTTGTCCAAACCTCTTTCAGAGGAGACATGGTCCTGAACCTCGTCCCCTCTGACTGTTAGTTGGGACTCCTACAGATCTAGGGTCTTAGCTCGCTTTCAGACTGGCAGAGCACGGTTTATCATGTTGATGTCGCATATATTTTTATACCATTATGTGTTTTACAATACCTTACGTGTTTATATTTTTATGACCTCTCAATATGCGATACCTGTTGACCCTTGTTCTTTACATGGAGGATTATTTATAAATTTTTAAATGTACGTCTTTTGATTGTTCTGCTGTTACGGTGAGTGGGAAGGTGGGCCCGTAAACCGGTTAAACACACCATTTGTTTGGCTTTTGTCAAATTAAATGACCGTCCTAAGTCGGTATCGTAATTGCACTACAATGAAATATTTCTGTAATGTGTTAAATGTTCTATTATATTATTTATATTCATGTATTGTATAGCTCCATGGTGACTTCTGCCACATAACTGAGCCGGTAACTCCTCTTTTTTCTTTAGAGAACATTCGCAAGTTACAGGAACGTGACTGTTATTTGAAGTCAGTAATTGCCTACCAAGAGAATCATGAGTTGCCAGATAGTCAGAAGGAAACGCACAAGGTGATGATAGTTTCTGCAGATTATTTCTTATATGATGGAGTTTTGTACCATTCTCGAAAAACGAAATCAGCCCGTAACAAGAACATGATTAGCGCACAGTTGGCCTCCAACAAGTTTAAGTTAAATCAATTTTGCGTGTATGTCATGACTCTTCAATTACTGGGTATTGTGGAACACAAAGCATGCTTGATTTTATAAAGGAACATTATTTTTTCCCGTAAATGGCACTTTTGATCTCGGAACATATTTAGTGATGCCATGAATGTCAGTCGCGGAAAAAGTCACTTCAGCCCATACCAAAGCTAACATCATTTCTTTTCCATTGCCAAAAGGACCATTCAAAGTGTGTCAAATAGACTTATAAGGCCCATTACCGGTTTCTTTAAATGGCAACGCCTATATATTTACGGCCGTAGACATGTTCAGTAAACTAATGTTTGCGCAACCGATACGTAACAAAGACGCTATTACCGTAGCTCACGCGAATACATTATTTTGTACTTATGGTACTTGTCACACTGTACTCAGCGACCAGGGGACGGAATTCATGTCGTCCTGTATGAAAGAAGTGTGTCGATTGTTTAATATCAACCAAGAGTTTACACCCAGTTTTCAGCATCATGCCTTGGTGCCGTTGAACGCGCGCATCGGACTCTCGCTGAGCGACTTACACCGTACGCATCGCATGGAAAGTCATGGGGGGATATGTTACCAGCCATTGCATTGCATTTCCTGTTAATAATACTTTATACGTTTTTCCTGTTTCATAGTTACTCCACCTGGTTTATAGTTCCTTGAGAGTGCATTCATTGTTAGCACGTTCTGTGTTGTAGCCTATATTTAAAAGGTGAATGTAAATCATATATGGATATGTGCGTTTTCATGATAAAAATTGGTTGATATCGATATCGAAATTGGCAAATAGTCTTTATATGTTATCGGTCACTGATGCAAAGAATCATACTGTATTGATTTGTATGCAGAATTTTTCTTCATTTTGAAATTGTTCCTTTGTGTGTCGTTTGATTGTGCTGCTTTTTTTGGGTAAGTGGGAAGGTGGGCACACTTAAACCGGTTAACCACACCGATAAATTGACGTTTGTTACTACAATTGACCGTCATAAGTCGGTATCGTAACCGCAGCACAATCGAATATTTTTGTAATGTCTTTTTTCCGTGTATATTCTACTATTATCATATATTGTGTACATGTCCTTTGTGACTTTTGTCATACAGATTTGTCAGACGTCTTTAGTTTTCTCTTCTGTCTATGCAACCCTGTATAATATCTTTAGTTTTCTCTTCTGTCTATGCAACCCTGTATAATATGACTGTATTGTTTATATGTTGATTCTAGTCATTTTTGATTATGGGTATGTGATTTTTTATTCAAAAGTTCTGTGTACACCACATTAATTGTGTCTGTTTTTGCATAATACCTCATACTTCATATAAACTTTTATACTAGTAACTTTGAGATGATTATTAATATGATGGATACTAGGTATGTATGCGTGTAGTTACTTTTGAATTGTGCGCACTCAAAATTGAATATATGTATTGCATGGTTGTAATATTTTGAAAATTACCACATAGTTAGAATTTCGGATGATCTTTATTGTGACTATACACATATGTACTAATGTTATGACACTTGCAGACCTTCTTTGGACAGTTTCCAATTTGTTCATTTCTGTCGCAGTATCCTAGGCTCGCGAGACGTATGAGCCGCACAATGGTTTTGTAGCACAGATCCATGGCAGGCTAGAGAGAATCTTTCTGAGAAAGTTGAGAGTGTTATTGACTTTCTTTTTGGTCGCATCAATATGATCACCTCATGACAGTTTATCAGGTTATTACGTTTGGACGGCTGTTACGTTTTGATGTCAAGAAAATTGACCCAATGCTTCCATGGAATATTTGTCTAATTAGGTGACGCTGGAAACACAATCATTCAAGTTCTCGGGTGACCGAGGTTTCAATTATTATGACATTATCCAATTTAAAGATTTCTCGAGCGTAAGCGGAAGGGATGTGAGTTTTATTTGAAAAAAAATGTAAGATTGTCATGCGCCTGAATAAAGGAAAATTTGCGGAAAAAATATAGCATTGAGAATGACATTCGTTTATTGCATAAATGTACGAAATAGGTAAAGTAAAATGCACACCGCAGATGTGTTACGGTTTGGTTGTTTCCAACATAAACCCATACACAACACAACTACAGCAAAACGTGTGCTCGTCTCTGTTACATTACAACAATAGTCTCTCTCTCTCTTTCTCTCTCTCTCTCTCTCTCTCTCTATATATATATATATATATATATATATATATATATATATATATATATATATATATTTATACAAGTACCTCTCCCCGATCCAGTGTTTCCAAAAGGCGTTCACCATAAAATCCTTGTGACACACTTATAATCTTTGGTAAAGACGAACAAAATGTTCTGTAAAATGCCTTTAACGTATATCCATTTTCTCCTATAATGTAATCCATGTGTACTTCTTGCCAAATACATTGAAACAGGAAGTAATATAAACTTACGTAATACTTAAATATCAATAGTTGGCATGTGCCATGTGATTGTGAGATATATGTACACTGCTTGTTATAATTTACTGCAATGTCAATAGTTGACATGTGCCAGGGATTGTAAAATACAGAGACACTGCTTGTTATGATTTACTGCAATGTCAATAGTTGACATGTGCTATAGGATTGTAAAATACAGAGACACTGCTTGTTATAATTTACTGCAATGTCAATAGTTGACATGTGCCATCGGATTGTAAGATACAGGGACAACGTTTGTTATGATTTACTGCAATTTCAATAGTTGACATGTGCCATGGGTTGTGAGATACAGAGACAATGCTTGTTTTAATTTACTGCAATGTAAATAGTTGGCATGTGCCATGGGTTTGTAAGATACAGAAACTCTATCTGTTATAATTTACTTCAATGTCAGTAGTTGGTATGTGCCATGGGATTGTAAGATTCAAGGACACCATTTTACTAAAGTTCAAAGTCAGAGCAAGGTTAATCTTATTTTCATAGAGTGTAATGTATAGAGAACACTATCATTTTCATGCCTATATTGCTAGGTGTATGAATAACAATATTGAAGTCGCATCCAAAAATCAATTCTATGCGTGACGTATGTTGTACCTCTACAAAAAATAAATATACATATATATGCATTCCTGCAATCCGGATTTTTCTGATTATTCAGACTGTGATACCCGACAGCTGCAATATGTAAATAGGTAAAACTCTGAGGTACGGATCCGATGTAACGTAAGTACCTCTAGGTATGTAAAACTATGTAATCGTGTCACTATGCATAGTTAAAAAAAACTTGCTCCGCATTTTCATTTTTAAAGACCCTGTTCCCCACCGTGGAGATGTGAGATGATACGCATAAAAATATGACATAAGTTGTTTCTCATTTTACAAGAGGGTGATAATACAAAATAACTTTTCCTTTTTATTCTTAACATAAACATGCCTTTTGAACAAGTTTTATCATATTACTTGTGTCAGATTTCAATATGTTCATAATCAGATTGGCGTATATTCAATCAACAAAATAAAATGAAATTTCTATTCTACTATATGAATACCATTTATCACTTAAACTTGATACAACTGTCCATCTTAATTAAAGTGTTCCTTTGTTGATCTCCAAAAAATGATATGCAAGTTTCTATACCCAAGCTTTATTAAACTTTAAATTTAAATATATTCCCCATCAATCCTCTCTTAATTGTTAGTTTAAACTTTATTTCATATAGATATGCACATGTATACATACATATAAGCGAATAGTTAGTATCGATATTACAAGACATTTGAAAATTAGTATTTAAATACTTGTAAAAATTCATCTCTCTTTGGCTTATGCTATGTAAGAAGTCGCTATTTCATAAATAATGATACATACAATATGTAAATAAAGTGAAGAAAATATGATAATAATGTTTTCATCTATATTGTCAGACGAGAGTTCATTTCCATAAAGTAGAGTAGGAATAGTTCTATCTGGAGGTAGAATTATAGTTTGTGATCGAACATTAACATACTAAGAGGTAATGGCGAGTACTTTTAACTGCACCACAAACACAGAGAGGACTGGGTATAATATTATTTTTGTGAAGGTCAACGTTAGATGAATTGTAGATCTCAGTCTGGAATGTAGTATTTGACTTTGTCTAGTACCAATAAGGTAACATGGAGGATGAAGTTTCAATGTACTATTTAAGTATCTTTTGAACGCATATGGCGATGGATTATTACAAACAGTAAACTGTATTTCGTTCCAAGAGGAAATAACAGAAGGTAAGAAGGAATAAGGATAAGATGATATGTTGCATAAAGGTGCAATAAGGCGATATTGATTTCATGCGTTTTTGCAGTTAACATCGTGAGTGCTATGTGAGACGAGGTCATTTAAGTAACTGGGCACCGCGTTATGGTACATTATATTACTACGGGCTTGAAGGATGTCCCAACCAGTTCCCGGAGTAACGCGGAAAAGCTTGCCAGTTTAGTCGCACCAGTGGCAATTCTAGCAGCTTCCATATGGAGGCGTTCAAGTCTATCTTTAAGGGATTGGCTGCAACTATCCCATATGACATCTGTGCATTCGAGAATAGGAAGGACGAAAGTGAAGTAAAAGGTTTTAATTGATTTTCAGTCAATTTGGAATTCTATTTTTCGTGGAATGCCCAGTCTTTTCGATGCTTTAGTAAAATGGAATTGACATGTATTTCCCAGCTACCATCGGAGCTAAATGTTAAGCCAAGATGTCTATGTGATACTACATTTTTTATCGCTATGTTATTCATATATAATGTGGGATGGGCAGTTGGGTGTTTTTATCTTGATATAATTAGGGATTCTGTCTTATTTCATATTTGGATTAGAATCCACCAACCATTTGCTAGACACAGTTTGACTGGGAAGCAGATATAACAGGATCCTCTATATTGTATAATATAACGCTAAATTCTTTTCCATCATCAATTGCTTTTCCAAACTGATTGGTTATATCTAGAAGGTAATAAATAGTGGAGACATTAGGTAGAAAGCCAGATTGAAGATTGATTATATTATTATGTTGGAAGAGCTTATAAAGATATTTAAATACATGTATATAATGTTCCATTATTTTTCCTATAATATTTAGGAGGGATATAAGTCTACAATTTGTTGGCGGTAAGGGGTCATTGTTTTTTAAATATTGGAGAGAAATGACACAAATTACCAAGGACCTGTACACAAAAATGATAATAGTAAAATAGAAGTATTAAGTAGACGTAAAACGTCTTGAGCGTTTCTGTAATTATGATATGATTCAAGTTGTCTTGGATAGGGTCGGAAACATCTGGTGGTAGTTTGCCAAACCATTAACAAACTGTGCTATGAGATAATCATTTACATTTTATTTAGCTTTATCTGAATCAACATTTAGGATTCTATTATTTTTTACTAAAAAGTTTTACTAAAATCACTCTATCAAGTCTTTTGACTTTTCGACTCTTTACACAACGATCCCTCATCAGAAATTAAAAGACAGATCAGCGGAAATTATTCAATACATTTACTAGTAAAAACGGAAGCCGCAAATTCAAATATATAGTAATAGGCCACGATAAAACTTACTTTGTTAGGGAAAATTCTGATTCCAAAAATAAATACACTGAAACAGCTGTCATCCAGATGTTGAACTTTCTTATCGATAACATTTTTGTGGTGTTTGGAGGTAAGGTTTTTCAACAAATTGTCGGCATTCCAATGGGCAATAACTGTGCTCCGCTTCTGGCTGACATATTCCTCTACTCATACGAAGCTGAATTCATTCAGTCTTTGCTTTTCGCAAGGAAAAAAACAATTGACTCTTGGCTTCAATTTTACTTACAGATATATAGATGACTTGCTTTCAATTAATAATCCTTCATTCGCGGATTACCTTAGCATCATCTATCCAAGTGAACTTGAGGTTAAAGAAACCACAGAAAGTAGTAATTCTACTTCGTATTTAGATATTATGTTGTCTTTCGACATTAATGGTCAATTGAACACCTTACTCTATGACAAACGTGACGATTTCAATTTCCTTATCACAAACTTTCATTTCATAAGTAGCAACATTCCATCATCGCCCGCATATGGCGTATTCATATCTCAGTTAATACGTTATTCCAGAGCATGTTCAAATTACAGTGACTTTGTTCTGAGGGCTAGGCGACTTTCAGTTAAGCTGCTCAACCAGGGTTATATATGTGCTAGACTAGCAACGTCACTGAGGAAATTCTATGGTCGTTACGAGACTCTTATTACTCCATATGATATCTCGTTATCCAGACTTTTAAATGATATTCTGGACTGAGACCGATTTCGATCATTTTACACAGATTTGACACCTTCAATACTGGGAGGTTACCTACTTCGACTTCTCCATATAAATACATATGGAATTTACACGATCTGACTCTTTCTACTGGGTATATGTGACGGGTGTTGCTAGCAAGCAGGAGATGCTCACTCTCCCCGGGCACCTGATCTCACTCCATCACAGGGGTTCACATATGCTCTTCAAGTAGACATATTTTGTTATTTTCCATTTGTTTTTCATTTTCACTGATTTTGTATGTCCTCTGGTTTTATGATTTTTGGACTTGTGCTTTGGATATATCCATCATCTTTACATTGTCTTTTTGAATTTGTATTCAGTTTGTCAGATCTTCTGTTTTCTCTTCAATATAGATATTAAATTTTCCACCATTCTCTAGAGTCTGAATTGTCGGTATTTCATTTATCAAACAATTTATTATTATACATGTACATGTCTTTTGATTTGCATATATGTTTTGTGCATTTCTTCAGATCTTATTCAGAACCTCTATCGAAATTTGGAAATATTTCTTTTCAACAGTATGTATCCAATGGAATTTCCCATCCTTATTTTTACGGTGATCTCGTATATAAACTAAGGAAAGTAAAAGGCTCCGATAACGTTATTTTATCATGTAATAAAATAATCAAACGTCTTATAAATAGACAATATGATATTGAGATCATCAAAAAGACTATAGGTCTTGTATTTGGCCCCTCTACAGCCTTATGCAGACTTTTACTTGAACGTTGCACGCTGACTAACAGGGCGGTGGGGACTATATGACGGGCCTTGTCCAAACCTCTTTCAGAGGAGACATGGTCCTGAACCTCGTCCCCTCTGACTGTTAGTCGGGACTCCTACAGATCTAGGGTCTTACCTCGCTTTCAGACTGGCAGAGCACGGTTTATCATGTTGATGTCGCATATATTTTTATACCATTATGTATTTTACAATAACTTACGTGTTTATATTTTTATGACCTCTCAATATGCGATACCTGTTGACCCTTGTTCTTTACATGGAGGATTATTTATAAATTTTTAAATGTACGTCCTTTGATTGTTCTGCTGTTACGGTGAGTGGGAAGGTGGGTCCGTAAACCGGTTAACCACACCATTTGTTTGGCTTTTGTCAAATTAAATGACCGTCCTAAGTCGGTATCGTAATTGCACTACAATCAAATATTTTTGTAATGTGATATATGTTCTAGTATATTATTTATATTCATGTATTGTATAGCTCTATGGTGACTTCTGCCACATAACTGAGCCAGTAACTCCTCTTTTTTCTTTTGTGTATAACTGTGCTCTTCATATCTTGCTCATTATATATAACGTATTCTTTAACGAAAATGAAATTCGCAGGTATAAGTATCTCGTTTAAAGCTGTATACCCTATGTTCGCATATTATAGGTACATTTATTCTAAATTGTTTTGATTATATATATAAGCGCAAAATATATTTAAAAAAGGTCCTTGCAAATGTTGTGATCAAATTCGTCGTATTAAGTAAGATACGGATGTGTAAAACGCGATGTTTTTAAACAGAATGTTTACAAACAACTTATCACGTGATCTAATTCGGAAGCCGCATCATGGAGGGCGAGGTAAATAAACTTGACGAGTAACTTTAAAAATCTGCATTCCCGTCTGCTAAAGTTAGTATTTACTGAAATTGTTTTCTTTTGGAGTCTCCCTTCATCGTATTTGTTTTGACTAAAATGCGCATGCCCGAAATCAGGTCATGGTTGTATTTATGGAATACCCTCTTTATTTACGAAGTATTTTCTTTTTATTTTGATATCTCCAAAGGTTTGAAACAATAAAAATGTTATTAACGCGAAGTTAATAGCTTCAGCCATACGAGAAAAAGATAGGTTTTGCTTTACATGCCCTATTTTTTGAAATTATACCGAATTGTAGGGTATACAAATTTAAGGGCACAATGACACGTATTTTGTAAAGGAACAGTCTGATTACAAAAGCAAGTATACACAAAAAGGGATCATCCACATGTTAAATTTTCTTATAGATAATATTTTGTGAATTTCGGTGGGAAAGTGTTCCAACAAATCGTTGGCATTCCGATGTGCGCCACTTCTGGCCGACATATATTTTGCATTTTTTCGAAGTAGAATTCATACAGTCTCTGCACTTCAAAGGCGATAAACAATTAGCATCTAGGTTCAATTTTACATACAAATATGTCGATGACATTTTGTCGATTAATAACCATGTACTTAAAGATCACCTCAACATCATATGTCCAAAGGAATTCAAGATAAAAGATACAGCTGAGAGCCCTCTCCTGCTTCATACTTCGATATACTCCTATCAATTGGTGACGATGGTACATTATTAACCCTCTCTTTATGACATACTCGACGATTTCAATTTCACTATTACCAACTTCCTTTTCCTGAGTAGCAACATACTTTCCTCTCCCGCATATGGAGTCTTCATTTCACAACTTATATGCTATGCTAGGGCATTTTCTAATTACGAAGTATATTTTGGGACCTGACCACACAAATTAACCATCTTGATCTTTTGACTGTTCTTGATTTGACATAATATGTATATATACAGACATTTGTTCACGTGCATTTCCGACGTTTGAATTTCAGTACATTTCATACCGTGAATAGGATAATTTGATTGAGTGTTCTTGTCTCCTTCATTTGCTCTTATGAGTGTATTTATGTATTTTGCTTCCTCGACTGGAAAAGTAATGCAGGACGTTTGTGACGGGAGTATCATGTAACCAGGGGACGCTTACTTCTCCCGGGCACATGGTCTCAATTCGATATTATTGGGGTTCGCGTTTGTCTGAGTATGACACTATACACGATATTCTACTTTTTTCATTGGACTACGAGATATGATTAACCCTTCGGTACGTCTTCGTTGTTTACTTATAAGAGTTCCAATCATTCGGAAATAAGCATCACTGAGGAGATATAAGTCGTCGAAATGTGCACAAAATTATAGCGCATATATATATATTCGTTTGTTATAATGCATTAAAGTCCTTTTTCGTCTGAGAGAGTATCTAAGTCATGAAATGTATTGTTTGACTTAAGTGTTATTATACATTTTCCTGATGTTATGTGGCTTTGACACTTTCTGTACAGTGTCACATTCATTTATATATACAGTGTTGAATTATTGTTGTTTTCCTGTGTGTAAGGACATTCGAGGCGGGTGTGGCTAGCCAAACAGGGGGCGCTCACTCCTCTTGGACACCTGATCTTAACTCTAAATTTCAGGGGTCCGTGAATGTCTACTGTGGTACATTGTTGTTAGTGCCATAGTCATGTGACACCGGTTACTTTCGTATTTTGCATGAATGTCACACTTATTCCCTTTGCAGTGTGAAGCTCGTTAAAAAGTTCCCCGCGGAGGTTTCACCTAAGTGTTATCATAATTTTTTCCTGATGTTATGTGGCTTTGACACTTTCTATACAGTGTTTGTTCACATTCATTTATATATACAGTGTTGAATTATTGTTGTTTCTCTGTCTGTAAGGACATTCGCGGCGGGTGTGGCTAGCCAAACAGGGGAAGCTCACTCCTCCCGGGCATCTGATCTCGCCTCTAAATTTCAGGGTCCGTGAATGTCTACTGTGGTACATTGTTGTTAGTGCCATATTTATGTGACACCAGTTACTTTCGTATTTTGTTAAAACTTTTTGTACAAAATAAAACTCATATGTTACTGTTTTCAAATGCTATGAAAGTTATTTCATATTCAATCGATTAGAATTACCAAAATGCAGTGAGCTTGGGAAATCTGTGGCAGTATAAATGCAGTGAGCTTGGGAGATCTGTGGCAGTATAAATGCAGTGAGCTTGGGAGATCTGTGGCAGTATAATTGCAATGAGCTTGGGAGATCTGTGGCAGTATAAATGCAGTGAGCTTGGGAGATCTGTGGCAGTATAAATGCACATTTCTTATGTATATGCGTGTATAATGCGTAATTATGAAATCATTTAAGATTATTGATTTAATAAGGTAAATCTATAATTTTTTAAAAATATTCATGAATACATTATTGAGAGAGAGAGAGAGGGAGAGAGAAAGAGAGAGGAAAACAGAATTAAGAAATATTTACACCATATAATGGGTTTAAAGACATAACCTTTCTTTCGTAAAAGAATCACTTGACTTGGGGTGACTTGACTTGACATCGTGGGGATACCGATATTGGTTGAATTATTTTTGGGGCGACTTAACCTGACTCGACGTCTATAAGGTCGAAACGTAAATATCTATTAACATTTATTAAATTAAATCGTGGTGTTGAGCTATGATTAAATGTATACAAATGAAATGAAACATGCTGTTACAAAATCTTTTACCTTTCATCATGATTTTTTATGCCACACATTGTGTTGTTATATGTAGCCTGAAAACATTTTTCTCTAATTCAGTAAGTCTGTGACATTAACGAAGCTAGATCACGGATAGATAACGAAACACATTATAATCGTTCAAAGTTTTATAGATGGCGATTTTACTTGCAGGTGTGTGTCACCATACTCATGTGCCTACATTATATGACCCTGAACTTCGCCTCTTTTCAAATTAAAATCAAAAATTTCCTTTTTATGTTCACTTAGAATCCAATGCACTTGTAATATGACATTTATGTACCTTCTGAGTTAAAATATTCTTCTTGGAGCCTATTTTTCTAATGCTTAATACGCGGAAGTTTTCAGTCGAATTAATATGAAAAATTACCGAAATTTTGATGTTTTATGGTTGTGACACTTTCTGCAGATTATATTCACATTCATCATCATGTTGTATTATATTCGGGTGGTCGTGTCGTGTCAATGATCGTGTATATCAGTGCCAAAAGTCTTCAACAAATAAGGGTGATGTTTTGTGTGCAAGATTTTGGAGAAAATTGGAATAAGTAACACTACTGGTAATTCTGCATATACTAGCTCTCTATGTTTTATAGGTGAAATCCTTAAAAACCATAAATTTATATTTAGTGCTTCCTACAAAATATGTACCACTAAATTCAGTTCCAAGTGTCCTAATTTATATTGAATTCTTACGATTCATGAAAATACAAGCAAAGAAAAATATATTACAAGTTCAGATAAATACCCGGTTTAAACTGTATCAGCTGTCCTTACCAAAATACTATGTACTGTTAAGGTTAAAAAATAACAAAAACCTATATACGTGTATAAATTAAATGCACCATAAGCGCATTTCGATAGCATATGTCATTTCAGTGATGCTCAATGTCATAACTGTAGAAATA
This sequence comes from Pteria penguin, assembly GCA_035048485.1. Taxonomy (NCBI): domain Eukaryota; kingdom Metazoa; phylum Mollusca; class Bivalvia; order Pterioida; family Pteriidae; genus Pteria; species Pteria penguin. The sequence continues at coordinate 2,040,239 of CM068591.1, read as the reverse complement.
CAAAGTGTAAATATTAGAAGAAACATCAGCAACTGTTAAACGTATAAAGTCTTATGACATTTTTACCCCTCACACAATAATCCCAATAACAAAGTGAAAATAAATTTTTTAGCGTTATTAAAAAATGTTTCTTGCCAAGAAGGGACAATAAAATCTGTAAATATTTTGTGTTAGATTATCCGCACATATACAAAATTTGTTCTTTAAATGATAGCGATTTTAAGTGTAAATATTCTGAAAGTGAAATAAAAAGCATGTTGGGATAACCATTTTACATGCAATTTTTTGTTCATGGTCTACAAGAAGAAGAAGACCTATGTGAGGTGTTTATGGGCATCATCTGATATGGTATGCTGGAACCTCTTCTAAACACGATTCTTTTACACGATCATATGGAAAGCCACGTCTCAGGTCAACAAATTAAAAAAAAAAGGGGGAGTGGCATCAGTTAACTGGGGAGAGCATGTTTATTTATCTATTGGGATTTTGATTGTACAGTTACAAGTTTACGTGATTATGAGGTATGCTAGTTCGAGTAGTTCTATAATATCACAGTGAGTGTGACCGTTCAGCAGGGCATGCTTTCTCCTCCATAGGAACTGATCCCAGCTCTTGTTTTTCCAGAAGCCCGTGATTACCTTTATATCAGTATCATTTTCTTGTTAATTATAGACATTTCTATTTTTTAAGGCATCTTAGGATTTGCTCTCAAAAATGTTTTGTGATCGTCGTTTCAGAAATCATGAAATGCCATTGATTGTTCAATAAAACTACCAATTTCAGTTTTGAAGGCGTAAACCCCATACAATTGCAAATTAAACCTTAAACTCTTACGTAATCGATCTGGAATCCTCTTAGTATCGTGGTTGACATTTGAGCCCTATTACGAACCTCGTATCAAGTGAATCACATAATAAATCATATAATAAATCATATAAAAATCTGTACAGGAGCTATGGACTCTCTTTGGATATTTATATTATCTCTATTTTGTATATCTGTGGCCATCCATTCTAATTTGCACAATAATCCTTGTCCTCCAAATAAAAGCAATTTATAGATTTTCGAAATATTGTCCCTATAATTGTATAAGTTTTTCACTGAGTGGGATGGCAGATCCGGAAAACCGGTCGAGTAATGTTTGATTAACTGTACACCCTAAGTCGATACAGCAACTGCTGTGTGATCCACTTTTTTGTTATTATCTTCGCCAATTCATATTGTTCTGCATGCCCGTGGAGGTGTTTTCTACAATTGAGACAGATCCCTTTTTTGTTCATCAATAATCATTAGGTAATGACTGGTCACACATGTTACAAAAGGCAATTGTATTCATGTACATATGTTCAACTTGGATTTTTTTTCTTAGCAACTGGTTTGGAATTACTTAAGTAATATCTTCTTTGCTCTTTATGAACATACTTTGAACCCCTCAAAATATAATATAAATACTATTTAAACAAAGAAATACATAGGAAAAAACATAAATCTAATCCGGGTAGCGACACACATTTATTGTAGACGTCCGTATGTGTTTGTCTCTTTTATCATTTTGTTCTCAGCTTGAAAAACTTGTTGATACTTTCTCTCTATATTCAGGATTTTAAAATATTTTAAATGTATGTTCTTTGATTATATTACTTTTGTGGTGAGTGGGAAGTTGGACCTGTAAACTGATTTACCACACCAATTGATTGACTACTGATTGACCGTCCTCAGTCTGTATCGCAACTGCACTCAGATCGAAAGTTTGTGATGCTCTTATGATGATGATGATGATGCTGATGATAAAGAGGCAGTGCTCTTCTCCGTTTGATGAAATTTTAAAGGAAAAAAAAAACCAGATCAAATGCGGAAAACCTAACAGATTGAATGGGACGAGGATTATTTCATCTAAGTAAACAGTTCTAGTGATAATACGTCTTGTAGCAACGCTCACATCACAGATGTGAAGGAGGGTAACATATCCGTTGGAAATATTTTCAAATAAATGAAAATTGTTTCAAGTTAGATATACTTTTTGTTATTCACATAAAATGTTAATGGCAAATACGAATTACTTCGTATTGCACGTGCATAATATGCACGAAAATATCGGGGTCATCTTTCGACTCCTTAAATGCAATTTGCATTCACGTGGAGATATCATACCGATTAATGTGGAACATTTAAAAATACAAGTATGTTATTCACCAAATCTCTTCGAAATGAACGAGTTGCCTCAAGTAAAGTACATATATAATGATCTAAATGACCAATTTATAAACTTTTAACTTTTTGACTATACTTGATTTGACAAAGTACATGTATATACAGACATAGTGCAATGTCTATGTGGGTGTCGCATCAACGCATTCACTGACGCCTAAATATATAAAAGATGAAATCAGCTGTACGGAAGGTGTAGCTAGTGCTATGTCTAGGTGGGTCTCGCATCAACGCATTTACTGACTTCTCTACATAGAACATAAAATCAGCTGTATGGAGCGAGTAGCATGAATTCTCAAAACATATCATATTTCAACATTCCATAGATACGATGGATGTGGAGACACATTTTACAGCATTAGTCACAACCTCTCAACATCAAACAAAGTGCCTTGTAACACATGAATCAATATATTGGATTCAACGATCTCAACTATTCCTCGTAGGTAGTTTTACCCAACAATATGACATTTTTGTTATCCATTGAAAGTAATTAATGTCTTGCTCTCTTCCTTTTTGGGTAAATATATGCATTACATCTCACAAAAGACAAGATATAGAAAATGGAAGAAGAAGGAAACATTGGTATTCGCTTAAACTTCGATATTACCCGAATTTTATTAATTTAATGAAATTGCAATAAGCGAAAGGAAAACATTAATATAATCAAGAAGAATTCCCCTGAAGGGAAGTATTGTAAACAAACACTTCTTACAAAATTATTGTCTAGACCCACACTAGAGTAAGATATTGCGGAGTAAGTGTTAAAATTATAGAAAGTTTCATGACCACACAGCATCAGAACAGGGGTATTAGTACACGAAAAATACATTTTCATCACCAGATGTGCCACATATTTGCAAATCTTTCGCGAGAGAAATAGGCCAAGAGGGAAATTTGGGTTTCTAATTGTGATTAGTGTTAGCATTTGATTCTCGCAAGTAGTGAAATATAAATGTAAAGTTTCAAATTAAATAAGTACATTCTTTCGTACACCACAAGTGTAGTTCTATTTGGCGGAGAATATCAAAGAGAAAACAGAAGACATCTGACAAAGCTGTATGACACAAATCACCAAGGATCTGCGCACAAACAATGACAATAGCATAATATACACGGAACGACATTACAAAAATATTCGATTGTGCTGCGGTAACGATACCGACTTAGGACGGTCAACTGAAGTAACAAACGTCACTCAATTGGTGTGGTTTACGGCGCCCACCTTCCCACTCACCGCAAAAGCAGAACAATCAAAGGACACACATTGAATATTTATAAATGATCCTCCACATAGAGAACAAGGATCAACAGGTTTCTCAAGGAGAGAGGTCATAAAAATTTATTACTTACGCAACAATTATAGAATAATAATGTTGCTATCAAAATATGTAAGGAGACATCAACATAAGTAAACCGTGCTCTGCCCGTGTGTAAGCGGGCTCAGATCATTGACCAATAGGTGTCCTGACTAACAGTCAGAGCAGACGAGGATCAGGAACTTGTCTCCTCTAAAAAGGTTTGGACAAGGCCCGCCACAAAGTCCCCCAGGCCTGTTATTCAGCATGCAACGCTCAAGTAAATGTCAGTATTGGGTTGTAGAGGAGCGACACAACAGAGACAAAATTGTTTATATTATGTGAAACGCTGGGATGTACTTACATTTTGTAAATAATAGATGATAAATGTTCAATGCAATAAATTAATAATTAGTATATAACCACAATCATAGATTGTTTATTTATTTATTTATTAAAATTTGGTAAAATGTCGGTACTGCAAGGGTATTAATATGGAATAGATTTGTGGAATAGATATGTCGGTACTGCAAGCATATTAATATGGAATAGATTTGTGATCTTTTCCTACTACCTTATTCTTCTACTTAGCTCCGCACGTCAGTGACGACTTTTTACACACAGCTGAGTAAGTTAAATCTAAAAATGTAAGCGTTTTCATTAATTTTCAACAATTGAAGAAAGGAGAATTCACAGTGATGATATATTTTGAAATGGTTGCTGTAGAAACCTACATGGGATCAGTTCATTTTGTATGCTGTATTACAGTCAAATACATCACTGCTAGACAGTTTATATTTGATTCAAACAGCTAGTTCAGATCTAAGCTTACGTCAAATTTTGAACATTTGTTACTTTCTTCAGTACAGGATCAAATATATTGAGGTAGAATTTCCAAGAATGAAGCTTCATGGTTTTGTCCGCACTAGCCGGCATGTTATCAATTAGTTTGGGTCTGCATTTATAGGTGTGTTATTGGATTTCGATTGCATTCTATTTATCTGCGGAGGTTTTAGATAATGACCAATGTGATACTTTGACCGATTTATTTCATGGTAACACATTAATTTATCTCTGACTACAATTTACAGCTGTAGCGAAATTATATAACATAAGATTCTACCGTGACAAACCGCCTGGTCGTTTAAATAGAATTTAGTCATACAATGGATTAATATATAATACCTATGTAAGATAAATAATGATCTATAGGCTTTGTATGGATACTTGAAAAAGCATCAGATAATACTCGATACTAGTACGGATGTATAGATTTATGAAAAATATTAGCTCCGATTAGATTAGAATCGTTAATTCGTCGAATTGTTAATCACGAGGAAGTCTAGATAGACATGATTGGCAGTGCTTTACGTTCCTAGTACATCATGTAAACTTTCAAGCCACTATTTATCTATATAATTTTAGGAACCAAATCTTAAAAACATATTAATAAAGCTTAACCTCGTCAGATTCAGAAACAAATGTATGACAAAAAGAAGGGAGGCGATATCTGACCAAACTGTATGACACAAATCCCTATGGACAAGCACATGAGGCATGATGGTAGTAAAATGAACACAAAAAACGACATACAAAAAACGACATACAAAAATGCAGCTACGACACCGACTTAGAACATGGAAGAAAATACTTGAGTAACAGGTGTCCCTGGATGTCAGCCAGGATGATAATTCTTGATTGAATATTTCGTCCATGCCACTCCAGGAGTATTGTTAGTTAACCAAATGCGTTATCTCCGTAGTAAGTTGAAGAGTAACATATGTCAACTTGACATCGATATGTAATCAATAGTCAATGTAAAATAATACATCTCATACATACAATTATTAAGTATTGATTACATTCAAAACCAGTATTCGTTGATATTCTCGTACTGGGAATGTTATGACGTACACGAAAATAATAAAATAACTTAGTACTTATCATATAACTTGATACTTATATAATTTATTATATGACTCAGTAAATTATAAGGAGATATATGTATTATAAGGAGATAAATAAATTATAAGTAGATACATATATTATAAGGAGATATATAAATTTTAAGGAGATGCATATATTAGTTTTGCCACCCTGGTGCGCATTATATGAACACATGTTGATAGAGTAATGCAAATGCTCTCGGTCAAAATACATTTTTAATTAAATTTACATATGACAGTTAACATTTATAAAAAAAAAATACTAAGGGAAAAGGTAATTTAATGCAAATTTTACATGAATATTGAAATTGTGTTTGGTACTTTAGCCTGAGATAATCAAAATTTCATATTGACTGTAATGTTAAAAAAAAAAAAAAAAAAAAGAAAGAAAATTAAAATTCAACTTTTCTAAAAAAAGTCAAGAAAATTTTCAAACCCCTCCTTTCTCACACGTATTCTCCCCTCGTCTTTTTATAAGACCAATGTTTTTGTTTTAATTCTTAATTTGAGTTTTTGGTGCAATAAAGCACTATAGATGTTATAAGTTGCTTTATATCTAAATTTACATATAAATGTGACGTCACTGTAAGTCTATTTAAAAGCGATTTATATTGGTTTTAAAGTTGATCCATTGGTTTAAATGTTTTGTCCGTAATAGACCCCAACGAATATTATTTCGACAAACTAAACCATAGTTTTAATCCATATAAAATGTGTGAATGCACTTTCCAGACCTGTCTCGATACGACAAGGATTGATTTTCATTTTGTGCTAAGCATTTGTGTATGTTTGCAATCGGTCCTTAAATGTCTGGTACTAGTCGAGTAATGGAGGAGTACAAATTTTATAGGTTCAAAAAATGACGACAAAACATTTTAAATTTGAGCAAGTAACTATATTTATAAACAATCACATAACTGTGCCCAATGCCATTCGATGCCTATTATAGAACGCTTTGGTTGTGGATGCCATGCAATTGATCATTTCCTTGGGTTTTTTCTTGTTTTATTAGATAATTATTTGTGGTCATGCTTTTCATTGAAAATGGTTTGCATACGTTTCAAAGTTTCTCTCAATTGATCTTCCTAAGTCGGTTTCACAGTTGTATCATTATCCAATGTTATGTGAGTGAAAAACAAAGAAGTACCGAAGGGTACACCATATCTCATGGTCCATGCAATAAAATGAAAATATCGTGTATAGTGTCATATTCAGAAAAATGCGAACCCCAATAAAATCGAGGTAAGACAAGGTGCCCTGGAGGACTAAGCGTCCCCCGGTTGCATGCAACACCCGTCGCAAAAGTCCTGCAACAACTTTTCAAGTCGAGGAAGTAAATACATAAATATACACGTATGAACGCATGAAGAAGACAAGAAAAGAAAAAGAGGAGTTACTGGCTCAGTTATGTGGCAGAAGTCACCATAGAGCTATACAATACATTAATATAAATAATATACTAGAACATATAACACATTACAAAATATTTGATTGTAGTGCAATTACGATACCGACTTAGGACGTTCATTTAATTTGACAAAAGCCAAACAAATGGTGTGAATAACCGGTTTATGGGCCCGCCTTCCCACTCAACGTAACAGCAGAACAATCAAAGGACGTACATTTAAAAACTTAATCATCCATGTAAAGAACAAGGGTCAACAGGTATCGCATATTGAGAGGTCATAAAAATATAAACATGTAAGGTATTGTAAAACACATAATGGTAAAAAAATATATGCGACATCAACATGATAAACCGTGCTCTGCCAGTCTGAAAGCGAGCTAAGACCCTAGATCTGTAGGAGTCCCGACTAACAGTCAGTGGGGACGAGGTTCAGGACCATGTCTCCTCTGAAAGAGGTTTGGACAAGGTCCGTCATATAGTTCTCACCGCATTGTTAGTCAGCGTGCAACGTTCAACTAAAAGTCTGCATAAGGCTGTAGAGGGGCCAAATACAAGACCTATAGTCTTTTTGATGATCTCAATATCATATTGTCTATTTAGAAGACGTTTGACTATTTTATTACATGATAAAAAAACGTTATCGGAGCCTTTTACTTTCCTTAGTTTATATACGAGATCACCGTAAAAATTAGGATGGGAAATTCCATTGGCTACATACTGTCGAAAAGAAATATTTCCAAATTTTGATAGAAGTTCTGAATTTGCCGAATGTTTTTCTTAGCTTGTGATACATGTAACCCTGAGTTAAAAGTTTAGTAGTAATTTGTAAATTTCGTATATGAAAGTCCAAAACATCGGTGCAGCCTCTGACAAATCGAACTAATTGAGATATACGAAGAACACGAAGTCAAATTTTCCTATTCAAGGCACGAAATATTGTTTAACTGGAATACTGGCAATGGAAATGCACGTGAACTAATACTTGTATATATACGTATTTTGTCAAATCAAGTATAGTCAAAAAGTTAAGATGGTTAGTTTGTATGGTCAGGTCCCAAAATATCTATTAGCATTCTTGAAAGAGGAATCTGAAATTGTACTAGATCCCTATATCGAGCTTTAAGCTGAATCTTTTATAACCTGCATGTCCATTGCGACATTTTTGCTTTCCGTCAACCGAGTCAGATGCCGTCAATTATTTTTTCCTAATTTTTGCTTGCTATAGTTCCACGCCACTCCAAGATTATTGCACATATATGTTGACGGCACCTGTCTGGTGTATTGCTTCATTATTTTATTCTTCGCTACGGACCCACTCGATGTAGTGATGGTCTTTCTACGCCCTAAAATATATCATGACACGAGGTCTTAGTTTACATTGTCTTCACCTAAGAACAGATAAAAACGCAGAACTTGATAAACTACCTCTGATAAAACCGTGCCCACAGACGGAATCGAAACCAGGACTTAGATTTGAGGTCCAGTTCGATTGTTCGATTCTTCTGGACCAACCCGCCGATTTGTATTAGAGTAACTTAATATAAAAGTGGAATTGACAAAATGATGTAATATGGTTATTTCAAGAAAATGATATATAATGAAAAGGATATGCTTTCAGTTTTAATTATACTGTTTACAATATTAAAACATTTAAAAAATACTCAACGAGTTTTGGATATATGATTTTTGTCATAGTGACGTATGATATGAATTCATCGATTAAATATCCCATTGGTAATTATAGCTTAACTGTCATGGCGAACATTTGATCACACATGTGTTTGCTAGAGATCCACTAATGCTGTGAGTGATTCAATGACATAGCATTTGTTACACTTTATTTTAGATAATTATCACACTGACTCCCTATACAGACTGTAGCACCAGATCGCACGTTTGGTTATACAAGGTCTATGAATATCCGTTGCTATAATATTGCTGAATGCCAAAAACATTTAATCAGTTAACTTGAAATTTACTGTTCTTGTTGAAAAGATAAATCCGTCATTAAAATGAAAAAGGTACGTTGCAATTGGTTTAAGTAAGGGAGGATCGATACTAGAGAGAGAAGAGAGTAATATGGTAATGTTCAACACTGAACAGCAATGCTGCATTGGAAATACTTTTCTTGTATGGCGGCGGAAATGATGTTTATAATGCGCAAAATATGATTAAGATTAGAAATGAAATGTACATGTATTTTGATATAAAGCGCATATATATCTCTGGGCAGTAGTACACATTATTAAGGTTTCAATGAATTCAAGTAATGCGAAGAAAAACCCGCTTCAACGTATGTATTTCAATGCTGTATCATGATACCAACCATTATTATACTCGTATTTGTCTTGTATTCACAGGGCTAATAAACTTCGAGCATCAGGAAGTAAACTATATGGACTAGGACTACAGGACATCAAGTTATATAAAAGTATGAATTCGAAAAAGTGCCACATAATGTCCGATATTCAAAGTACAATTAAAACACTGCAAACTCAGTGGAGCTGGTGTCATCAAGAATGACGGCAAATGGCAAATGGGATGAAATCAGGTGTACGGAATGAGTGTGCGCCTCCTGCTAACATGTCACGCCCGTCATAAATGTTTAGTAGATACGTCTCGTGTTCGGTAGCACAATGCGATATCGACTTAGGACGGTCAACTGAGTAAGAAATGGTTGGTGTGGTTAAAAATTGATAGACCGGTTGAAGGGCGCAAATGAACCTGATTATGTTATCATGTAACATTCTGGAAAGGGAAAACTTCATACTGTCCAACAATCCATGTAACAACCATAGAACTTATTCAGTGTTCAGAGAGAATTTTATACGTCCGATTTCGTAGCCCAGTGTGAGTAGATAATTCGCTATTCGCCCGGCCGTCCTAGCAAAACACTGTCAGAAGTTTCATGCCCTGACATAGCTTGTAAGTTGTGAAAAAGCATATACAGACGTGGACGGTGTATTGCTACCCAGGAAGGGAAAATGAGTGACGTTTGTCATAAAGGTTGATGTGTAAGTGACCATCCGTACCGATAGACAAGAGCAAGTCTAGGTATGAGGGTGGTGTTGTAACCTTGATCTTCATTGGGTTACATATGGCCGAGGTAATTCTGAATATTTGGATTATCTATGAACAAACTGTTGTCAATGTATTTGCACGTGAAATTAAAAGTAAGGTAAAGAAATGTAGCAAGATGTATCATCAGAAGATAATGAAATCAGGCGCGCATACTGCAGTAGAAAATATCACTCTCATATCATTATAAATGAAGAAATCAAAATATATAAACGATATTTAAAATCATGCAAAGAGCGAAATAGTATAGAATACATATATAGATAAAGCCCTATATTCTTTTATATGCTTTAATCCATACACAAGATCAGAAATGAAAACATATAAATAAATATATAAAGATGAATAATAAATGAAAAAGGAAATAATTCTGAATGTGTGCATGCGTCTTATCAATTATTTGATAACAAAGATAATTTGGGGCTAAAAAGTTGATTGTCATCTATTTTATTATGTACAATATTTTGTACATATATCAAACCAAATATGTCCAACATTTTTATCAGGGTTCGTAACTCTGGAAAATTTACGTCTCGGTTTGTTTTCGGTTTGTGTTAATAGGGATTTCAACAAGGTCAGAGAATAACAACCCAGTTTTTATGACTTAATAGTGACATCTAACATTAAGGGTAAACTATTCTGAAAGGTGTGAAAACGTACTATACTAATCCGACATCTGTAATTATGCCAAAGGTATTACGGCATTAGTAAGATGTATCTGTTTCAATGAAATTGTCATATTGCAAAAGGCAACGCAACCTAATTAATTGAGAATTGCGTTTTTCTATACCTACAGCATTAACATATCATGTGGTTAAAGTACTATGATTCTATATTCAATAACAGTAAAGGTACTTTTGCTGAACCATGGATCTTCTTTTGAAATCAGTATAAACCTCAAACCTTGTGGTGAAGTGATTATAAAACTCATTTCATTTATTTTTTTATATGATCACAGGCTTAGATTATTAAAACTTTCATATATTGCATATAGATCACATTTATCAATGTTAATTTTATTTTCAAAATCGCATATAACCTTGTGATGTTGAAGAGGGATTTTGTCTTTGGACAATTGAGTATCCACGTATACACGAATAGTTCATTCAGAAAAACACCAATATATTATCATTTTGTATCAATTATAATTTTATTAGCTTATTAGCAGGCTTCGTTCACAGATAGGACACCATAAGTATTTCGTAGATCAGATTGGACGGACTTGATTCAGTAGTCAATGCGTATGTCAGTTTTGTTTGTACGTTTTTATTGTTGTTTCCATGTTCCATGACATTTCCACACAACTGATACAGATATCTCATTTTCTACGGAAGGACAAGATGGCACCGTCTCTACAATCGAACTACGAAATCTCAAAATGTAAAAGACCATTACTTTTTTGTTATTTGCCGACAATTAACGATTAATGATATATGTGAATAAACTAAAATGCATTGTAGATATCACACACACACACACACACACACACACACAAACACACACCTATACACATACAAACATACACACACACATGAGGATCGATCAGAATCAAGCATACCCCATCCTTGACACCAGATTATTTTCATACTTTTAGATGATATTTTATAGATTATGACTGTTTCCAACAGTTGACGAAATGTCCTCTGTCAAAAAAAAAATTGCCGATCGTCATTCATGATGTACAAGACGTTGTTAGAGTTATTTTTCTTCTCAAAAAAGAGAACAAACAACAAGAAGGAAAGGCAGAAAATGGCGCGGGTCTGGTGAGTTGGGCATCTTGTTGGTTTTGCTCTGACACACACGGCACGTATTATGTTATATGTATATGCTAACAGAGTTTTAATTATAGGACAGAGAAAGGGTATTTTATTGGCTTAAGAGCTCCAACTGACTGCATCAAAATCATAATGGTAAGTCAACATGATGTCTGTGTTATCTGTAATGACGTTCGATGGTTTTTTTATCTTGATTGTTCTCTTTCTCACGTTTAATACTTACCAAATACAATAACTAATGAGGTATTATAAATACTCGTGAGTTCACATTTTATCACACTTCAGCACGTTGATATTATGGGCAGTATGACTATCACCAATAATCGATTAATCACGCACCACTATTTTTTCTAATAACGTCTTTTTTTATGATAATTACATATTCTGTACTTACATTGAAATTATATGGATGAATGCAACAGATATAGGCGAAGTATCGATTGAAAATATACAACAGATGTTTAAAACATATGCCGATTGTTTATGATAGACTAGATACAGTAGCTGTGTGCTCATTGTCATCGTGAACGTTGAGAGAAGAAGACGGCAGCTATGGCGGGATATTTGATTGGTTTAGTGTGCATAATGGTGGTATATCACTCAATGTCAGGTAAATATTATGCAAAACATCCGTAAATAATTTAATGAACATCAGAAAATTGTACGAGCTCACTGGTCAAAACTTTAAGTAATTAAAGTTGTTGAAATTCTTCTTTTCATTTTGTGAAATAACATAAACTTTACTTATGTTTTTATATAGATTCGATGTCAGTGTTATCAGTGTATTAGTGCAGTTCGATTTCTCATTCATTTGATATACTTAATCAACTTATTAAGTTTTATCTTTCATTTGCGCCGCATTTTAGTGTTTTATATCATTCTTCAGCATGTAGTGGTATATGCAATATATTATTATTCAGCATCCATTTCATTTTATGGTCTGGTTGTAAGGGTGATAATGTGTGGTATGATTGAGTCCTATTTATTGCTTCTTGTCTCTGTTTTGCTGAACATGTGTTTAATGATTTGAACAACTTGCTCCATGAAAAATTCATAATTCGTTATTCATCATCAAGCACACACATTATCATGTCATTTGAAAGTTTTATCTTTTACATTATTTACATAACCGTTTCAACTAATTATGTACCTTATAAAGCAAAGCAAAGCTGCGTAATCGAGTACTTCTCGAGATAGTTATATCTTTTCCCCTAGCTTGTTGTGAATTCTTTTATATGACCATGTATGATCTTCTGCTTCTTTATTATCGTAATTATTCATAAATAAATAAATTAATGAATAAATAAATAAACAAAAAATAAATAAATAAATAATAATAATAATAAAAACTGAAAGTTCTTCAGCATTTTGTCGTTCCAAAACACAAAATACAGTACAGTTAAGCTAAGCCACTTCAGTGTTTGAAGAATGTGACGTCACATCATATATTATGGGAGTACAATTTTCCACGACCTTCTTCAAAACATATTTACCGACAGACAACACTGCACCATACACTTTACTATCACGTTTTAACGAAGTACCTAATAAAGAAAACATGTACCATTACTAATTTAGTGTGCAACAAATGCCCATTACGACAACTTATGTCTCTTACATTAAGAAGTCACTTGTTGAATTTCACATATAATCAAAACCATCTGTAAACTTTTATTGCGTACTTGTGTATCCTATCATCATGTCTACTTTCTTTATAAAAGAACTCAACCCAAAAATTTCTTGGTATTTATGTATTTAATTTGATGGCAATATTGGGCCGCGGAGGCGTACAAGTCAATTAATATTCCTCATATTTCAATTAGTAGTTATGATAAATCAAGATGATAATTATCCAAGAAGTAAATTAAAATCAATACACAAGTGGGGGCTGCCAATCACAGATACGGGCTCACCCCGAACAGTCAATAGATACATTGTGTTACCGTGTCAAATGTTAACCTGTGGCAGCAAATACATAGGTGATCGCATATGTATTTCCTGTAACACAATACATATAGTTTCCACACAACCATTCAACCACATCAATTCATCAATCAATATACAACATATTTTCCAAAAGTTCATATGTCTGAATTTCTGTCATAATATAACAAATTTCATTTACAATTTCTCAGTAATGTCTGACAATCAAGTTGTAGGCACCTTTCTATATTCAAACACTAGGTTAAACGCATTACTTGTATCACTTGGTCATATATTCTTTTAATATAACATATTTTTCCTGCTTACTCTAACACCAGAAAGATTATCATACTTATCTACGGACTTCATGTACTTGATTAAAACAACAATTAAGAATCTTCTTAACACATTCAGAAAACGTGCTTCTCTCTCTAAAGGAATCTTTTTAAAAGGCTGAACGTCAGGAATAGTGCGTACCTAGAAATTAACCGGGTACCTTTAATCCGAACCGGTTATGTGCTATTATTTCATATAATTATGTTTTTGCCTTTTCATTTACGACTGTTACATTTTTATGGAGATTTCATAAACTCTACTAACGCCATCATCACGAGATTATATCAAACTGCTGCAGAGAATCAAATATTGAATAAGTTGTCTTTAAAGTAAGTCGTATAGTAACGTAAAGAATCTAACGATGATTTTTAAGCAAATTAGGTGCGAGAAAAATAATTTTTATAGCTTTGGGTTCCAGATAGAAAAAAGATCAGTCGGGAGAGATGGTTCAGAAAGTAAAAGTGGTGATAGACTTGTATCAAGAATGTATGATATGATGCCAAAGTAGATTTTAATAGCAATAGATACGAACTGGAGTATTTGCAAATATATATGTATTGTAATGAAAATTTAAATCTAGGAAAATTATAGAAAAAAAAAATATATGTATTTTATTGGTGTGCCGAATGTTGGAAGTCTCAACTGATGCCAAACTGAAAATACAGGTTCACATGTAGTTTTAAGTACAGTGAAGTACAATCCAAATTTTCAGATACCTAGATTAGTTGAAATTTCTCAAATGTCTAATGTTACTATTCCACTCATTTTTCCGTAATTTCAATATGTTAATGGCTCCTATATTGTTCATCTTTCATTGTTCATCTTTATCATTTCTTTTTAATGATATAATATACTTTTGAAATCTAATAACATGAAGATAATTTGACTTTCAAAAAAATCTTTTTTTAAATAGCTAGTGCAGGGAATGGATGCGAGAATATGATTAATAACGAGGACAAAGCATCCGCCTGCTATGATGAAGATACAGCCAAATACTGCAAGGATGTATGCAAGCGGTATTTCAAAAAGGAGAGAGAAAGTAAATATAGTTTTATAATCATTTTATATAGCAATACACAGAGATTATCAGATTACTAATTTCATCAATTTCAATTTTCAATAGGTTAGGCCGAAAAGGTAGTAAATAGTGAGAAGTAGCCCTCTCACATTTAAGGTATTGTATTACCTTTGTCCTTACTGATGCAGTGACGTTGAAGTAAAACATTAGCCACGACATTAGTAAGACTTCCCTTGCCTTTGTGATACACGGAAGGAACGTTTACTATGATGAAATCTTTTTCTAAAGTCATCTGTAGGAAGCTCAGTCAATTTGATTTCTTTATATTTTACATAAATATTTCTTTACAAAATTCTTCAAGATATCATTTTATTTTCATAAAATAAATATTTTATTTATATACAAAAGAAATGGGTCCAAATTAAGCAAGCGAACAGAAATAATTATTTACATACTATCAACTAAAAGACGGCAACACACAGATTTTCGTCAGCTTTTGTCAGATTTTACGGTTAGATAATATGTAATCTGAATCATCCACACGTCTGTCATTGTATTCCAGATACAAATCAAAAGCAGTTACAAATACTAAATACACCAAATAGTTTTAACTTAATCAAAATTTCTGCCTAAACTATCTGTGATAATCTGTATGATAGCTGATCAAATTGTCGGCCAGTATTTCATGTCAGAAATGTGGGATACAAAAGCTAACTAGTGTTATGTGACCATGCCACTCACAAAAATGTGTCATGGTAGACATTTATAATTTGCATTAGTCCAGGTATCCGGAATGAGTAAACATCTCCCGTCTGGCAATTCACAGAGGTTCCTCACCTCACCATAAACGTCGAACAACAGTGTATAGAAAGCGTCGGAATAACACAACAACATGACTTAAGGAAAGCGCACCAATAAGGGTCGGCGCTTGCTTCGAACATTCATTTTTGATAGCGGGAGTTCTTATATATTTTTTTTTTCATAATTATGTTCACAGTAAAAGTCGATATGTCGGCGAGCAATTTACCACAAGACATAGATATGGTTATAATGTGGTGCTTTGTTGTACAGCTACAAGGAGATTTGAGCTTGCACTCCACACTGTAAGTGGTTTATAAATGAGTATATAAACCACACACACACACACACACACGAAAACACATACACGCACAGACACACACACACAGAAGACATTTACATCTTCATTCTCATTGACGTCTAGTATTTATTACTTACAGACTGTCCATTTGGTAATATGAGAGGCACATATAAATGTTCGACTCAGATAACAAGCGCCAACTGTGAAAATATGTGTAAGGATAAAGGACGGATGAAAGAAGTTGGTATCAACTGTTGTGGATCATGTTGGAAAGTATGCAAAACAAGTCCTAAAAGGACTTCTAAAATTGCATCGCAGTATTCAATCCTTTTATCATAAATAAGTCATATCAAGATAGTCAGATGGACACTTCATCATACAATGTCTAAGCAGATCGCAGAAGTTTTACCTAACCACGATTTCGATTTATTTGTCATATACTTTAAAATAAATGCACAATCTGATCATCATCATCATTATGTTTTTCTTTCCTTTGCATGGAATTTATATTTTAATCTCACCCTTGCGTGATTTCTTCAGTTTACTACATTTGACAGCTTAATCTCACAACCTACTAAGCTTCCAGACTTTCACATATAGACTTGTTCCTATGACTTGTCCCTGAATTGTATCACTGTTATGGAGAAAGATAAGAACATGTATTTATTAACTTCAAGAAAAGTTTGATGAAATATACGTATATCATAAAGAAAAAAGCTATTTTGATATACACATTACTTGTCTGTGTAAACCGTATGCCATAAAGAAAAAAGTTATGCTGATACAAAATACCTGTCTATGTAAACCGTAGCTATGTTGATACACAATACATGTCTGTGTAAACCGTATGCCATAAAGAAAAAAAGCTATGTTGATACAAAATACCTGTATATGTAAACCGTATGCCATAAAGAAAAAAGCTATGTGGATACACAATACATGTCTATTTAAACCGTATGTCAAAAAGCAAGAAGCTATTTTGATACAAAATACCTGTATATGTAAACCGTATGCCATAAAGAAAAAAGCTATGTGGATACACAATACCTGTCTCTTTAAACCGTATGCGCAATTTCATTGACCTATGTAACCTGTGGATTTGATTTATATATACACGCATTATATTCTTACGATTTCAATTTTCCTTTTTTAATATTTCAAATAGGTGTAGCAACATTTTCATCTGGTTATGGCATCTAAATCTCTCATCTGATTGGACATGCTAGAGCTTCTTCAGACTACGGTGTTTTATTTAAAGAAGCAAGCTACTGAGTGAAAAGTTAGAGTTACAAAGGATACAAAATCCCTCTGAAGTCTACAGATTAAAGTCCTATAATAATAAGGTCGATATAAAAACCTTCGTACTCATAAGAAATCAATGTCTTATATATTGACTACCGTATTTGATTGTAGTTCATTTTAACCCGTTTCTATTGCGAGAAAAAAATCACACCATTTTACTTATTATGAGTTATTACTGTGACTGCAGATTCGGTGGTGGTGGTTTCAGCAGGAAAAAAAAAAACAAATATCAAACCAATTGAGAGAAGGTGTCTGGGAATTGTCTTTTTAAGAGCGTCATCTATAAGCATGCTACATCCTCTCGGTGACACAGTCTTTAAATCAATTTTTCAAGAAATCCTAGTTTTGAGTTTAAACGTAAGTAGAACAATAAGACACCGAGTAATGTCAGTAGTAAAATTGATATGACAAGACAAAATAATAGGTGAAGACAATCACTGACCCTCAGAATAATCCAGACGTGGTATCAGGTGCCATGGAATGGTAGCATCCCCTGTCGACCCGTCACATCCGCCGTAATGCCATAATATAAGTGGAGTTATTATAAAAGTTATTATTATAAAAGTGAATATAGAAATAAGATATCTACGATGAATTTCGGATTCAATAGACTTTTTGTTGTTGGATTCGGATGTCATACGGTTCTTTTCTTATGTTGTTTACGTTAAATAGCTGTTACGCTAGAGAATCTTCCAACTACTGCAGACACTACCTACAACTTTTTCATTACAGCTAACATTGTAATACATGACTAACTATATTCTTAACTTTTGATAGATTCCCAAGTCCTTATTCAGAACTCTTGTTTAAATGTGGTACCGTAATGCTGGGTCTAAGAGAATCTCCATCCGTTATTTTGATGATAATTAAGTCTATAAATAGAGACGAATTAAAGAGTAAAACATCATGTCGGAATATTGTTAAAAGATTTCTTGAACGCGTGTATGCTCATGAAATTATCCTAAAAATCTATCAATCTCGTGTAAAGCTCCTCTACATTAATATACGTATTTTGAACTCCGATAAACATTGCGATTAGGCCTCCATGACGAGTCCGGTCTTGATGCATTGTTCACTCTAGAGTCGGGGTTCTTTCTGACTAGGGTCTTCAGCTTGTTTTCAGAGCGGCATAGCACATACATTTGTTGTTGCCTTGACATACATTTTGATACGTTTTTCATCGTTATCATGTCACAAAATGTGTAATAGTCCTTGTGCGAATTTAAACACCAACAAACTAATACTAACAGTTTATTATTCGTGCATATGTTACCTTATTACCGAGCTCATTTCTGTTTAACTTATAAACATTATAAAAACATTCGATTATACGAGTCAACTGATATAAATTAACGGCTTATAGGACCCACCTAAGTAATTAATTATACTAAAACATTTTGTGCAAATGTTACCTTATTACTAATATAATTCTGTATTGACCCTAGAGACCTTCAGACGAAATTTGAATATATTTGTACATCTATGTGTTTAACAAGGCTGGGCCTTGTCTAAGTAAAGAAAAAACATATTGAAAGGAAAAAAAGAAAAAGTAACGAATGGTAAACCATATCTCAAAGTCTATGGAATAAAAGGACAATATCGTGTGTAGTGTCATATTCGGACAAATGTGAATTCCAATGAAATCGAAGTGAGACCAGGTGCCCGAGAGGAGTAAGCGTCCCCTGGTTGCATGCAACACCCGTCGCAAAAGTCCTGCAACAACCTTTCAAGTTGAAAATACATAAATATACACGCACGAACACACGAATTAGACAAAAACACGAATCAAATTTTCCCATTCAAGGCAAGAAGTGTTGCCTGATTGAAATTCCGGTGTCGGAAACGCATATGAACAAATGTCTGTATATATATATATATCAAATATCGTCAAAAAGCTAAGATGGTTATTTTGTATGTTCAGGTCCCCAAATATCGGTTAACATTCTTGATAGAGGATTCTGAAATTGTACTTGATCGCTATATCGCCCATAGAACAATCTCAGTTACAATTTCAAACGTTTCTCAATATATCCTTGTGAGACTAGTATTCGTGGCAAGAAGCCTCGCTGTCAGAAATAACAACAACAAAGTAACGACTATGGCCATTATTCAAATCCATATGAGTTAATTCTATATTCATATGTGCGTAATGATTTTGTTTGTTTGTTTGTTTGATTATTGTTTTACGTCACTCCACGATTATTTCACGTATATGGTGACGGCATCTGCATAATGCATTGCATACAAATTTAGACCTTTGCAACGGACCCACCCGAAGCAGTGAGGGATCTTTTACGTGCCACGCCTACCGTGACACGGGACCTCAGAACACCGGTGTGCCCCGGGCGGGAGTCGAACCTGCGACCTCTCGATCACGAGCCGAGCACCTTATCCACTAGGCCACACCGGCTTTAATGATTTTGTACGAGACGAATATAGTCCCAAATTCAAACAGATTCAATTTTGGTGCTTCATTGCCCGCTCATTATAATAAATATATTTTTTGGAGATATTTCTATGAAATTCGAAAAGTCACTTAAGCACTGCAGTAGGTTATGTCTCCTAAAGCAGGAAATTTTCAGGGCTAAAATACATTTTAGGTCTAATTAAGAATTTTTGGTTTGAATCGAGAAAAAGTACAAATCCAATATATTGTTCCGAAATCCACAACTCGAAGTCGAATAAATACGACAATACATATGTAAATATAATATAAACAATCACAAACATCTGTAAAAACAGAGGTGGGATCAGGTGCCATAGAGGAGTAAGCATCCCCTGCCGACCGGTCACACCCGTCGTGATGTCATAAGTATAAGCGAAATAGTATTATTCGCTGTCACAGAATTAGGAAACGGCACAGCCGTAGTCAAAATAGGTATATGTCATAAGCAGTAAGAATACTGCTGTATAGTATAGGTAATACAAATGGTTTAGTTACTGTGAAATAAGGAAGTCAAAATCTCAGACAACGATACATCATATGAGCAAATAAGGTCTTTATAACGACCGTAAAATTTGCGGAATGTTGACTCAAGTCGTGATATCACATATCCTTGTTTGAGTAACTGTTCACCTAGTAATTGGCTTCGATAAATCAAAGAGCAATACTCAGATGACGCTGGCGCATATCGAATCAATTGGGATACATAAACACCGTACTCAGGTGATAAAAGAATGTTGCTACTAGTATATGGAAAGTTAACAATGGGGAAACTAAAAACATCACGTTTGTCATAAATTGAAGTGGTAAGTTTACCATCTCAGTCTACATAAATAAGAAGAACTAAATATGAAGCACATAAATTGGATATTGTAGTGTCCTTAATTTCAAGTTTCTTGGGATATATTGTATGTACGTATGTATCAAAGTTTTTGTTATTTATAAAAACCAATCAATCATGACCTTACCAAAATTTTATAAGCATTTTATCCGGGAAATAACAATACAATGGTGTATAGGGCATTCTCCAACAAAATGTATGGATCACGTGGTAAGCCCTCATAACAACTCGTTTTAGATTCAGAGCTTATAAGAAAGTTGACCCATATCTGGCGTCTGTTTAATCAAGTACAAGGGGTTGATTAGATAAAACATGTTCTATAATCCTTTTGATGTCTTTATTGTTTTGATGTCGAATTATTTGGAGCATTGCTTAGTTCAGTATCAGAAGGTTCTTTAATATAGGTCACTAGAATATTTTCGGTTTGCTGGCGTTTTTATACGAAACCGAGGTTCTATGTTAACAATTACGCTGGTATGTAAAATTCCTCGAATTTCAGGATCCGATCCCACCAAAAACTTACTGCAGTTTGACATCATTTCACTAATCATGACTTTTACCGATTGTGAAAACGGTTATGCCATTAAAACTAGTATGAATACAAGTACTACTAGCTCCCATAATCTCATGGCACACGAGGGATGTAACCATTGGGCATGGAATATCTACTCCTTAATGACATCTGATCCCATCTCTGGTTGTTCCGGGCTGTCTGAGAGTTAATATCTCTATTTGTCTTGTACAGTAGACATACCTTATTGACTGCCACTAGGTGTCGTAACATTTCACTAAGCATCACTTGTAGAACAGACATTCCTTATTGACTGCTGCTGCTAGGTATCAAAGCATTTTACTAAGCAACATAACAGCAGGTACATCCATCACATAGACGAAATAACGCTTGTCTGGCTTAAGTGGTAATCATTCAATGTAAAAATCTTATATAAGTTGTGTTTTAGTATTCATTGCGGTAGGTATGAGATGGAATGGAATTTTGCTTATTGGGGGGGGGGGGGGGGGGGGGGGGGGGGGGGGGGGGGGGGGGGGGGGCTTATCAACTAGTCACTTTTTAAGGATCAGGCTAGATGGTTGGATAAACACATCAACAGGTAACAAACAAATTGGAAAAAGGAATACAAAACCCTTTCGTAAAAGCGTGATGTTTCGACTAATGAACATGTTAGACAGAATTTCCTCCCCAATTGAAAATGATCTATTAACAGAGTCTTAACAGATTTTTAAGGAGGAAGACGTTGAAGTAAGGAGCCAGAATGGTTAGGATAATATTTAGAGGATTTTTGAAACCTCTTTTGTTGTTGTTTGTGCTATATGTTCCTTTGATTTAATTCATGTATCTGTCCTTACTGGATCCGACCTCTGTATGCAGGAAAAACTTTTCTCATGCCGACCGAGTCGTCACGTAGCTTATGGCTGACGTCGAAGTTTCATTTCTGTGAAGCCAGGATTGTGCAGTGGTAAGTGAGGAGGATCTTGGTAGTCAGACGTATCGGGCTCGACCTCTGAAGACGTATCGGGCTCGACCTCCGAAGACATATCGGGCTTGACCTCCGGAGACGTATCGGGCTCGACCTCCGAAGATGGATTTCTTGATATTATAAAATGCTTTGTTTGCATTGTATTTGCGCTTTATATATGTTTGCATTTGCCTTAATGCATTTATTTCTCGGTTCCAAGGTCCATTGAACTCGTAGGCATTAATCATCGATTTTGCTCAATATAGAATGGAAACTTTCATATGGTATAATGTTACCCGAGTTTTCAAAAATATTTTTCCATCAAAAACGTGGCGTTCCGATAAAACATGTGACTTTGTAAGGAATTACTCTCTAAAAGTTCGATTGATTCACAGACACCCCCCCCCCTCTTCCCGCTGTTTATACATTGTGTTTGAGTAAATGGACATTGCACCGATTTTCGTTTCATGTCAAACCAAAATTGTAGTTGACCTGTGTATGTTGGGGACATCTACCCTGTACAAGGTACAGAAATGTGGATGACACGGACACACGGGAGCAGTGTGGGGCCCATGTGTGTCGGGCACATCTACCCTGTGCAAGGTACAGAAATGTGGATGACACGGACACACGGGAGCAGTGTGGGACCCATGTATGTTGGGACATCTACCCTGTGCACGGTACAGAAATGTGGATGACACGGGCACACACGGGAGCAGTGAGGGACCCGTGGATGTTGGGGACATCTATCCTGTGCAAGGTACAGAAATGTGGATGACACGGGAGCAGTGAGGGATCCATGTATGTTGGGACATCTACCCTGTGCACGGTACAGAAATGTGGATGACACGGGCACACACGGGAGCAGTGAGGGACCCATGGATGTTGGGGACATCTATCCTGTGCAAGGTACAGAAATGTGGATGACACGGGCACACGGAAGCAGTGATGGACCCATGTATGTTGGGACGTCTACCCTGTGCAAGGTACAGGAATGTGGATGACACAGGCACACGGGAGCAGTGAGGGATCTTCTACGTGTTACGTCTAAGTTGACGTAGGACCTCCATATTTACTGTCTTATGCGAAAGACAAGATATCGGTGAGTCATGTTTGGGACTCGGACACAGTTTCTTGGCCAGGATCCAATCATTTAACCAATTGACATACTTCGGTTAATGTAGAAAGACTTTGTTTAAGCATAGCATAATGCAGCATGGCTGTCGCATTCTCCTGCAAAATCATGGTTAAACTTTTATTTATAGATTCATTTTACAGGAAAAAAAAACAGCACAACAATTGCATTTACGTGACAAATTAAGATGTGATTCTGAAAGATTCTTGGGATAACTTAGTTTAGATAAATGTTTCCTCATATCTGCAACATCTGCAGCTGGTACCATAACCAGGAAGGAAAAATGATCGTAGTTTAATCATTACCTCGCCCAGGACATGCATACAACATATAGATTTCAAAAACATATTGTATCAGTAAATAGTTTTTACCTGTATACTTTTACCTTTTTACCATACAAAATTTGAACCACAGTCCAATAATAAATCGCAGGTATAGAAAATAGAAAGGATTATGCATTTAGGCATTCAATTTGGATATATATATATATATATATATATATATATATATATATATATATATATATATATATATATATATATATATATATATATATATATATATATATATATATATATATATATTTATTTACAGTAGTGGATCAAGGATATCCGAAAGGGGGGGGGGGATAGCCAAACTGCCAAACTACTCGGCCATTTGTTGCCAAATCTGGATTTTTACTTGTAAATATGTTGCGAAAATATATATTTAAATATTATAAGAATTTCATTTTAAATGTAGTTTTTCATCAGTCAGTTAACTGGTGGGTCTAGCAGTTTTATAAGAGAAAAAGGAATGAAAAGGAGACCCCCTCCCCATCCACCACCACCCATATAAATACCACACAAATCCCGCTAAATAATGACCAGATGTACTGTACAGAGTATCTAGCTATTTGTTCCTATAGATTTAAGACAATACATTAGGTTATAAGATATTGTATACCGGTTATACCGTTCCCCTAAATCTATAAGATGTTGTTTACTGTTTAAATCGTTCCCCTAGATCTATAAGATGTTGTATACCGTTTATACCGTTCCCTTAGATCTATAAGATGTTGTAAACCGTTTATACCGTTCCGTTAGATCTATAAGATATTGTATACCGTTTATACCGTTCCCTTAGATCTATAAGATGTTTATATCGTTCTCCTAGATCTATAAGATGTTTACCGTTTATACCGTTCCCCTAGATCTATAAATGTTGCTTACCGTTTTAACCGTTCCCCTAGATCTATAAGATATTGGATACCGTTTAAACCGTTCCCTTAGATCTATAAGATATTGTATACCTGTATACCGTTCCCCTAGATCTATAAGTTGCTGTATACCGTTTATACCGTTCCTTAGATCTTTAAGATGCTGTATACCGGTTATACCGTTCCCCTAGATCTATAAGATGTTGTTTACCGTTTAAATCGTTCCCCTAGATCTATAAGATGTTGTATACCGTTCCCTTAGATCTATAAGCTGTTGTACACCGTTTATACCGTTCCCCTAAATCTATAAGATGTTGTATACCGTTTATACCGTTCCCTTAGATCTATAAGGTGTTGTATACCGTTTATAGCGTTCCGTAAGATATTAGAGCTTGAGACCTTTATGATATGTGATCATTAACAGAATGAATTCAGCGACATCATTTAAGGAAATAATTTACAATAGGCCTCTTATACATTAATTGAACCATTGACACCTACACTTTAAAACACGAAATATTTCCTGTATTATAGGAAATGATCAATAACAAACATAGACGCATGATTGTATTTAATATCAAATTACATTCTCTCTCTTTTTATACATGTTTGCTTCATCCCTAAGTCAAAATGTAAACATGTAATGGTGGAGTGTAATTTGTGATAGTATGTCTTCGGAATTTACTGAATATCTGATAAGTGATGAAGACTATAACCTCGAGGAATTTTGTATAAATTATAAAACTAAACTTCCTACCTTTGTCTGTGTGACACAGGGATATTGCTCTGAAAACGAGGAAGAAACTCTGGATCGTGGACAGGTAATTATATTTTATATATCACTCTGCATGGGGACAGGTAATTATATTTTACATATCATTCTGGATCGGGGACAGGCAATTATATTTTATATATCACTCTGGATCGGGGACAGGTAATTATATTTTATATATCACTCTGCATGGGGACAGGTAATTATATTTTACATATCATTCTGGATCGGTGACAGGTAATTATATTTTATATATCACTCTGGATCGGGGACAGGTAATTATATTTTATATATCACTCTGCATGGGGACAGGTAATTATATTTTACATATCATTCTGGATCGGTGACAGGTAATTATATTTTATATATCACTCTGGATCGGGGACAGGTAATTATATTTTATATATCACTCTGGATCGGGGACAGGTAATTATATTTTACATATCATTCTGGATCGGGGACAGGTAATTATATTATATATATCACTCTGGATCGGGGACAGGTAATTATATTTTATATATCACTCTGCATGGGGACAGGTAATTATATGTTATATATCACCCTGGATCAGGGACAGGTAATTATATTTTATATATCACTCTGGATCGGGGACAGGTGATTATATTTTATATATCACTCTGCATGGGGACAGGTAATTATATTTTATATATCACTCTGGATCGGGGACAGGTATTTATATTTTATATATCACTCTGGATCGGGGACAGGTAATTATATTTATATATTACTCTGGATTGGGGACAGATAATTATATTTATATATCACCCTGGATCGGGGACAGGTAATTATATTTTATATTTAATTCTGGATCGGTGACAGGTAAGCATATGAAAATCTAGAATCAGTTCCAAACCGAAAGATCTGACATACTTAGATTTAATCCCAACCGAGGCATTATCCAAGTTTTGGATGTCGAAGTATGTCGCCCGAGACTGATATCTTTCGATCTGGGACGAGCGGTGATTCTTGATTCTTTTTCTCGCCAAATAAACCCCCTTTCTATCCCCTTTCAGTGCTTCTTCATTCCTGACACTTCCAGATAGGAAAGTTATTTTAATTACAATAATAGTGTGTAACAAGAACATGAAACCAGTAGTAAACAAACATATAAATATAAAAAGATTCTTGTGCAGTTTTTCAGGAAGTAATAACAGTTATCTCGCTTTGTTTACGGAAATAAGTAGAAAACGTAGTAATAAACCGTGCTAGATCTACTGATGTTCCAGATCGATTGATCTAGAACCCCATTTCCGGTGGAATTCTTCAGTGTCATATGCGAGAATATTTTCACTGTAGCAATGAAAAGATTTGAACCCAAAGTATTTGCACATTGACCTCCCTCACTACGCTTTATCACAGCAAGTATTTGTACATTGACCTCCCTCACTACGCTTTATCACAGCAAGTATTTGTACATTGACCTCCCTCACTACGCTTTATCACGGCAAGTATTTGTACATTGACCTCCCTCACTACGCTTTATCACGGCAAGTATTTGCACATTGACCTCCCTCACTACGCTTTATCACGGCAAGTATTTGCACATTGACCTCCCTCACTACGCTTTATCACGGCAAGTATTTGCACATTGACCTCCCTCACTACGCTTTATCACAGCAAGTATTTGCACATTGACCTCCCTCACTACGCTTTATCACAGCAAGTATTTGTACATTGACCTCCCTCACTACGCTTTATCACAGCAAGTATATGCACATTGACCTCCCTCACTACGCTTTATCACAGCAAGTATTTGTACATTGACCTCCCTCACTACGCTTTATCACGGCAAGTATTTGTACATTGACCTCCCTCACTACGCTTTATCACAGCAAGTATATGCACATTGACCTCCCTCACTACGCTTTATCACAGCAAGTATTTGTACATTGACCTCCCTCACTACGCTTTATCACAGCAAGTATTTGCACATTGACCTCCCTCACTACGCTTTATCACAGCAAGTATTTGCACATTGACCTCCCTCACTACGCTTTATCACAGCAAGTATATGCACATTGACCTCCCTCACTACGCTTTATCACAGCAAGTATTTGTACATTGACCTCCCTCACTACGCTTTATCACAGCAAGTATTTGTACATTGACCTCCCTCACTACGCTTTATCACGGCAAGTATTTGTACATTGACCTCCCTCACTACGCTTTATCACGGCAAGTATTTGTACATTGACCTCCCTCACTACGCTTTATCACAGCAAGTATTTGTACATTGACCTCCCTCACTACGCTTTATCACAGCAAGTATTTGCACATTGACCTCCCTCACTACGCTTTATCACGGCAAGTATTTGCACATTGACCTCCCTCACTACGCTTTATCACAGCAAGTATTTGCACATTGACCTCCCTCACTACGCTTTATCACAGCAAGTATTTGCACATTGACCTCCCTCACTACGCTTTATCACAGCAAGTATATGCACATTGACCTCCCTCACTACGCTTTATCACAGCAAGTATTTGTACATTGACCTCCCTCACTACGCTTTATCACGGCAAGTATTTGTACATTGACCTCCCTCACTACGCTTTATCACAGCAAGTATTTGTACATTGACCTCCCTCACTACGCTTTATCACAGCAAGTATTTGTACATTGACCTCCCTCACTACGCTTTATCACAGCAAGTATTTGTACATTGACCTCCCTCACTACGCTTTATCACAGCAAGTATTTGTACATTGACCTCCCTCACTACGCTTTATCACAGCAAGTATATGCACATTGACCTCCCTCACTACGCTTTATCACAGCAAGTATTTGTACATTGACCTCCCTCACTACGCTTTATCACAGCAAGTATATGCACATTGACCTCCCTCACTACGCTTTATCACAGCAAGTATTTGCACATTGACCTCCCTCGCTACGCTTTATCACAGCAAGTATATGCACATTGACCTCCCTCACTACGCTTTATCACAGCAAGTATTTGTACATTGACCTCCCTCACTACGCTTTATCACAGCAAGTATATGCACATTGACCTCCCTCACTACGCTTTATCACAGCAAGTATATGCACATTGACCTCCCTCACTACGCTTTATCACAGCAAGTATTTGTACATTGACCTCCCTCACTACGCTTTATCACAGCAAGTATATGCACATTGACCTCCCTCACTACGCTTTATCACAGCAAGTATTTGCACATTGACCTCCCTCGCTACGCTTTATCACAGCAAGTATATGCACATTGACCTCCCTCACTACGCTTTATCACAGCAAGTATTTGTACATTGACCTCCCTCACTACGCTTTATCACAGCAAGTATATGCACATTGACCTCCCTCACTACGCTTTATCACAGCAAGTATTTGCACATTGACCTCCCTCGCTACGCTTTATCACAGCAAGTATATGCACATTGACCTCCCTCACTACGCTTTATCACAGCAAGTATTTGTACATTGACCTCCCTCACTACGCTTTATCACAGCAAGTATATGCACATTGACCTCCCTCACTACGCTTTATCACAGCAAGTATTTGTACATTGACCTCCCTCACTACGCTTTATCACAGCAAGTATATGCACATTGACCTCCCTCACTACGCTTTATCACAGCAAGTATATGCACATTGACCTCCCTCACTACGCTTTATCACAGCAAGTATATGCACATTGACCTCCCTCACTACGCTTTATCACAGCAAGTATTTGTACATTGACCTCCCTCACTACGCTTTATCACAGCAAGTATATGCACATTGACCTCCCTCACTACGCTTTATCACAGCAAGTATTTGCACATTGACCTCCCTCGCTACGCTTTATCACAGCAAGTATATGCACATTGACCTCCCTCACTACGCTTTATCACAGCAAGTATTTGTACATTGACCTCCCTCACTACGCTTTATCACAGCAAGTATATGCACATTGACCTCCCTCACTACGCTTTATCACAGCAAGTATTTGTACATTGACCTCCCTCACTACGCTTTATCACAGCAAGTATATGCACATTGACCTCCCTCACTACGCTTTATCACAGCAAGTATTTGTACATTGACCTCCCTCACTACGCTTTATCACAGCAAGTATTTGTACTCAGATTTACTTTTAAAGAGAACAACGTTTCCTTTAGCATCTACCATATTTACCCCACACGTTTGCAATATCATGGATCATTGTGTCGAATAGGTCTAATATGATAAAACAAGAAGAAGGGTGCATGTATGTCCAAACCTGATTTAATGGCATAAATAACAAAGTTATGTGGGGAATATAAACTCATATGTATAGAATTTCCAATTTAAAAGAGGGAATATATACTGAGACGGTTTTTCCGCGGAAGTGGGTAGGTGGGGTTGGGGGTTGTTAATCTAACATCGACTTAGAATTATATCGTTGGTACTAATTAATTTTGATATGAATATCATAATTGTTGTTACAATGATGAGATATCAAGAGCAGTGGCTTACATTATGGATAGGTTTAAGAAACTGAAAATTAAAACCAATCTAAATTCTGAAGTGATATTAAGAGAGAAGTTGCATTCATATACACAATAATAAGACAACACTTCTCTCTCTCTCTCTCTTGCCCTGACTAAAATCAGAGATAAAGCTGTGTAAACGAAAGTAGTAAGCAGCAAGCGATTACTCATCACCGTTACCTTAAACAAGTAGAGGTCAATTCGATCATGTTTGTACTTATAATCATATTAATCGTGACTTCAGGGTCAACAGGGGATTATTATCAGATTAATCATGACTACAGGGTCAACAGGGGATTATTATCAGATTAATCATGGCTACAGGGTCAACGGGGGGATTATTATCCTATTAATCGTGACTACAGGGTCAACAGGGGATTATAGCCATATTACTTTTTACTACAGGGTCAACAGGGATTTATAATCCTATTAATCGTGAGTATGGTGTCAACAGGGGATAATAATCATATTACTTGTGACTACAGGGTCAATAGGGGATTATATTCATATTAATCGTGACGACAGGGTCAACAAGGGATTATTATCCTATTGCTCGTAACTACAGGGTCAACAGGGGATTATAATCCTATTAATCGTGACTACAGGGTCAACAGGGGATTATCATCAGATTAATCGTGACTACAGGGTCAACAGGGGATTATTATCAGATTAATCGTGACTACAGGGTCAACAGGGGATTATTATCAGATTAATCGTGACTACAGGGTCAACAGGGGATTATAATCCTATTAATCGTGACTACAGGGTCAACAGGGGATCATAGCCATATTCCTTTTTACTACAGGGTCAACAGGGATTTATAATCCTATTAATCGTGACTATGGTGTCAACAGGGGATAATAATCATATTACTTGTGACTACAGGGTCAATAGGGGATTATATTCATATTAATCGTGACTACAGGGTCAACAAGGGATTATTATCCTATTGCTCGTAATAACAGTGTCAACAGGGGATTATAATCCTATAAATCGTGACTACAGGGTCAACAGGGGATTATACTCCTTATAAGTGTGGCTACAGGGTCATCATATGTTAAATGTCTTGTCTATACATGTATGACTTCATATACAACAAAAAAAGTTCCAACTCTTGGTTCTTTCCACTAGCTTTTTGCTCTGTACCATTATAATTCTATTTCCTATGACGACATTTTGACATCTCAGCAGCTAGTTTAGTTTTTAACTAAAGTATTTTGTGAAGTGTGTTTGTTTAATGGAATACTGATCAGCAGGCGTACCCTGTCTGCGATCACCTAACTTTACTTCTGATCTACGTAAGGGCGGAACCACCGTATTTTTATAAGGCTATGCTTAAACGGATAAATCGACCTGGGTTCAACTTTCTACCTTTTTGTTTCCGGATGCTGTCATTCATCGGAAGACCAATTATTTTTTTGTCTTTTTTTAATTGTTATAATAATAATAATAATAATAATAATAATAATAATAATAATAATAATAATAATTATAATAATAATAATAATAATAATAATAATAATAATAACGATAATTATAATAATGATAACAATAACAGACTTTTTCGACTGAAATGATTTTCCTACCGTAAAATTATTTTGTATTTTCCCACAAAGTAGGATATTACTACATAAGAGGTAATATGTAATGTTGATTTTACTTTTGAACATTCGTGGGGGGCGTGGCTAGCTAAAAAGGAGACGATTATTCCTTCCGGACACCTTTTATTACTTGTAGTTTCCGGAAATTCATAATGCCCATCGTGCTACGATGTTGTGAGTACAAGTGCCATCGCTATAGTTACTTTCGTTTAGAGTTTGAAATAACATCTGAATCATGGAAATACAGCGCTAAGATGGGTGTAAAACCTGTAAGGTATTCAATACCATATTTTAAAAGTCAAATTCACAGGAATGTTAAATATATCCTTTTCCCAATAGTTTCTTTTAATACTACAGGTAATACGCATAGATAGGATATGTCCAGAGAAACGCGTTTTCGGGGAAGTCATGAAAGGAAGTAAAGCTGGAAAGTATGTGTCAATTCCAGCGAATTGTGATATCTCTTTCAACGTACTGCGGAACAGCCGAACAGGTAAAATATAATACAAAATATTCAGAATCAAAAAATTATATTGGTATTTTTAAAATACAGTTTTGTAGGTATTTCAAGAAATTTGACAATTTCATACAATATTTTTTTCCTTTCTCTGCAATAACAACTTCTGTTTTGAGAAACCTGTAGATCGTTTTTTTTCAATATGGAGATCTAAATGTGTGTCCTTTGATTGTGCTGGTTTTGCAGTGAGTGGGAAGGTGGGCTCCAGTAAACCGGTTAACCATACCAAATGAGTGAAGGTTGTTACTTTAAGAGACCATCCTATGTCGTTTTCTTAACTGTAGTTCAGACGAATATTTTTATAATTATTATGTTTTATGTACATATCCTTGGTGATTTGTATCATACAGCTTGATCAGATGTCTTTTGTCTTCTATTTTACTGTACATTGTGTATTTTTAAAATGTTTACGGTCGTAGTAAACATTGAAACAGATGTGCCAAAGAATCTCTTGTCATAAAATTTCAATTACTTTCTTAGTGAGAATGTGATGATTCAGGAAGAGTCTATATATGAATTGTAAATGGGTCAAATACAACACTTGTATTCTGAAAGTTAAATTCGGCATCATCTTGTTGACGACGAAAAATTTTAATCAATTTCTGATGTACTAAATATTGCCACTTTCCACTCTACCTATTAGTGTGTTGTGGTTCACAAATTTGACGAGAAATTTCGCGGGACATATACAGCTGAAAATTAAGTGTAACCTAATTCAGAGAGGAACACTGTATAATATACATAGAATTCACCTCAAGTTCTTCCTATGTTATACAATTTGTTTTCTTATTAGTTGTTGTACAGGCATTGTCTAATGAAATCAACCAAGGAATAATAGTTATATTACACAAGGTCCTAGGTAATGCAAGTCGTCATTTTATAATAAATTCTAATAATGAGTTGTCAATTATTTTAAAGATTTGTTCAAGAAAGTTTAAGAGAAAAAGTGTCATGAATATATTCTTGAACAATCAAAATGTCATGTAGTTATTATGACTTGTCACTAAGGACGAGTTATTTAAAAGTTTTAAAGGTAAGTCATACATTTCCTTTCCTTAACCAATAGGAAACAAATAACTTGTTGATAAACTTTGGAATTTTGGATTGATACCTAATGCGACCAGTTAAACATCGAATTTGATTCCTGTATTTTATATAAACCTGATTCAACAATTTCTGCTGGACTTCAATGGCAGACTGCTAGTCGGAGATATATACTCTTTCGGGGCCCTTTCTTGGGGTACACTGATGCTCCTTAGAGGATGTTATTTGGTTTGTTTTCGATTTGAGTTTAAAACTTAGGTAACTTTTATGCCTTTTGGTGTAATGATTTTGTACTATATAGTTATTTTACTATTGAAAAGAAAGGTATACCTCTCCCTTGAAATGACCTGTCAAAGATGATCTAGCTCTTCTGCATTTTCATTTTTACCAATAAATTTGGGCTGTAGTAGGGTGAAGGCTCCTAGAGATATCATTAAAGGATATTTGTGTCCTATTGCGCATTTGGAGAAAATAGTATAGAGTAGCAATTTTTCATCGCCCCCTGTCTATAGGTTGGCGAATTCATATCTCATTACACATTATGCCAAAGCGAGGTCATGTTAAATGGCTTTATTCTAAGGAAAAAGCGACTTTTAACCAGGGATATGCAAGTGGTAAACTAATCATGTAACCGAGGAAGTATAATGGTGAATACGAGGTTCTTATCATGCTATAACGTTATTCAGTATTTTGAATGAATTCAACGTTTGCTACTTTGTTCTGTTAGATTTTTCTTTCACTTCGCCGATTTGTATGTTCTACAGTTTCACGATTGTCAAACCACTAGATTGGTGTTATCCACTATCTCATCATATTATAGTAAATCGTGAGTGGAGTTCACATTATTTCTCATGTCCTCTTTTGTAAACAACTTTAACTTTATTCTAAAATCCTTAACTTCGTTGAAGATTTAAATATAATTTTAATGAAGTCCTTATGGAGTCAAATATGGTAGTTAAAATATATATATATATATATATATATATATATATATATATATATATATATATATATATATATATATATATATATATATATATATATATATATATATATATAATCTTCATGAACTGAATGATATTTCAGAGGCAAAATGTAAACTCGCCGAGATCGTTGGGATTGTGAACATGCCATATTTTATGAGAGGGACAAAAAACGCTTCAGATGTCGTCGGAGAATGGTCCCCAGATGAAACGTCAGTCATAAAATGTTATCGTGTCTATGATCATACCTTTCTATATGCAACTTTTATGACGAAGGGTAAGATATGTAAATGCCGCCTAAAACCAAATCTGTAGATATTCTTCCTATTAATTATTTTGTACTTTCAGTTAAATATACATGCTTGGGGGATTGTAAGATAGATAGGTACTTGTATATTTTTATTACAACAACTGAAAGTACATTAATCGTGCCATGTAAAGTAATTACAACTTGTTAAAGTCACCGCGTAAAATTGTTACAAATAATGACATTATGTGAATATCTCGTGATTCTGTCTCGTGTAAAATGATAGCAGTTTTTATCATATCGCATAAAATTCTTAATTCATTCAGTTGGTTAATTGTGCAACTTAGAATAATTAAATCTTGTAGAAAATAATATCAGTGTTTTTACCATATCAGGTGATAATATGACATTAATAATTTACAATAATAAAAATTGTTATAGTTATGATCCTGGTATCGTATCTACAATACAAATTTGTACTCATTGACAGATCGTCTCTATCTATCCATGCTAAAGCTTCCTCTATTACAAGACAACGTCAGAGTAGCACAGATTACTGGCGTCCGCGGGTTTAGCCAGTGTGCATGGAATAATTTCCAGCATAAATGTAGTACCTATGTGAAAAAATACGCAGATCTAAGCAAAATATCAACAGCAAGAGGTTTGTATAAGATTGATGGCTTGTGTGTGTGTGTGTGTGTGTGTGTGTGTGTGTGTGTGTGTGTGTGTGTGTGTGTGTGTGTGTGGGTGTGTGTGTGTGGGTGTGTGGGTGTGGGTGTGGATGTGTGCGTGTGAGTATGTGTGTATATGATTCGTATAATAAAATTGAAATTGTATGATTTAGTTATAGATAAATTCTTTTTGATGCTGTGTTATTGAACATCAACGAAACATTACTCGATATCTTTTTGTTGTACTCTTTATTTCAGATATTTTACTGTATGACATGGACATTACATCAGATCAATCTGAAAGAAAACACCTCAAAACGAGCGAATATTATTCTTTGTCTACAGTGAACAGAGAGTTAGAAAACGAATATGACAAACTTCCGCCGAAAATGCGACGTAGACCATTAACGTTCCCAATACAAATACCACTATTCGCAAATACTGTAACGCAATTGTCAAGCAGCGACCTCACAGCCCCTGTCAATAGATATATACCAAAGCCGGACACAGATGTAATTTCGAAATCTCCCAAGGAAAGGGGAGTGTGTACAAAGGATCTCCCTCCTCGAGGTCGAGATGTGAAGACTAATCAGGTATCCATAGTAAACAATGAAGTCGAGACTCGTCCCGACTTACCTCCACGATTCCGAAAACATGATTTCAACCCTAAAAAAGCGACAGGGGAAAAACAAAATCCAAAACTGAAAGGCAATTTTCACGGTCAAAAGCATAGTTGTAAATTTGATATGAATGACATAGAAAATTATGCAATTTCTGATGTGAGTCATATTTTAACATTGCTGAAGCTCGATCACTATGGGCAAGTTTTCAAAGAGGCAGGGATAGATGGCAAAACCTTGTCAATGTTGACAAAGGAGAGTCTGCGAGAAGACTTTAATATGAGACACTATGAAGCTGTTAAACTTCGCAATTTTATAAAGAAAGGTCATATTCCTAAATAATTGATGAATTACACTTGAAACCATAAAGTGATTATCATGGGAAGTTTATCACATTTTACAATATGGTGTAGTATTCTTATCGATCTATTGCAGTATATTTATCAATGTATTTTGTCACAATGTTGCTGAAAATACATTTCAAATTCAAATATTTTATACATACATCGGTTTTTGTAGTATCAAGTAAAAAACGAAGAAGTACCGAAGGGTAAACCACATCTCATAGTCCATGGAATAAAGGGGACAATATCGTGTTTAGTGTCATATTCAGACAAATGCGAACCCCAATAAAATCGAGGTGAGACCAGGTGCCCGGGAGGAGTAAGCGTCCCCTGGTTGCATTCAACACCCGTCGCAAAAGTCCTGCAATAACCATTGCAAATAGAGGAAGTAAATACATAAATATACACGCATGAACATACGAAGGAGACAGGATCAAGAAGTCAAATTTCCCATTCGAGGTAGGAAATGCTGTCGGCCTGAAATTCCGGTGTCGGAAAGGCACGTGAACAAATATCTGTATATACATGTATACACGTATTATGTCAAATCAAGTATAGTCAAAAAGTTAAGATGGTTATTTAGTGTGGGCAGGTCCTAAAATACCGGTTAACATTCTTAAAAGAGGAATCTGAAATTGCAATAGATCCCTATAACGACCATAGAACTTCCTCAGTGACAATTTTAAACGTTCCTCACTATATCCCTGTGAAAGTAGTTTCGTGACAAGAAGCCTCGCTCTCAGGACGAAATTTTCGTAATTAGATGCATGCCCTGGCATATCGTATAAGTTGTGAAATGAAGACGCCATACGCGGGAGAGGAAGGTATGTTGTTATTCAGAAAAGGGAAGTTGGTAATAATGAAATTGAAATAGTCACGTTTGTCATAGAGAGAGGTTACTAATGAACCATCGTCATTAATTGATAGCAGTATATCGACGTATGAAGCAGAATATGCTCTCTCTGTAGTGTCTTTTATCTCGAGTTCCTTTGGATATATGATGTCGAGGTGATCCTCAAATACAGGGTTGTTAATCGACAAAACATCATCGATGTATCTGTATGTAAAATTGAACCGAGATGCTAATTGTTTTTTACCTTTAGAGAGCAGACTGTATGAATTCTGCCTCGTAAGAGTACAAAAATATGTCGGCCAGATGCGAGACCTGGTGCCCGGTAGGAATAAGTGTCCCCTGGTTGCATGCCATACCCGTCGCAAAAGTCCTGCAATAACCTGTCAAGTCGACGAGGTAAATACATAAATATACACACATGAACATACAAGGAGACAGGAACACGAAGTCAAATTTTCCCATTCAAGGCAAAAAAATGCTGCCTGGTTGAAATATCAGAAATGAAGACAGTGTTTCTATGAATGTTCGTGCATTCTAAAGTTTGCTACAAATTTAATAGTGTACTTAACTCTTGAATATCATGGAAAATTCAGGAGTTATACTATTAAAAGTTTTCTCTATTAAAGGTATCCTACAAAATAAATACGCTCTTATCAGGTTTTTCTTTATTTTTTATAAAAATCAAAAATATCGAAGGAAAAATAATGTTGTGATGTGTAAGTGAGCAAATGTCAATCCATTCGAGAAAAATACATATTATGAACTACTAAAGTCATTTGTACATGTGTATACTGCTATGGAATGTTATGTTATCACTGCAAACATATGTTTACATTTTATTAATTAAGTATACGACTGCCGTGTTTTTGTAATGCGATTGGTTTAAAGAGTGTTTATTTGAATAACATATAATTATTACATAGCACATACAATAAGTGAAGGATTGAGTCAAGAAATATATGTTATTTAAAACTCTCTCCTCAAGAAGACGAATATACATTGCAACGCGGACAGAAGCGGATATTGCAATGCAGGAATATAGAATATATGAGACAGAAAAAGAGAGAATATTGAAAATGTAGTGGGTTAATTAAATGAAAAATAAATAAATAAATAAATAAATAAATAAATAAATAAATAAATAAATAAATGAATAAATGAGTGGCTTTAGATTTATGTATATAACTTCATTGTTAGGATATGCATTAAATAATGCATTAAATCTTGATTTTTATACAGTTTTGTACCTTAATGAGAATCTGATAATCTTGGACCTCACTGTACATATGACGACCCTTTTTTAGAATCTGATAATTTTGGACTTCACTGTACATAGGACGACCCTTTAGTAGAATCTGCTAATTGTGGACTTCACTGTACATAGGACGACCCTTTAGTAGAATCTGCTAATTGTGGACTTCACTGTACATAGGACGACCCTTTAGTAGAATTCTAGCATAAATATTTAATGTATGATTATATAAACTTGTATTTCTTATGGAGTTCAAATATTTACAGTGTAATAAATAATGTTCAGCAGTTTCTGGAGGCTAGCAACGTCACTGAGGAAGTTCTACGGTCGTTACGAGACTCTTATTACTCCATATGATATCTCGTTATCCAGACTTTTAAATGATATTCTGGACTGAGACCGATTCCCATCATTTTACACAGATTTACTCCTTCTATGCTAGAAGGTTACCTACTTTGATTTCTCCATATATAAATACATAAGGAATTTATACGATTTGACTCTTTCTACTGGGTTTATGTGACGGGTGTTACTAGCAAGCAGGAGATGCTCACTCTCCCCGGGCACCTGATCTCACTCCATCACAGAAGTTCACATATGCTCTTCATGTAGACATATTTTGTTATTTTCCACTTGTTTTTCATTTTCACTGATTTTGTATGTCCTCTGGTTTCATGATTTTTAGACTTATGGTTTGGATTTATCCATCATCTTTACATCCATACAGACATTCCCATTATCATAGATATGGTTTTGAAGTAAATCTTCATTCAGGTGGAAGTGTTGTGTGATGAATTTGAAATTTATGTCATAATAATACTCAGCACGTTTACTGAAGTTACTATTAAGCTTATGTGTGAAGTGGTTTAAGGAGGTACATTGCGTTGGTTCTTCTGATTAGGAGCTCCATCACAATGATGTTTTAGTACATAAGAAGTTTGCTGTAAATTTGTTCTTGAATGAGGAATATGTAGATGTGATCCTGCACGTAATGATCTATTACTGACGTCTCGAACAGATGGAGGAAAACAAAATATAGACAGTAATTTTATGAATCATTGTTTACAATGTAGTTGATCTATGTTTGTATCTTGGTCTAATATATATCTGTCAAGCTGGAATTTTAGGTACTGCAATATACGTATTCTTTTCCAAGTCTTGTGGTAAATTTTGAGATGTGGTCGTGTCATATCCATTTTTCTTCAGTGTAATACCTAAGCGTTTGTGAAAATTTATTCCATGTTTTGGGACATTGCATTGTTGTTCGGTTTTACACATTTTATTGACAGAAATTAAAGAATAAAATTCAAGTACATTTTTAATACAAAATAGAACAAAAACCCTTTTACTTTCTGACAACAACATAGCACACTTTGACACAGATTAAATACATTTCTTACGTAATCTATATGGCGTATCTATTAAATAACAAAAAAGATCATTGTCAATGAATGGAAACAGAGCCGAAACTGCAAAACAAAAATATGAGAAGGAATACGTACGTTGACATTGTATATCTCCATTAAAATCGCTAGGATCATTTTGAATGCAGTTAACAGTGTTCATTTGTGGGTTCTTTGGTATTCATTGTTTTGTTCGCTATTAAATCCTCCATCTCATGTGATTAGTTCTGGTTTAACGCAGACAGGTCTATGTCTAAGCTAAGATCTATTACCACCTTGCGTATATCATGTATTTAATCACCTTTACAGCATTGTAATTTGGTATTATATTTGGAGTTTAATTAGCGTTATCTATATGGAAAATTTCGTCTTCAAAAAAGTGGCGGATCCATGATTTCCGAAAACGGAGTAGGGGAACATGTGAAAGTCAAGTATTTACCAAAATACTCGGTCATTTTTAAGTCAAATCGTAACATTTTACTCCTATTATTCAAGTGTTTCTAACCTTATCATCTATATAACCCTTGACAATTTGTGGCGAAATAGAGTGTGGGGTATCCTCCCCATTCTTCTAAATCCCCCGCTGACAATTTGTGGCGAAATAAGGGGGGGTTAATCCGCCCCATTCTTCTAAATCCCCCGCTAACAAATTGGGGCGAAATAGGGGGGGGGGGTTAATCCGTCCCATTCTTTTAAATCTCCCACTAACAATTTGTGGCGAAATAGAGTGTGGGGTATCCTCCCCATTCCTCTAAATCCCCCACTGACAATTTGTGGCGAAATAGGGTGTGGGGATCCGCCCCATTCTTCTAAATCCCCCGCTGACAATTTGTGGCGAAATAGAGTGTGCGGTATTCATCCCATTCTTCTAAATCCCCCACTGACAATTTGTGGCGAAATGGGGTTGAGGGTTGTTATCCGCCCCATTCTTCTAAATCTCCCAGTGGCAATTTGTGGCGAAATAGGGTGTGGGGTATCTGTCCCTTTCCTCGAAATGCCCCACTGAAACACGACATACTGTTAATCAGTCCTGTTAACGTAAATACAAATGTAAGTTAAGTCTAATCAAAACATAAATCTAACAATCCTATCTCTCTAAATCCCAAAATGTAAAGTTATTTCCAGTTGCCTAAGAGAGAAAACTGAAGCTATATGACAAAAATCAGAAAGGACATGCACACAAAAAAAGCTAATAATAGAATATACAATGAAAAACATTACAAAAAAATTCGATTATGCTAGGGCAACTAACAATACAGCGTCAACATTGTAAATTATTCTTCAGTCCCTGTCACTCTGTCACGAGTGGAAACAACGTGTTAGGACATAAGCTGAAAAGTACTAACAAGCCGAAAACTTTACCAGTTGTCTGCGATTTCTGACGAGGGAAATTCATTCTACTCCTTCTGGAGTCCTGTCGACATTTTCTCGAAACCCAAAATGTTTTCGCGCAACATGAAGCCTTTGTCACACTTTCACGACATTTCCTCGACACTTAATATGCTTCTGGCTGACATATTCCTTTACTTATACGAAGCTGAGTTCATTCAGTCTTTGCTTTCGCATGGAAAAAAAAACCCAATTGGCTCTTGGCTTCAATTTTACTTACAGATATATAGATGACTTGCTTTCAATTAATAATCCTTCATTCGCGGATTACCTTAGCATCATCTATCTAAGTGAAATGGAGGTCAAAGAAACCACAGAAAATAGTCATTCTACTTCGTATTTAGATATTATGTTGCCTTTCGACATTAATGGTCAATTGAACACCTCACTCTATGACAAACGTGAGGATTTTAATTTCGCTATCACAAAATGCTAGCAACCAGGAGATGCTCCATCACAGGGGTTCACATATGCTCTTCAAGTAGACATATTTTGTTATTTTCCATTTGTTTTTCATTTTCACTGATTTTGTATGTCCTATGGTTTCATGATTTTTGGACTTGTGGTTTGGATTTATCCATCATCTTTACATGGTTCCTCAAAAAGTAAAGTCCTTGACAATCTATCTGCATATCAACACAGAAGCAAATTAAAATAGGAGTATAACAATTATTGCTTCCTTCAAACATTGCCATGAACACGTAAATTTTTCGATGATTTATAACTAAAACCTCATGAGTATAAAGGGTATTTACGGTTTTCGGCATATTGTGATATCTGTGCACGAGTAGTTTCTACTTCGTACTTAGATATTATGTTGTCTTTCGACATTAATGGTCAATTGAACACCTCACTCTATGACGATTTCAATTTCGCTATCACAAACTTTCCTTTCATAAGTAGCAACATTCCATCATCGCCCGCATACGGCGTATTCATATCTCAGTTAATACGTTATTCAAGAGCATGTTCAAATTACAGTGACTTTATTCTGAGGGCTAAGCGACTTTCAGTTAAGCTGCTCAACCAGGGTTATATATGTGCTAGACTAGCAACGTCACTGAGGAATTTCTATGGTCGTTACGAGACTCTTATTACTCCATATGATATCTCGTTATCCAGACTTTTAAATGATATTCTGGACTGAGACCGATTCCCATCATTTTACACAGATTTGACACCTTCTATACTAGAAGGTTACCTACTTCGACTTCTCCATATATAAATACATATGGAATTTACACGATTTGACTCTTTCTACTGGGTATATGTGACGGGTGTTGCTGGCGAGCAGGAGATGCTCACTCTCCCCGGGCACCTGATCTCACTCCATCACAGGGGTTCACATATGCTCTTCAAGTAGACATATTTTGTTATTTTCCATTCGTTTTTCATTTTCACTGATTTTGTATGTCCTTTGGTTCCATGATTTTTGGATTTTTGGTTTGGATTTAACAATCATCTTTACATTATCAGGAGTTACAACCACGTACAATGTAAGATAGAAGGCGATATAAAGTATTTAGAATTATTGAAGCCA
Organism: Pteria penguin; assembly: GCA_035048485.1. Classification (NCBI taxonomy): domain Eukaryota; kingdom Metazoa; phylum Mollusca; class Bivalvia; order Pterioida; family Pteriidae; genus Pteria; species Pteria penguin. Next base: position 1,998,030 of record CM068591.1, on the reverse strand, counting down.
ATTTCACATGTTCGAGTAATAGGCAACGTTTAGTTTGTTCGTAATGACGATTTTTAATTGACTGAAATAATTTTCAGTTACATTGTTCTCGTGATATCAAGAGACATATGCATCACATGTCAAGACATGGACTCGAGACTTCACAATACCTGAATATGCATACTTGTGTCCATAACTAAGCCGGTGTGTCCTAGTGGATAAGGTGCTCAGTTCGTGACCGAGACGTCCCGGGTTCAACTCCCGCCTGGGCACACCGGTGTTCTGTCTTTCGGATGAGACAGTAAAAACCGAGGTCCCGTGTCACGGTAGGCGTGGCACGTAAAAGATCCCTGCTTCGGTTGAGTCCGTTGCAAAGGTCTAAATTGGTATGCAATGCATCAAGCAAACGCCGTCACCATACGTGACATAATCGTGGAGTGACGTAAAACAATACTCAATCAATAAATCAATCTTCCTTAACATGTAAATATGCGCCATCCTATTACCTTCTTTACCTTCTTTAGTGCGTAATTTAACACCTTATTAGTAATTATCCATTCTACGTATGTTATACTGCATCTTCAACGGGTAAAGGATACAATGTTAATTACATATTGTGTCCTCTTTATATTCTATGGCAAATACCCGGACTTTACTTAGTCGCGACAGCAGTCTGTGAGCCGGGGACGTCCATAGATTTAAGAGGCGATGACGTTAAATTGGTATCAAATAAGGCTGTCCTGAAATCGAATTTATCTGTTACAAAGTGACTTTGATATTTAAATGTTAAAATCTGCACAGGTTATGATATTTATGTGATAAATGAATGTAAGAATATGTTAGAAAAGAAAAGGGAAAAGGCCATTTGACTCAGCTGTGTGACAGTTGTCTTTACGGACATATAGAAAAAGCAGAGAACAGAAATATCCGACTGTAATACAGTTGTAGAACAAAATCGAGGATCAGAACGAGGTTAACCGGAATACAGCCCCACCTCCAGTTTATCACACGTTGATCATAGAGCACACATTTTAAGAATTATAGATATGCTTCCATATAGAGAATAAGAATAATAGAACAATCTTGCATTAAAGGAACAATACCCATCCTCGGCCTAGTATAGTGTATATAGCAAACCCGATTTGTTTAACTTATGGCATGCATATGAAGAAAACAAAGGTAACTAGTGATATATTATTATATAAGTAATATGATTTATGTTTTAGAAAATTAATATTTCTAAGTTAAATCTTGTACTTTTAAAGATTTATTTGTTTCTTTTATCTTTTTTCTTTTTGTTTTTCCTTTTGTTTGATAATGTTACCTGATCTAACTTTAAGTTTTCATGGATCATGAATTGTTCGTAATGACGATTTTTAATTGACTGAAATAATTTTCAGTTGCATCGTTCTCGTGATATCAAGAGACATATGCATCACATGTCAAGACATGGACTCGAGACTTCACAATACCTGAATATGCATACTTGTGTCCATAACTAAGCCGGTGTGTCCTAGTGGATAAGGTGCTCGGCTCGTGACCGAGATGTCCCGGGTTCAACTCCCGCCTGGGCTTACCGGTGTTCTGTCTTTCGGATGAGACAGTAAAAACCGAGGTCCCATGTCACGGTAGGCGTGGCACGTAAAAGATCCCCCACTGCTTCGGGTGGATCTGTTGCAAAGGTCTAAATTTGTATGCCCCGCATCAGGCAGATTCCGTCACCATATACGTGAAATCATCCTGGAGTGACGTAAAAATAATAAAAAAGGGTTTCTAATCCATTTACCATTTGGAAGCTGCTTTCCAAATATTAGCTAAATGAATATAATTCTTGAAAACTGCGCTTGACAGTTCTGCACTATATCTTAGGAATCGGATAAAAAACTCCCGATATTGTGACCAGGACTTTTTTGTACACATGTGTATTACCTGACTGCTTTGGGATCTGCAAACAAGCATTTAAACATATCAATAAATGTCTGAAAGTAAAATTTGATTCGGATCATAAATTATGATACCCATTTATATTTGTATTTTGTTCGCCTGTATGTATTGTGGTCTTTGTAAATATCGTCCATAATGTCTACATCATTAAACCTTATTGGCAATATGAGTTAACTAATAACCACTGTTGAAAATTTAAGCGACTTATTACATCCCATACTGCTTCAGAAAGACATTGTAGTACAGCTACGTCATCCATATCTGTACAATTCTGATTCTGTTTAGTGCAGTCAATCTGTGCAGTTAAGTGAGTCATACTACTTAGGTCTTATCCTATATGGCATGACCCATGCTGTGCAGTTAAGTGAGTCAACTATGTGCCATCCTATCGTGCTTATAATCGTTTATGCTATGCAGTTTAGTGGATGAGATATCTACAGTTCTGTTTGCTTATGATGGATTATGTTGTGTAGTTAAACGAGTCAGACTTCTTTTAAAGTCCAATCCTGCCTAAGATGGACAACGGCATGCAGTTTAACGAGGCACGCCTCCACAGTCCTATCGTGCTAACAATGAACAATAATAGCAGTTAGGTGAATAAGATTTCTCAGGTCCAATACTGCTTAGAATAGACAATGCCGTGCAGTCTGCATTCCCATCGTGCTTAGGATGGACAATAATAGCAGTTAGGTGAATAAGATTTCTCAGGTCCAATACTGCTTGGAATAGACAATGCCGTGCAGTCTGAAGGCTATCGTGCTTAAGATGGACAATAATAGCAGTTAGGTGAATTAGATTTCTCAGGTCAAATACTGCTTAGAATAGACAATGCCGTGCAGTCTGAAGGCTATCGTGCTTAGGATGGACAATAATAGCAGTTAGGTGAATTAGATTTCTCAGGTCAAATACTGCTTAGAATAGACATTGCTGTGCAATCTGCAGTCCTACCGTGCTTATGATAGTTTATACTGTGCAGTTCAGTGAGTCAAATATTTACTGTCTTATCATGCTTCGGATGGGCAAATCTGTGAAGAAAGTTATACGGTATATGTTCTATTATCAATTATACCCACTAGGGCGATATTACTGTTGGTGGTTTTATAATCCTCGAGCGCATCATATGTCGTCTTTAGTGCTTTCGTACTGATGTGAAATATACATTAAAAATTTTCAGTCATGAAATTTTATAAATCACTCAAAAACTAAAAGAGAAAACTGAAGACATCTGACAAAGCTGTATGACAAAAATCACCGAGGACATGCACACAAAAATGATAAAAGTAGAGTATACACGGAAAACGACATTACAAAAATATTCGATACCGACTTGGGAAGAATATCGCCCTCATGCATAGCTCTGTCCTGAGATTGATTCTTTTTCTTACCTTTTCAACTACTTTGGTTTTCACTGTGGTCTTCAAATATTTATGTTATTAGAATTCCAATCATTCGGCATTGAACATCACTGTAGAGACATGCATCTGGAGCACAAACTTTGAAAGTTTACATGTAAAGGTGATGGTTAAATTCAAATCATAAGTCCGAAAATCATGAAACAAAAGGACATACAAAATAAGTGAAACTGAAAACCAAATAGAAAACAACGAAAAAAATGTGAACCCCTTTGATGGAGTGAGATCAGGTCCCCTGGGAGAGTGAGCATCTCTCCTGCTTGCTACAAACACCCGTCACATATACCCAGTAGGAAGAGTCAGATCGTGTATAGTCCATATATATTTATATATGGAGAAGTAAAAATAGGTAACCTTCTAGTATAGAGGTGTCAAATCTGTGTAAAATGATCGCAATCGATTTTTGTTAAATGGATAAACTGCATTTGAGATAATGCCATGAAACAATACTAATAATAATGCCATTTGACGAACAGTTAGCCATAATACTTTCTATGTATCAGACGGATGCCGTTACCGTATAGGTGAATTAACTGTGAAGTGGCGTACAACAATAATAAATCAATCAACTTCTCTAAATGAAAATACATGAACATCGTAAAGTATGAATTACGTCTAAATTAATTTTCTCTTTCACTCATACGTGTGTATTTTGTCACCTTCATTGGTAAATGGTGTAACAATGTAAAGATGCTGGATAAATCCAAACCACAAATCCAAAAATCATAAAACCAGAGGACAAACAAAATCAGTGAAAATGAATTCAAATGGAAAATAACAAAATATGTCTACTTGAAGAGCATATGTGAAACCCTGTGATGAAGTGAGATCAGGTGCCCGGGGAGAGTGAGCATCTCCTGCTTGCTAGCAACACCCGTCACATATACCCAGTAGAAAGAGTCAAATCGTGTAAATTCCATATGTATTTATATATGGAGAAGTCGAAGTAGGTAACCTCCTAGTATAGAAGGTGTCAAATCTGTGTAAAATGATCGGAATCGGTCTCAGTCAAGAATATCATTTAAAAGTCTGGATAACGAGATATCATATGGAGTAATAAGAGTCTCGTAACGATCATAGAAATTCCTCAGTGACGTTGCTAGTCTAGCACATATATAACCCTGGTTGAGCAGCTTAACTGAAAGTCGCCTAGCCCTCAGAACAAAGTCATTGTAATTTGAACATGCTCTGGAATAACGTATTAACTGAGATATGAATACGCCGTATGCGGGCGATGATGGAATGTTGCTACTTATGAAAGGAAAGTTTGTGATAGCGAAATTGAAATCGTCACGTTTGTCATAGAGTGAGGTGTTCAATTGACCATTATTTCGAAAGACAACATAATATCTAAATACGAAGTAGAATTACTAGTTTCTGTGGTTTCTTTGACCTCCAGTTCACTTGGATAGATGATGCTAAGGTAATCCGCGAATGAAGGATTATTAATTGAAAGCAAGTCATCTATATATCTGTAAGTAAAATTGAAGCCAAGAGCCAATTGTTTTTTCCTTGCGAAAGCAAAGACTGAATTAATTCAGCTTCGTATGAGTAAAGGAATATGTCAGCCAGAAGCGAAGCACAGTTATTGCCCATTGGAATGCCGACAATTAGTTGAAAAACCTTTCCTCCAAACACCACAAAAATGTTATCGATAAGAAAGTTCAACATCTGGATGACAGCTGTTTCAGTGTATTTATTTTTGGAGTCAGAAACAGAAAGTTTTATCATGGCCTATAACTATATATTTGAATTTGCGGCTTCCGTTTTTACTAATAAACGCATTTTGAACAATTTCCGCTAATCTGTCTTTTAATTTCTGCTGAGGGATCGTTGTGTAAAGAGTCGAAAAGTCTTGATTGGGTGAATTTTAGTAAAACTTTTTGATTTTAGATGTTCTAATAAATCTTTTGAATTTTTAAGGATCCACATTTGATTAATTCCACTTCTGGAATATACTGTTTTGCAATATGTATGAAGGGTCATATTTTACATTTACTGAAACTCGATTACTATGGGAAAGTTTTCAAAGAGGCAGAAATAGAGATCAAAACCTCGTCATTGTTGACAAAGCAGTGTCTACGAGAAGACTTTAATATGAGACACTATGAAGCCGTTAAACTTCGCAATTCTATAAAGAAAGGTCATATTCCTAAATAATTGTTGTTATTGCACTTGAAGTTCTGAAATAATTATCATGGCGAGTACATTACATTTTGCAATATAATGCAGTATTCTTAGCAAAAAAGGTATTGCCCATATGTTGCTGAAAATACATCACGAATTCCATATTTCATACATACGTCGATTTTTATTATGTAATATAAATTGTAAGAAAACACAAAATACCAACTGTAATTAAAACTATTGTTCATACATAAACAAACCTTCAATTAAAAAACTTCTGTGAATGTTCGTGTATTGTAAATTGTGCTATGAATTTTATTGTGCGCTTAACGTTCATGTTCTGTAGGAAATTCAAAAAGTGTTAACTTAAACTTTTCTTTGGGAGGAGTATTCTAAAGAATGTAAATATGCTTTATGTCTGATGCTTTTTCTTTATATCAATTTCTTCTTTAATTTTCTTGACAATGATTTTATAACCAACTTAAAATTGATAAAAATTTGGGAAGGAAGATGATTGTAATGTGTAAGTGACCACTGGATCGATTTAGCTTATTTCGACGGACGATTCGAAACAGAATTCCACTGCAGACAGGTGGTAGTTTAATTTATACAACCATTTGAATCTCTATAATAATCGGTCGATGCATTATAGAGCTATTTTGAAATAACGGACTGAAGCTCAGGAATATGGTTTGAAATTGAACTGACAAATCTGAAAATGTTATCACTCACATTTCATTTTTCGTATTCACTTTTATTATGCATCTATGGTAGGAAATATTAGAAAAGGTCAGTAGCAAGTGATTTCAAACAATCCTTTCACCAAAACATTTCCGTGAACTCTATATTTCAATTTTAGTGAAATCCAAGGAAAACCAAGGGAAAAGGAAATTTGCAAAGTATCTTGCTACTGTACGTTTAATCATTATATAACTATTATAGTTTGACTAAACCGATGATTGAGAAAGTGATATATGATTGATAAAATCCAACTTCAAAATTTCAAAATCTAGATGTCAGCTTCATTTCACATATTTTCAGGCGGATTTATATTGAACTCAACTTAAAGAGTTCCTCTTTACTAAACGTTTTAAGGGCAGCACTTATAAAAACAAATGTGGCAGTTCTAGTTTGGTATAAAATGATCTCACAAAAACATTAATAATTTTGACTTTCATGTGACCGTAAATGTTTGGTAATGAAAGCTCTCATCTGTTGAATAAATTCAAAAGATTATTCCATTTTTGTTAAATGGAAACTGCATTTGAGATAATGCCATGAAACAGTACAAATAATAATGTCATTTGTCGAACACAGTTAGCCATAATACAGATTCAATACCTTTCTTACAATATCCTCTAAATCATGAATATAGTGTATTTATGAAATGAGGGAAAATCGTGAATTGAAAAGAGAAAACAGAAGACATCTGACAAAGCTGATTGACACAAATCACCAAGAACCTGCATACAAAACAATAACAGAATATACGCCGAACAACATTACAAAATAAGAAAACCAGAATTATAAACATTTTGCGATAAATGTAAATTCAAATTACTTTTCTTACTTGTATGTTCAATCCACAGAAGCTATAAAGCAACCATCAGTCATCTGTATATACCTCAGCTAGATGTACTCAAAATGTTTATTATCGAAGACAGGCATGCTACCTTAGATTGTCATGTACATTTGTTGTGGGTTGCAAATCACAAAAATTCAGTTTGGTTTCAGACTTATACTTGTACGTTGTACTCTCAATAACAGCTGTAAGGGACTCCATGACGGGTGTTGTCTAAATCGTTTTCTAAGAAATTAAAATCCTGACTCTGGTTCCCTCTTATCGCTTTTCTAAATTCTTAATTGATGTACTGGTCTTACTTTCAGCCGGGCAGATTACGGTCAGCTCATGTCAATGTGACTCTATATTTTTGATTTTAGAATTGTATTCCATGATCCTATTTATATTTCTGTTTTCATAATCTTTGAACCTTGGTACTGTTCATCCCTATTCTTTATGTGGAAGAAAATGTGTATATTTTAAATGAGTGATCTATAATTGTGTTGCTGTTGTATTGTAAGAGAAGGTAAGCTCGTCAATCGGTTAACAACTCCATTGAAGTGGTCATTGTTAATTTGTTTACGGTCCTTAATCGTCCCTGCACCTACATTACAACATAATATTTCTGTGATATCTTTTATTTGATTGATTTTAGTTTATTTGGCATTTATCGACTTTATGCCAGCTAGACTTAAGTGCTTCGGTACTGTCCTGAAATATACACTCCTTCTCTTGCGAAGGCTGGATTGTGTTTAGCTGTTCGTATAATACCAATTACAACAGTAAGGTATAGTGACGTAAACAACGATAAAGTACCGAGAGGTTAACCATATCTCGAAGTCCATGGAATAAAATGTCAATACCTGTACAATGTCATATTCAGAACATGCGAACCAGAAGAAAATTAAGGTAAAACCACGTGGTCTGAAGAAGTAAGCGTCCCATGCTTGCATTCAAAATCCGCCACAACTATTTCAGCTCAGAAAACACATACATACATACATACACACACACATACATACATACATACATACATACATACATACACATTTACACATACACACACTCATACATACATGCATAAGCAAACGTACCTACATGCACACATACATACAGATGGGTGCAATACCAATACAACATACACATTAACGCGAAAAGTGGTCACAAGGACTGCTTTAGCACATATGCCAGGACTGCTCGACCGGACGCGCGTGTGTAAACACGATTTATTCCATCATGTGCTCAGTCCAGTTGCACGTTCACATACCTCGATTTGTAAATCTTTCTTTTTCTTCCAACTTCCCTTTTCTGAGTAGCAACATACCTTCCTCTCCCGCATATGGCGTCTTCATTTCACAACTTATACGCTATGCCAGGGCATGCTCTAAATACGAAAATTTCGTCCTGAGAGCGAGACTTCTTGCCACGAAACTACTCTCACAAGGATATATTGAGGAACGTTTGAAATTGTCACTGAGGAAGTTCTATTGTCGTTATAGGGATCTATTGCAATTTCAGATTCCTCTTTCAAGAATGTTAACCGATATTTTGGGACCTGACCATACTAAATAACCATCTTAACTTTTTGACTATACTTGATTTGACATAATACGTGTATACATGTATATACAGATACTTGTTCACCGGCGTTTCCGACACCGGAATTTCAGGCAGGCAGCATTTCTTGCCTTGAATGGGAAATTTGACTTCATGTTCCTGTCTCCTTCGTATGTTCATGCGTGTATATTTATGTATTTACCTCCTCGATTTGAAAGGTTATTGCAGGACTTTTGCGACGGTTGTTGCATGCAACCAGGGGACGCTTACTCCTCCCGGGCACCTGGTCTCACCTCGATTCTATTGGGGTTCGCATTTGTCTGAATATGACACTAAACACAATATTTTCCCCTATATTCCAAGGACTATGAGATATGGTTTACCCTTCGGTACTTCTTCGTTTTTTACTTCTGTGTACTTGCTATTGGAATCGGATTGTTCCTTTACAAAATATGTATCGCTGTGGTCTCATGAATTTATCCCTCATGCATAACTCTGCCCTTAAATTGATTTTAGGCCAATTTGATTTTAAATCTAGGCTTCAAATATTTATATATTATTAGAATTTCAGTAATTAGGCCCTGAACATCACTGCAGAAACATAAGCTGTAGAACTGTGCATCTGATGCTGTAATCACGGTACTTGTGAATATATACTTGGGTCAGAATCATTGACCGCGCATCATTTTCTACCTTAGGCAGGCTAGGACTTAAAAAGTCTGAGTAACGTAACTGCACACAATTGTATTTCCTTGACAGGGTGGGACTTTTAAAGAAGTCTGATTCACTTAAATGCACAGCATTGTCCATCCCAAGCAGAATAGGTCTTGAGATGTCTTTCTTGAAGAAGGAGTGGAGTGATACGTTGAAAATTCTCGACATTCATGCAGAACACCGGCAATATGAAAAGAAATATCATATCTATAAGGGCGTGTTAAATTAAAGTTAAACATACTCGTGATAGAGTGACAGCGACTGAAAGAAAAAAGAGGAGTTACTGGCTCAGTTATATGGCAGAAGTCACCATGGAGCTATACAATACATGAATATAAATAATATACTAGAACATATGACATATTACAAAAATATTTGATTGTAGTGCAATTACGATACCGACTTAGGATGGTCATTTAATTTGACAAAAGCCAAACAAATGGTGTGGTTTACCGGTTTACGGGCCCACCTTCCCACTCAGCGGAACAATCAACGGACGTACATTTAAAAATTTATAAATAATCCTCCATGTAAAGAAGAAGGGTCAACAGGTATCGCATATTGAGAGGTCATAAAAATATAAACACGTAAGGTATTGTAAAAAACATAATGGTATAAAAATATATGTGACATCAACATGATAAACCGTGCTCTGCCAGTCTGAAAGCGAGCTAAGACCCTAGATCTGTAGGAGTCCCGACTAACAGTCAGAGGGGACGAGGTTCAGGGCCATGTCTCCTCTGAAAGAGGTTTGGACAAGGCCCGTCATATAGTCCCCACCGCCCTGTTAGTCAGCGTGCAACGTTCAAGTAAAAGTCTGCATAAGGCTGTAGAGGAGCCAAATACAAGACCTAAAGTCTTTTTGATGATTTCAATATCATATTGTCTATTTAGAACAGTAATTTATTGTAATTTATTGAAGTGTAATTTATTGACACTGTAGTGTAACTTGTCCAAGCTAATAGCAATAGGCAGTAGCTTCGTGTTTTAAGATTTAAAGATACTGGTTCGCAAAGTTTGTTTTCTTTGTCTCAGTCCACATTTATAGCTATATCAAAGGATTTATTTTGATAAACAATTTTATGTGTTTGAAGACGAATTTCTCGATGACGATAACACTATTTAAACTTCATACATAATGCGGCACCATATTGCTATAAGACTGTTATACAAACAAGGTGGTCAAAAGTCTTAATTTAGATATAAATATCACAATATGTAGAAAACCGTGAAGCGCCTTCATATTCATAAGTTTTAAACTATAAATCACCGAAAAATGTACGTGTTCATGGCGACATTTGATGATTTGAAGGAAGGAATATTTGTTATACTCCTGTTTTAATTTACTTCTGTATTGACATGCTGATAGTTTCTCATGCATTTATCAGAAAACCATAGTGCCCGAGGCGTAGCATACTATGAAAAAGGCTTCAAACTGCAATGTGCAACGGCACGTTCATAGCAGTTAACTTAGGTGTCCCCAAAATGACTTTAAATGATGTTAGAAACCAAACATTTCTGGCAAGCACTAATAATGAACTCTGGTATCAATATGCGGATGGCTTCATAAACATCAAGCCCTGTAAAACTAAATTAGTTGACGTAACTAAAGATTCTCCCCTTGTCATTGTGAAATGCGGGACAAAAAATCCAAATCTTGCAACATATTAATTACAGACAATTCGTTTACGAGTAAGTTAACAAAACACTTTGGGGCAGGCTTGGTGTAGTGGTTAAGCGCTTGGCTTGCGGCGCCGACGATCCGGGTTCGATTCCCGGGTTGCGCCACTATGTTTAAGAGGTTGGTAACCTCCTGCTTCCATGTCGCGATATAACTGAAATATTGTTGAAAGCGACGTAAAACACCAATCAACCAACCAACCAACCAACAAAACACTTTTAATACGCATAGTTTTGACCATTTAAATAGTAAGAGTTAAAATATCAATACCGAAGAAGTACTAAACCGTAAATCATTCTCAAAGTCAAAGGACAGATACAAAATCGTGTAAGTTTCAAAAAGGAAATGTTGTGAACCCCGAAATACTGAAAATTTCCGGTGTCCGGAAAGAGTTAGCGTCTCCTGTTTGCATGCATCATCTGTCACAGCAGTTCTTAAGAAACATGTCAAAATCAAGAGTTTTGGTCTTTCTGTTATACAAAGTCATATTTGGTATTCACTGAACAGGTCATTTAGTAGCATTCCAGAATATTATCAATTATTCTAGAAAGAGGTACATCATATTTTCGTACAAGATCCCCATAGCGGTCGTAGAACTTCCTCAGTGACGATTTCAGACGTTCTTTAACACATCCCTGCATGCGCAACTTAGTGGCCAGTCGTTTGGCCCTTGGAATAAAACCGTCGTATAGAGAACAGGCTCTTGCGTACCTTATAAATTGAGATATGAAAACTCCATAGGCAGGTGAGGACGGGATTTGTTGCAAAAAATGTAAAATTAGTTATTTGGAAGTTAAAATCGTCACATTTGTCATACAGAGAGGTGTTCAAATAACCACTATTGTGGAAAGTTAAAAATATATCCAGATACGAAGCGGAATTATCGTATACGGTATTGAGTGTTCACTCTGTGGGCTAATATATGTTGGAGAGACAAAGAACACCTCCGAAGAAGAGTATCAGATCACAAGTCTAAAATAAATTGTGCCGCGAATCAATTACTCTATCGCCACTTCAACCAGCCTGACCGCTCTATTCTCTCAATGAAAATTGGCCCTACGGATGCAATGACACTATTAATAGTATTGGTAACTAACTAGTCCTGCGCGTCAATCAGTTAACGTACTCGGTATATTTACCAAAAACCAGAGGAGGCATCGAAGTCATGGTACACGCAATACAACAAACCTGAAATACATAATATTTCCTTTGATGCTCTTTTGCCATTTATAAAAAAAACCGTTGGGTCGTCATCACATCCGTGCAAAACTTCTTTCTAATTCACCCAGAAAATTACACGAGTTGGACGTATCGTCCACACAACGTATATATACTGATATAAGCTCTGCATAGTATAGACTAGATGGTATTATTATGAACATAACGATCGCTATACTTTTTCGTCCCTTCAATTCGGATATCTGTGGAAAAATCTAATCGCCCTTATATCAAAATTCAATTTGCAAATAAAGGCATTGATTATTTGAATTTTGGACAAATTTACGGTTTCGATTTATACATCATCTTTACATTAGATCAACTAGCGACAGAGTAAAGGGGGATTTATACACTGAAAATTCACGACAAATCATTCAAAACACTGGCAGAATGAAAGAACTATCTGTAACAGCATTAGTTCAATGCCAAATTTTAACCTGCTATATTTCAGGGTTCAAGCTTGTGTCACTGTGACAAGGGCTTCACTTTTTGTGAACTCGTCTTTAGTTTCGAGAAAATGTCTATAGAAATCCAGAAGGAGAAGAAGGAATATCTCCCTCATCAGAAATTGCAGACAACTGGTAAAGTTTTCGGCTAGATAGTACTCATCAGCTTATGTCCTAACACGTGGTTTCCACTCGTGATAGAGTGACAGTGACTGAACAGTAATTTACGATGTTGACATTGTTAATTGTCCTAGGTAACTGGCGATAGCCTCACGTTTTAAGCTTTAAGGAGATTGGACTGCAAGTTTTATTCTTTGATCAGACATGACCTACATATATATCTACGTTAACAGAATTGATAAAAAGTATGTTGTGTTTGAAGACGGATTTATTGATATAGATACCACTAATTAAACTTATTCAAAGCACCGGGTCGCATTACTATGATGGTTGATGTGATATAAGCAAGTTGGTCAAAGATCTTAATTTAGATATAAATGTGTCTGAATTAAACCGAAACTAATTATATGAGATTAAGTATTTAATACAAATTCGCAAAATTAAATGTACTGAAAACCTGCAAACATACGTTTTCATCGATATCAAATGATCCATACGATAGTAAAGGAGATTTACAAATTTAACCTACGGATTCCTCCTTATATTTTCGACTTCACAATTCCACCTGCCTATATTAAATATATTTGAAAAACATACATACAACATAATATAAAATCAACTTAAATGAAATATCAATCAAGTAACTATCGATGTTTCAGAAACTTTTCAATTTTTATACATCAATAGCTCCAACAATGGCACAAAAGTGTATCAGATACAAACGGACTCACCGGTCTGTGATACATGTTATGACTCACGAATATGATGAAGCCCTAATGGTAGATTGACAAAGGGTAAAAGAGCGTCAAAGGATATCATGGATATTGGGCTTATTATACCTACGTTTTCCATGACTTCTACGCCTTCTTGATGTATGGCCAAACAATTGAAGAACATTCACCGACTGGTTCCCAGGGCTTGTTAAGTTTTCTACAGTATTAATGTGGTCATTGCAACCATAAGGTGCCGGGGTACCTAATTCTCTAGTCCAATAACTTCCCTTTTCGGCGAAAGGGGGTACTTAGTTTACGATTATTGGAAGGATGGTATATATTTTATATACTACTGTGATATATATATATATACATATATATATATATATATATATATATATATATATATATATATATATATATATATATATATATATATATATATATATATATATATATATCGCAGAGAGAAACGCTCAATACGTAGCCAATTCTAGAAACCAGGTTTTATTAGACTAGTGCTTTGTATATATTTTCTATCTTCCTTTTCGTGTCTTAAAATTTATGTAAGTGTTTGTATGTGTGTACCCTGAAGATGAAGCAGATTGCTTCGAAAATTTGGCAATTTTTTAATTGTTTTAGTATCGATATATCTATCTATATATATATATATATATATATATATATATATATATATAGCGCAGAGAGAAACGCTCAATATGTAGCCAATTCTAGAAAACAGGTTTTATTAGACTAGTGCTTTGTATATATTTTCTATCTCTCTTTTCGTGTCTTTATATTTATGTAAGTGTTTGTATGTGTGTTCCCTGAAGATGAAGCAGATTGCTTCGAAAATTTGGCAATATTTTAATTGTTTTAGTATCGTTATCGCTTACCTGTGCTTTTATATTGACCCCTTTTTCTCGAGCGATTTGCATTAACCTTCATTGAGGTTGATCCGATACTTATGAATAGTGAATGTTGTTACAATTTCCTTTTTTGTGCTTTTAAATATATATATATATATATATATATATATTATATATATATATATATATATATATATATATATATATATATATATATATATATATATATATATATATATATATAGGATGCGACAAAAGCGGCACTAAAATAAAGAAAAGATATTTCCCGTCTGGGACTCGATCCCATGACCTATCGTACCGAATCACTTAGCTGTCATGCATCCGACCCTCTGACCGACTGAGCTACCCGAGCTCCACAAAATAGAGCTTTAATAGCCAATCATTAGCTAATCGCATGCATGACAATACGGCCGCGGAAAGTGAACGGATTTACCGGACGTAAACGAAGGCGGATCCTCTGCAAGAATACAATCACTTAAAGAGAAATAAACATATAAAGTGCAAATAGAATCAGTGAAACACCTGGGAGTACTATGGACCTTGGATCTCCGAAGAAATACCTGTAGAAAATAAAGGCAAATTAGACAGACATATAAAACACAAAGACACACAAGGCACCCTATATTTCACTTATATTCGTTCCCCGACTCGAACCCACGACCTACGGTACCGAATCACCTAACTGTCATGCATATTATATATATTGTTGTTAATCATCCCATTTCTATGTCGCAATGCAACTGAAGAAACTGTTGAAAGCAATGGTAAGCCCTAATCAGCCAAGGTTGAAGGAATGTATTGGATCTAGCTCTTAGAACTTTGCATTGATATGGTTAGTTGTCATGGAAATATGTATTCGGATACAGTAAAAATAAAGAGAAAACACAAAAAAAAAGTAATAACAAAACAATAATGACAAATTAAAGATGACGGGAAAAAAAGAGAAAGCACTGGTTATTCCATGGGGTTGAGGGGGTTCGAAAAAAAAAACCTCGGGAGTCAGATGTCAAATTCTTTAAATCCATAGGTGTAGCAACAGTTCCAAAATATTATATGATAAAGAAAAATTGTGGACACGAATATATCAAATACATACATATATTGCAATATTTCAATTGATTGTACAATTTGTAGCCTTAGTATCTCTACCCAGCTATTCCAATTTCCGCTGTTAACATTACAGTTTTGATCATTTATAAACCATAGTATTTGGATCTTGAATTAAGCCCCTTTCAAGCAAGATTGCTTAAAATTACTGAAAGTAGTCTATGCCCCCCCCCCCCCCCCCCACACACACACACACATTCTGCTTAAAAAAGAACATGAACTCCCCAGACTAACTCCTGGATCCGCAACTTTATCAAGTAAAACAAAAAACAAAAAACGTAGCAACAGGAGTCAGGATACCGATCATGACACACAAATGATACGCACCTGAACTTGCTTTATATTTCACAATTAGTCCAACATCGTTTACAACGAAAAAACAAAAATCATAATCAGGAAATTGCTATTACGGATAAGTACTAGGTACTAATCTGCACATAATGCTCGAAAGAAGGTGTTGTTGGAAAAGACAGATAGACAGATAGATAATATAAAATTGACTAGATTTAAACTAAAGCAAAGGGAGGGGGGTCAACATCGCTTTGTTAGTATGTATCTCGGAACTGAAAGATGCAGATTCCTCCGTATCACTGGCTCGTATTCCTGCACCTCCAACATTTGAAACTAGTCAGACTCAAACTGGTATGGCTTCACAACATACTCAACGTTGTCATAATCTATTTTCTCCGATTTGAATAGGCGTTACGATCGTGATATTTACAATTTAAATGATTACTTTCTCTTTCGCGTTTGGCAGAAATGATGCATTTTCTTTTTATCCAATGAAATTGCTTGAATCGTGTAAGAACGATAACTCTTTTAAGAGTCGATTAAAAGGAAAATAAATACTCGGCCGAATGTGATGAGAATGTGGAAATAAATGATTTCGATTGTTGAGACCTACATACAATAAAACATAGAGAGAAAAAAGTTTTTTTCCTGTGACCTTTAAAAGAATTTTGTACTTCAAATATGAAAAGTCCATTTGATAACACTGGTCCTCTTTCTGGGATATATCTTGTTTAATGATATCCCTAGAGAAATTGTTACAGACTGTCTATAAAGGGACTTTTTATTTTTGTTTTATCATTCATAGTACATATTTTGATTATCATTCTTGACTATTGTTTATCAATATTCCAGTAGGTGTTGCTGTAAAGATGATGGATAAATCCAAACATTAAGTGCAAAAATCATGAAACCAAAGGACATACAAAATCAGTAAAAATGAAAACCAAATAGAAAACAACGAAAAATGTCTAGTTGAAGAGCATATGTGAACCCCAATGATGGAGTGAGATCAGGTGCCCGGGGAGAGTGAGCATCTCCTGCTTTCATAAATTGAAGTAGTACGTTTATCATCTCGGCCAATATCACGTAGAAAATCATAATTTGAAGCACATGAGTGGACTCTGTAGTGTCCTTAATTTCTTATTCATTTCGGATATATTGCATGTATGTATATAACATCTTCAGAGTACTTGAATTTAGATTCAGAGTGATTTCTCACAGAATATGTGTCTGGATATCGTTACACAATATATCTATATCTTCGTGAACACTTTTTGGTGAAAAACAGTTATCGATAATTTTAAAGAGTCTGAATATACATTTAAGTACTCTGAAGATTACATAAAACATTGCATTAAGACCTATTTTGGCTACTCGTTTTAACTTTAACATATTGATGTGTCTGGCGTAAAAATTAGGGGCGGACAATACAAGAGGGAGATGGGGAACAGGGTTGAAAATTGACAGCAAGGGAACACTAACAACAGTATTCCGAAACAGAACTTTTACAAATTGCTTTGAAACTTTAACTCAGGGTTACAGATATCAAAAACTTTTGGGAAGTTCTTTAGATCGTATTTAGAGCTTGTATCTAAATTCGAAAATATCACTTTTCAAAAATATATCCAATGGAATTTCCCATCCGAATTTCTACGGTAATCTTATATACAAACTAAGGAGGGTCAAAGGTTCCGACGACTTTCTTCCGTAGAGTACAAAAATAATTAAACACCGTCGCCATAGATAATATGATCCAAAGATCATAAAAAAGACTGTTAGTCTTGAGTTGGTCTCCTTTACGGCCTTGTACAGACTATTACTCGAACATTGCAATCTGATTATCAGGGCGGTGGGGACTAAATGACTGGCCTTGTAGAAACGTTCCTTCAGAGGAGACATGAACTTGAACCTCATCCACTCTGACTGCTAGCCTGGACCATCAAGATCAAATGTCTGAGCTCGTTTCCAGACCGGCAGAGCACTGTTTTCTTATTTTGATATCGCTGTATATATTTTAATACCATGATGTTTTTCTGCATTACCATACTGTTTATATGTTTTACGACCTCTCAATTTTAGACACTTGTTGACCCTTGATCTCTATATGGAGGGATGTTTATATATTTTTGAACTTGTGGGTTTTTTTTATTATTATTCTGCGGTTACGGTGAATGGGAAAGTCAGCCCGTAAACCGGTTTACCACACCGGTTACTATTGACTATTGTCATATCAAATGACCGTCCTAAGTCGGTATCGTAACTGCACTGTAATGGAATAATTTTGTAATGTTCTAATGTGTTTATCATATCATTACATTATGTACTTTATATTTCCGTGGTGACTTCTGTCATACTACTGAGCCAGTAACTTTTCTTTCCTCCTTCATAAGCCAAACCAAAAGTTTATCTACTCAATTGTGGATTCTTTTCAATTCCGTGAAATGTTATCTACTCACCTGTATAAGCAAACAATAAAGTTGACTGAGTTTTGCGGGTTTTGCTACATATCATTTTGTTACATATCACACTGTTGTTAGTGCCATAATCACTTGATAACGGATACTTTCGTATTATGAATATCATTTTGTGAATAAGTTATTTAATCCTTGGTCTCGCACTCTAAGCCTACTACAATGCGCTATCTGTTAATTTTAATGAGCGATCTCTATCAATGGTTTTGTAATGACGGTAGTGTTCAAAATAAAACACTGTGTCCTCGGTTAAGGATATGTTGAATAAAAAGAAAGAATACTAATTCCCTCTTTAGATCGCAACACATTAAGAGGAAAAAAAATTGACATTCCTTAAATAATAATAAATAAATCTTCACAAAGAATTCTCAATTAAGTAAAAGTTGACAAACTATATATCAGATTGACTCACACTGTGCCATTTAAGAAACCATTATGACAAAAACGTTACTATAATTATTAATCAAAATGAAACACACCCACAAAAATGCATCTTGTATTGGACCCTTTTCAGCCTCATACTGACTTCACCGATGAAAACACTTTCAGACAGGCAGATCTTTGTTACAAGTTGATGTCTATGATTATATTTATTCCACAGTTATACATATTCGTTATTCCGACTGTACTTTAAACGAAAGATTTTGTAATATTCTTATGATGTTTTTTTCCTGCAGATCATTACATTATTAATACTACATGTTCATGGTAACGCTGAGTCAGATGCCTATATCTTTTGACCCTTGTTCTTTACATGGAGGATTATTTATAAATTTTTAAATGTACGTCGTTTGATTGTTCTGCTGTTACGGTGAGTGGGAAGGTGGGCCCGTAAACCGGTTAACCACACCATTTGTTTGGCTTTTGTCAAATTAAATGACCGTCCTAAGTCGGTATCGTAATTGCACTACAATCAAATATTTTTGTAATGTGTTAAATGTTCTATTATATTATTTATATTCATGTATTGTATAGCTCCATGGTGACTTCTGCCACATAACTGAGCCGGTAACTCCTCATTTTTCCTTCACATTTGATGACTTATCTACTTAGATCACTTGTTGATCCTTCACATTTGATGACTTATCTACTTAGATCACTTGTTGATCCTTCACATTTGATGACTTATCTACTTAGATCACTTGTTGATCCTTTACATTTGATGACTTTTCTACTTAGATCACTTGTTGATCCTTCACATTTGATGACTTATCTACTTAGATCACTTGTTGATCATTCACATTTGATGACTTATCTACTTAGATCACTTGTTGATCCTTCACATTTGATGACTTATCTACTTAGATCACTTGTTGATCCCTGGTCTCTATTTTTGGTACATTAAAAAACTGTTAGATATGCGTTCCTCTCAATGGTGACTTCTGCCACATAACTGAGCCAGTAACTCCTCTTTTTTTCTTTTATTATACTGTTTTTGTGGTGAGTGGAAGTATCGACACGTAAAGCTGTTAATGACACAGATTGTTTGACGATTGTCATTTCAATTGACTATCTTAAGGCGGTACCGCTACTGTATGTTTTATGATGGTTGTTGGGTGATGGTTGTTGGGTGATTATTCTTGTTTGCTCTACAAGTCTGCAACAAATACTGTCAACTCTGTGTCTTTCCTTTCTTTTAAAGGTTCTTCATAAGTAGTTTGTACTTTCTGCTCCTGAACTCGAAGTTGATATAATAGTGTTGCTGTAACACATCGATAAAACACTAAGAGCATTCAAGACTTTACGTTTTATAATTGTCAGAAATGAATATCAATTCTTGATCAGCCAAAATTAAAACTACTATTGTATAAAGTTTAAACAATACATTTGTCATTACACCATTCCAAGCAATCAGGACATTCCAATTCTTTTGTAAAAAGGCCTATACTTGTAACCACCAAAACCATGTCCCAAATGTTTTCTGCCGCCGAAACACCGAACAGTACGTTTTTTATTCCAGAAACATGTGCAATATAAATTGTACAAAATATTCCAATTAAGAGAGCAAATATTTTGTACAATACATTAAGTTTCTTTAGTATCTTTTTATTTGATGCAAAAGCATGTACACAATAGCCAATTCCAATGACAGCATAAAAACATATGAGCACTACCGTGGTCCAAAACAATCCTTTAGCAGTTTGATCCTTAAATGCAGCAGAATCAGCGAAATACACAGCTAAGCCGATTTCAACGGAAGTGTCAACGAAATACAAAAACATTCGAAATACTAACCTCTGATACGTGGTTTTACAGCAATATCGAGAGCAACAACAGTATAGAATGAAAGAAGCAATATCGTAATAGTCAGCACACAAAGTTGAAACCATTTCGAAATTTCTTCCGGTTATTTTTAGTGGCAATTACGATAGCTATGATGGCAGGGCCATTTATATTCTGAAGATATTTAAATGTGAGACGGGTAATGTATTTAAATTATTGTGTCATGCACGTTTTATACCTCGTTTGAGATATATTAACACGATCTGTGTTTCTTTTGTGGATTTGTAGTAATACACTTACTATTAAGAAATTGTCCACTGGAACTCGGGTCCTGATTTCTGTCCCAAGTCACAGTACAAACTAAGGAAGTCCACGAATTCGTAAGTTTCTATGCCGAATCACAGTACAAATTAAGGAGGTCCACGAACTCGTCAGTTTCGTATCAAACCTTTCAAATCTATAAAGCTAGTAGATACCAGTATCAAATTCATTGCATGATAAATACATGTTGATGGCCTATGTTTTGTTCAGGATAACAACTGTTGAGCAACTTGCTTTTGAATCAACCTAGTAGGAAGACATAGTTATAAATGAGGTGCCTCTACTTTTCAAAATAAGTTGCAATATACATATTAGACGTCTTCAGATCGCGCGGACTCAAGCTCGAACTTGTATGGGTACATTACAATAAAGTTAAGGGGTCGTATCAAAAGTTATTAATTGTTGGTAGTGCATATCGTATACGTTAATATATTTTCATAATTCAATAGAAAAAAAATGACGACACAGAATAAACACATTTGTTCAAAAAGCTTACATGCGGTTAGCTAATCTATTTAGTTTTATATATGAAACATTTCTCACATCCTTTGTACTAGGCATTGGCGGATCCAGGATTTCCGAAAAAAGGAGAGGCACTTGTGATAGTCAAGTATTAGCCAGAATACTCCGTCATTTTTGGTGCTAAATCTGCAGTTTAACTTGTAATGTAAAGATGATGGATAAATCCAAACCACAAGTCGGAAAATCATGAAATCAAAGGACATACAAAATCAGTAAAAATGAAAACCAAATAGAAGACAACGAAAAATGTCTACTGAAAGAGCATATATTAACCCACTTGATGGAGTGAGATCAGGTGCCCGGGGAGAGTGAGCATCTCCTGCTTGCTAGCAACACCCGTCACATATACCCAGTAGAAGGAGTCAAATCGTGTAAATTCCATATATATTCATATATGGAGAAATCAAAGTAAGTAACGTTCTAGTATAGAAGGTGTCAAATCTATGTAAAAGGATCGAAATCGGCCTAAGTCCAGAATATCATTCAAAAGTCTTCATAACAAGATATTATATTGTGTAATACGAGTCTCGTAACGACCATAAAACTTCCTCAGTGACGTTGTTAGTCCAGCACATATATAACCCCTGGTTGTGTAGCTTATCTGTAAAGTCGCCTAGCCCTCCGTACAAAGTCATTGTAATTTGAACATGCTCTGAAATAAAGTATTAACTGAGATATGAATATGCGATGATGAAATGTTGCTACTTATGAAAGGAAAGTTTGTGGTAGCGAGATTGAAATCGTCACGTTTGTCAGAGTGAAGTGTTCAATTGAGAATAAATGTCGAAAAACAACATATCTAAATACGAAGTAGAATTAGTACTTTCTGTGGTTTCTTTGACCCCAGGTCACTTGGATAGATGATGCTAAGGTAATCCGCGAATGAAGGATTATTAATTGAAAGCAAGTCATCTAAATATCTGTAAGTGAAACTGAAGCCAAGGGCCAATTGTTCATTCCTTGCGAAAGCAAAGACTGGATGCATCCAGCTTCGTATGAGTAAAGGAATAAGTCAGCCAGAAGCGGAGCACAGTTAGTGCCCATTGCAATGCCGACAATTTGTTGAAAAACCTTTTCTCCAGACTCCACAAAAATGTTATCGATAAGAAAGTTCAATATTTGGATGACATCTGTTTCAGTGTATTTATTTTTGGAATCAGAATTTACCCTGACAAAGTAAGTGTTATCATGGCCTGTAACTATATATTTAAATTTGCGGCTTGTAAAACTTACTAAGTTTAATGCATTTTGTGCATAGGATATCGCCAAAGACAACCCATTATTTGGTACAATTTTATCTCCCTTATAACATGTTCAATTTACTTATATTTATTTATTTTTCTATTGAACTTCCGGTACTGTCTTTGTTCACGTACAGGTCTTCTGTTGATCTTTTTGCGAGTATATGGCATTACAAGGGAGTCTGTTTTGGGGGAAAATTTGTCTCCGAGAATAACAAGCCATTTGTGAATGAAAGAGACTGACACTACAACTAACAAAGCACCCTACATTTCACTTATATTCGTTCCCCGTCTGGGACTCGAACCCACGATCTATGGTAACGAATCACCTAGCTGTCATGCTTTGTTAGCTGAAGTGTCTTTGTGCTTTATATGTTTGTCTAATTTGTCTTTATTTTTTTTATCGGCGGGTTCTAAAATTATTACATGCCTTCAACATCGACAGTATGACCCTGAGATCATCGCTAAGACCATAGGTTTTGTATTAGTTCCCTCCACAACCCAATGCGTTGCTCGCTGACTCACAGGGCGGTGTGTCTCTATGAAGGGCCTTTTGCCAACATTTTCAGAGGAGACAAGGTCCTGATCCTCGTCACCTCTGACTGTTATTCCTAATGATCAGGGATCTGAGCTCGCTTACAGACGGGCAGAGCTCAGTTTCCTTATGTTGATGTCGCCTTACATATTTTTGATAGCAACATATTCGATAAACGTTTCGTGTGTAATAAATGTTTAACTGGTTAACCACGCCAATTGCTTGAAGTATGTTACTTCAATTGACCGTCCTAAGTCAGCATTGAAGTATGGAAGCACAATATCAATGGAATATTTTTGTAATGTCGTTTTCGGTGTATATCCTACTATTATCATGAATATCCGCATGTCCTTGGTGATTTGTGTCATACAGTTTTGTCGGATGTCCTCTGTTTTCTCTTTTATAAGTAATTAAGACATCTTATGATAACAAAGAAGAGAAAACATGAAGAACTGGTCAAACTTTAATAAGCATTCACTGATAACAGACAGAGAATTGTGTCAAAGATCGTTTCAGAAAACCACAAAATTCTTATTGGAATCACATGTTAATATTTCATTCTCAAATCATGTATGACCACCCCTGTTAGCTAAAACAGCACGAATTCTACCTTGCATGCTGTTGACGTACTGTCTAGTTACATTATTCCATTCTGCTGTGAAAGAAAAAAGAGGAGTTACTGGCTCCGTTATGTGGCAGAAGTCACCATGGGGCTATACAGTACATGAATATCAATAATATACTAGCACATATAACACATTACAAAAATATTTGATTGTAGTGCAATTACGATACCGACTTAGGACGGTCATTTAATTTGACAAAAACCAAACAAATGGTGTGGTTAACCGGTTTACGGGCCCACCTTCCCACTCACCGTAACAGCAGAACAATCAAAGGATGTACATTTAAAAATTTATAAACAATCCTCCATGTAAGTAACAATGGTCAACAGGTATCGCATATTGAGAGGTCATAAAATTATAAACACCTAAGGTATTGTAAAACACATAATGATATAAAAATATATGCGACATCAACATGATAAACCGTGCTCTGCCAGTCTAAAAGCGAGCTAAGACCCTAGTAGGAGTCCCGACTAACAGTCAGAGGGGACGAGGTTCAGGGCCATGTCTCCTCTGAAAGAGGTTTGGACAAGGCCCGTCATATAGTCCCCACCGCCCTGTTAGTCAGTGTGTAACGTTCAAGTAAAAGTCTGCATTAGGCTGTAGAGGGGCCAAATACAAGACCGATAGTCTTTTTGATGATCTCAATGTCATATTGTCTATTTAGAAGACGTTTGACTATTTTATTACATGATGAAACATTTTGTAACTCCTGAATGTTCAATGGATGTTGCATGTGAGCTCTTCTACCCAATAAATACCATATGTGCTCGATCGAAATGAGGTCAGGGCTATTTGCTTGCCATGGTAGGACTTTAACGATATTTCGTTGACGATATTGTTGAGTAAATCGCGCGGTATTCGTACGAGCATTGTCGTTTTGCAAGGTAACTCCTAGAGCATGTCTTTGGAGCTAGAATCTGATTATTTCAGGCCTGCATTTAAAATACCTTTCACTAATACAAGGCGCGGTTTTTCGCCGCCCATGATTCCGTCCCATATCACCGCCAAGCATGTTTCTTTGAAGGACACATGCATCAGTATATCGTTCTTCGTGTCGACGGTAATCGTGGCCCGACCATCAATATAACTAAGGTTGAACCTTGACTTGTCAGTAAACAAAAAGTTGTTCCAGTCATTCTTCGTAAAAAGTAATTACCGTCTGCACCAATTAACACAAACATTGCGCTGAGCAGGCAGAATCTGTCCGAAATATGGTCTATAAGCTCGTATCGGCCTATTTATAGCCCTTAACCTGTTACCGATAGTCTGTGCGTTTAAATCACAACGGCAAATGACAGGAATGCGTCAACGCTTTGTAACGGTCATTGCGGACCGTAAATGCACGTGGTCTACCCCATCGAGGACTATCTTCAACGCTGCCAGTCTTAAACGACGAAATTATGGTCCTTCTCGTGCAACCAAATGCACTGCCAACAGCCGTCACTGTCTGACCTGCGTTCAAGATGCCAGTTGCCTGGTTACGCTGGTCCTGGCTCAGCCTTGGCATGTTTTAATTCAACACTTTGTGATTTTCGTAATTGCAAGGAGTCTAAGATTACTTGCAATGCATAAAATTAAAAAAAAATTCACACGTGGTAAACCTATGCGAGTCAAATGTATAGACAGCCGACTGCTAAATTATCCAGTTACGGTAGACTGCACATCGGTAATTAGGCTTGTTCGATAGACAGTTTACGGTGTAAATCTTCGTTATCATATAGCATTCACTTAAAATTCAACTAAAATTTGAAATAGCAATTATTTTGCTTTAACCGTGTTTTCCCACTCCGATGTGCATCCGAAACTCGTTTTCAAAGATAGTCATCATTAGATTGCGATATCTTTTATAAAATTAAAAAAAAAACCACATGTGATAAACGGAGATTAAATCGGTAATCAATTATGAGACGCTTTCATCCTGACTCCCGACAGTACAATGTATAGTGTTTATTATAGTTATACTTAACTATTATTTCTTCTTTAAGAAGAAATGTATCGAAGCATTACATCATTGCATGAATATTTAGAATATAATATATGGCTATATATATTTTACTGAGATGAATTACCTGTTGTAAAAGTTCGAAACGAACTATATACAAAGAACGAAAATTTTTCATGCATTCTGATTGATTTTCTCGCTTCAGCTTTTTAATCGTCGTGTGAATTCTTGTGCATACTTTAAATTAATTAGATAAAAGCTTTTCTACAAACTATTGTATGTTACTATTAAAATCTCCGACAGCTTCCAACACCTCTTCTTTTCCATAGAACTAGAAAAATATATACTTTTTCCGCAAACCTCCCCAAACGGGCACGGCCGATTATTATATCTTTCTAAAAACCATTTAATCATTGTCATGTCAAATTGATATCCATGCATACAACTATCATCATTATTGATTCTTGCAGATGCCAGCTTACATCCCAGTATTTTTTATTTGAGCCGATATTTACACATGTACATGACTGGGGTGTTATGTTCAAATGTGTCTTCTGTATGACTTTTATTCTATAGTCAAATATCACAAGTTCTGGTGAATGGAGTTACTGGTTTTTGATATTCCCTACTGGCTATTGTGAATGCTATATTACATATTCGATTTATTCAACATTGAAAAGTAAATACTTTTTATTTTTTTTCTCAGTATATGCATGTAAAAATATATATTTTGCTGTTGAAAAGATACTCACCTGGTGTCCGAAACGCTACAGGTGTGACGCCCATGTATTTAGGTCTATATACAAAGATTTATAGCTTTAAATTTACGCTAAGCTGCTGATCTGTGGCGAAGCTACTCACACAAGGATATGCTAGAAACATGTGAACTGTCACTGAGGATATTCTGTTGCCGATACAGAGACGACACACATACTGAGTTTACTCTAGTACCTTGGTTCAATTCAATTTGGAATCTGGGTCTACAACTGAACTATACACGATACAGACACTTTAACATAGTTAATGGAATTCATGCTGTTGTATATTTAAATTTTCCCGATACAGTTAATTATAGTTTAATTCGAATCTATTTTTAAAGATCCTGATGTTGTCAGAGAACTTACCTTCCTCCAAGAACATTATATCATTACACCAGCAGATAAAGCATCTAATAATTATACATTTACTTGTAAGAAATATTACTTTGACAGCCTAGTGAAAGAATTAGGATTAAATTCAGCTCCAGGAAATCCTACTTATACTCTCACGAACTTTTCGGTTTCGGAAGTACTCGAGAATCATAAATCTATCCTCAATACGTTTGGTATTGACTCAAATAAATTGAATTTAGAACTTCCATATTTGTACTGTATTCCAAAAATGCACAAAACTCCGTACAAACAACGCTTTATCGCTGGTTCTTCGAAGTGTTCCACAAAATCTGTATCGATGCTACTCACAAAAATATTATCAGAAATTAAATCTGGCCTTCATAGATATTGCGAAACAGTATATTCCAGAAGTGGAATTAATCAAATGTGGATCCTTAAAAATTCAAAAGAGTTGTTAGAACATCTAAAATCAAAAAGTTTTACTAAAATTCACTCCATCAAGTCTTTTGACTTTTCGACTCTGTACACAACGATCCCTCATCAGAAATTAAAAGACAGATTAGCGGAAATTATTCAGAATGCATTTACTAGTAAAAACGGAAGCCGCAAATTCAAATATATAGTAATAGGCCACGATAAAACTTACTTTGTTAGGGAAAATTCTGATTCCAAAAATAAATACACTGAAACAGCTGTCATTCAGATGTTGAACTTTCTTATCGATAACATTTTTGTGGTGTTTGGAGGTAAGGTTTTTCAACAAATTGTCGGCATTCCAATGGGCACTAACTGTGCTCCGCTTCTGGCTGACATATTCCTTTATTCATACGAAGCTGAGTTCATTCAGTCTTTGCTTTCGCAAGGAAAAAAACAATTGGCTCTTGGCTTCAATTTTACTTACAGATATATAGATGACTTGCTTTCAATTAATAATCCTTCATTCGCGGATTACCTTAGCATCATCTATCCAAGTGAACTTGAGGTCAAAGAAACCACAGAAACTAGTAATTCTACTTCGTATTTAGATATTATGTTGTCTTTCGACATTAATGGTCAATTGAACACCTCACTCTATGACAAACGTGACGATTTCAATTTCGCTATCACAAACTTTCCTTTCATATGTAGCAACATTCCATCATCGCCCGCATACGGCGTATTCATATCTCAGTTAATACGTTATTCCAGAGCATGTTCAAATTACAATGACTTTGTTCTGAGGGCTAGGCGACTTTCAGTTAAGCTGCTCAACCAGGGTTATATATGTGCTAGACTAGCATCGTCACTGAGGAAGTTCTACGGTCGTTACGAGACTCTTATTACTCCATATGATATCTCGTTATCCAGACTTTTAAATGATATTCTGGACTGAGACCGATTCCGATCACTTTACACAGATTTGACACCTTCTATACTAGAAGGTTACCTACTTCGACTTCTCCATATATAGATACATATGGAATTCACACGATTTGACACTTTCTACGGGGTATATGTGACGGGTGTTGCTAGCAAGTAGGAGATGCTCACTCTCCCCGGGCACCTGATCTCACTCCATCACAGGGGTTCACATATGCTCTTCAAGTAGACATATTTTGTTATTTTCCATTTGTTTTTCATTTTCACTGATTTTGTATGTCCTATGGTTTCATGATTTTTGGATTTGTGGTTTGGATTTATCCATCATCTTTACATTAATTGTCCTTACACAAATTCATCATAATGGACGTTGCAGCTTTCTTGGATTTCTTTGACATCATTTCAGCTTTCCTGTATTACATATCCTGTTGCTGCTGCTGTTTTTCCAGAATGCAGACTTTATTGATAAGAATGTCCTTATTCTTAGTTTTCATATATGTTAAATTCGAATACGTTGTAACCTTTGCTGAATCTTCCGCCTATAAGGATAACATCGTGAATGAATTGTTCAAAACAATCATAGTGATGATCATTGTATATGTAGGAGGCGATGCATTCTGCTGTTATAAACTATGGAAAGCCGTACAAGAGTACATTAACACAATGAAATGTTGTTACAGGATCTATCTTCTCTAGCTATTGATACTTCACTTTCGGTTTATATCGGTCATGTTATCGGTACACAGACATCAATGGTCGGTTTATTAATTAGTGAAACTATATGGGAATTTATATTAATTGTCTTATACGCCAAATATTACAGTAATGAACCAGTCAATTGCAACGATAGAAATTGTTGTAAGACGAATGACATCACACCAATCAGTTAATGGTAATTAAGTCCGTTTTATATCAGGATGTATAAAATATTCGACATTTAATTTGTAAGTTATGTTTTAATCAACATTAATGAATACGATTATTGATTTGTTTATCATTACCATTATAATCCTTCGACGTTGGACTTCAGTTACAAGACCGAGCAAAAAATTTTGGAAAATTTATGTGTAATATTTTTTTTCTGAACAAATGAGATAAATGAGTGAAAGACATTTTAGCCAAGAATATTTGCTCATGTAGGAACCAAAATTACAGCTTAAATAAACAGACGGTGAACAGAAGATATGACTATCGAGAGCAGTAAACAATTCTTAATTCAAAAGAGAAGAAAAGCAAAAACAAACCAAAAAAAAAAAAAAAAAAAAAAAAGGTAAGGAAAAAGGAAAAAAGAAGCCAGAATCGGAATTGAGATCTAAGACAAAGGATAACTACATATCATCTGCTGAGTCGTACTAGCGCTGTGTTTTATCAAATATCTACTACTGTTGATCCTTTGTTTTCTTGATGTTGTAGGTGTTTTGTTTTTGTTTGTTTTTTGTTTTGTTTTGTTTTGTTTTTTTTGGGGGGGGGGTGATCTGTTTTATACTTTAGTCAGATATCATACCATTGTGTCTTTAATATAATGGGGTAAACACAAATAGTTTTGTTTATGGAATTTACATTTGTTTGCCATGTTTAATTTATGTCTAATCAATATTTTACAAATTACGAAAGTAACTGGTGTCACATGACTATGGCACTAACAACAATGTACCATAGTGGACATTCACGGACCCCTGAAATTTAAAGGTGAGACCAAGTGCCCGGGAGGAGTAAGCCCCTCCTGTTTGGTTAGCCAAACCCGCCGAGAATACCCTGACATACAGACGAAACAATATAATACAGCACTATATATATACATGAATGTGAACAAACACTGTGTAGACAGTGTCACAGCCATATAACATCAGGAAAAAGGGTATAATAACACTTAAGTCAAACCCTCCGCGAGGAACTTTTTTTACGAGCTCCACACTGCAAAGGGAATAAGTGTGACGTTCATGTAAAGAAGGAGGAGTAATAACAAAGTAAAGAAAGTACATTTTCTTGATGTTATCATCGTAATTATATTCATTATTATAACTGAATACAACAATTGGCGGAATATGACAGAATTATAATTCAATCAATTGAGGTGAATGATACATTTTTAACATTTCTCTTCTCTTTCATTGTAAATCTTATACAATGATTGCAACAAAGATTGAAATGAAATTCATTGTATATAAATTAAATGTACCGTTACACAGGTAAAATGTACCTGTGATAAATGACCGAATGCTATTGAGAATCGTCTAATTCTTTAATGGAACATCCAGACTATTCAAAAGTTTAAATAGTTCATTTCAGCATATACGACACCTTTATTCACATACAATTATATTATTTGAAAGTTGCTTTTTCAAGCCGAATAATGAAAGAGAAAACAGAAGACATCTGACAAAGCTGTATGACACAAATCACCAAGAACCTGCAGGCAATGACAATGATATAATATACACGAAATGACATTAACCACCGATTGTGGCATACTAACAGTGCGTGCATAACTATCATAACATTCGTTTTAACGTGAAAAGTGCAAGACTGCTTCAGCACACACGATAAGACCGCTCAGTTGGACGCCCGTGAGCTTGTATTACAAAAACGAATAGAAATCCTCATTAAAGCAATTTATTCCCACCTGCGCTCCGTGCAGTTTACGTTCACAGATACAAAATCGTGTAAGTTTCAAAAAGTAACTGTTGTGAAACCCGAAATACTGAAAAATTCCGAGATGAGACCAGGTGCCCGGGGAGAGTAAGCGTCTCCTGTCTGCATGCATCAGCAGTTCTTAAGAAACATGTCAAAACCAAGAGTTTTGGTTTCCTAATTGTACATACGAAAGTACAAAACTAGTATACAAAGTCATATTTGGTGTTCATTGAACAGGTCATTTAGTCGCATTCCAGAATATTATCAATCATTCTAGGAAGAGTCACATCATTTTCGTACAAGATCCCCATAGCGACCGTAGAACTTCCTCAGTGACGATTTCAGACGTTCTTTAACATATCCCTGCATGAGCAACTTAGTGGCCAGTCATTTGGCCCTTGGAATAAAACCGTCGTTAGAGAACAAGCTCTTGCGTATCTTATAAGTTGAGATATAAAAACTCCATAGGCAGGTGAGGACGGGATATTGCCGCAAAGAAACGGAAAATTAGTTATTTGTAAGTTAAAGTCGTCACGTTTGTCATACAGAGAGGTGTTCAAATGACTATCATTGTCGAAAGTTAAAAATATATCCAGATACAAAGCGGAATTATTACTCTTGGTTGCCTCTTTTATCTCAAGTTCATGGGGATAGATTTCATGTATGTAATCGTTAAATTTAGGATTAATGATTGACAATACGTGGTCGATATATTTATACGTAAAATTAAACTGAGATGCAAGGCATTTTCTGCCTGTGGAGAGCATGTTTTGAATAAATTCTGCCTCATACGAATATAAGAAAATGTCAGCAAGAAGAGGGGCGCAGTTAGTTCCCGTGTTATTTTAAAATGGCATGGCCAGGTAGACATGAATTAATATGTTTATGTTGCAGCATATTCAACCCAATAACTAGCCTATTATCTTCCACCAAACTTGTAAGTGATTTTCTATGTTCTACAACTAAACTACAGATATCACAAGCTTAGAATAACATTCGACAAATTCTTTAGATCTTATTCCGAACTTCTATCTAAATTTGGAAATATTTCTTTTCAACGCTATGTATCCAATGGAATTTCCCATCCTAATTTTTATGGTAATATCGTGTATAAATTTAGGAAAGTAAAAGGCTCCGATAACGTTATTTTATCATGTAATAAAATAGTCAAACGTCTTCTAAATAGACAATATGACATCGAGATCATCAAAAAGACTATAAGTCTTGTATCTGGCCCCTCTACAGCCTTATGCAGACTTATACTTGAACGTTGCACGCTGACTAACAGGGCGGTGAGGACTAAATGACGGGCCTTGTCCAAACCTCTTTCAGAGGAGACATGGTCCTGAACCTCGTCCCCTCTGACTGTTAGTCGGGACTCCTACAGATCTAGGGTCTTAGCTCGCTTTCACACGGAGAGAGCACGGCTTCTCATGTTGATTTCGCATACACTTTTATATCATTATGTGTTTTACAATACCTTACGTGATTATATTTTTATAACCTCTCAATATGCGAAACCTGTTGACCCTTGTTCTTTACATGGAGGATTATTTATAAATTTTTAAATGTACGTCCTTTGATTGTTCTGCTGTTACGGTGAGTGGGAAGGTGGGCCCTTAAACCGGTTAACCACACCATTTGTTTGGCTTTTGTCAAATTAAATGACCGTTCTAAGTCGGTATCGTAATTGCATTACAATCAAATATTTTTGCAATATGTTATATGTGCTAGTATATTATTGGTATTCATGTATTGTATAGCTTCATGGTGACTTATGCCACATAAATGAGCCAGTAACTCCTCTTTTTTCTTTCAACTCAATAAAGCCAACAAATCTTATAAATAATAATCTTTCTGGACCTCAATATCAAAATGAATGATAAAAATTATATACACGCTTGTATGTACGATAAACCTTAAGACATAGGATTTCCAATTGTTGATATTTTTCATGATTAGATACCTAGACTCCCATCATATGAGAGAGACCCCTTTCCAACAAGAATTTTTTTCGAAATCACTCACAAAAATATTATCAGAAATTAAATGTAAAGGTATAGCGAAACAGTATATTCCAGAAGTAGAATTAATCAAATGTTGACCCGTACAAATTCCAAAGAGTTTGTTAGAACATCTAAAATCAACAAGTATTACTAAAATTTACTCCATCAAGTCCTTTGACTTTACTACTCTTTACACAACAATCCCTCATCAGAAATTAAAAGACAGATTAGCGGAAATTGCTCAAAATGCATTTACTAGTAAAAACGGAAGCCACAAATTCAAATATATATGGTGTTTGGAGGTAAGGTTTTTCAACAAATTGTCGGCATTCCAATGGGCACTAACTGTGCTCCGCTTCTGGCTGATATATTCCTAAAATGTAGAAAGTTGTGTAAATTGTGCTGGAAGTTTTGTAATTTAACATGAGATCCTATAGGAAAAGGAACTACTATGCATTCACTTAAAACCTATTTTAAGCCACAGGATCTAAAGTCAAATCATGCTATCGTTCGTGCAACTGAAGTGTCTAATCTTATTCGGTCACACGAAGGCAGTTACTGTACAATGCACAGTGCCTTATCATTTTAAGAGTATGCTATTTTTGGCTAGTATATTCGATATATGACTGATCTTTGATACCAAATTCACTTTTCGTGATAGAAGTCACTATTGCAGTGTCTTATCCGTTTTGACCTTATCAAAATTACATAAGAGAAGAAATGATTAAACTTCTTTCTTTTATCCTTACATATACTTTATTTGGATGTGGAATTTATGCAGTCAAAGAAGATAAAAGGTTATTACTCTCTGAACCAGCATTTCAAGATCAAAGACTGAACCAGATGGAATCTATGATTCGACAATTAAATGCTACCTTACGGACGAAATCTGAGGAAATCGCTACACTGCAACAATCACTCCAGGAAGAGAAAGTCAATGTCCAAAAGCTGTTGGCATTACATAGTAAGATTTCAGTACAACCGAATAAGAGAGGGTTATTTCATTCATTTATCTGACAATGAAAATAGTTGCAAAGATATCATGAAATAAAAATTTAATTGGATTTTGGTGAATAGTTGAATCATGTCCTGTTTTGGGAAACTTATTCAGTTCAACAAACCCATCATATCAATAAGGAAATAACATTTTTGGACAAACACATTAAAATTCTTAACGATAATATATGCTCAGGGACTTTAAGAACGCCTAACATATATCATTATAGTTTAATCGACAATTAGGGTAAATTATTGCATCAAAGTTGATTTATTTCAAAAATTTGAATTATATTTGACAATATGATTGATACTATGTAAAGATGATGGATAAATCCAAACCACAAGTCCAAAAATCATAAAGCCAGAGGACATACAAAATCAGTGAAAATGAAAAACAAATGGAAAATAACAAAATATGTTTACTTGAAGAGCATATGTGAACCCCTGTGATGGAGTGAGATCAGGTGCCCGGAGAGAGTGAGCATCTCCTGCTTGCTAGCAACACCCGTCACATATACCCAGTAGAAAGAGTCAAATCGTGTAAATTCCATATGTATTTACATATGGAGAAGTCGAAGTAGGTAACCTTCTAGTATAGAAGGTGTCAAATCTGTGTAAAATGATCGGAATCGGTCTCAGTGCAGAATATCATTTAAAAGTCTGGATAACGAGATATCATATGGAGTAATAAGAGTCTCGTAACGACCATAGAATTTCCTCAGTGACGTTGCTAGTCTAGCACATATATAATCCTGGTTGAGCAGCTTAACTGAAAGTCGCCTAGCCCTCAGAACAAAGTCATTGTAATTTGAACATGCTCTGGAATAACGTATTAACTGAGATATGAATACGCCGTATGCGGGCGATGATGGAATGTTGCTGCTTATGAAAGGAAAGTTTGCGATAGCGAAATAGAAATCGTCACGTTTGTCATAGAGTGAGTTGTTCAATTGGCCATTAATGTCGAAAGACAACACAATATCTAAATACGAAGTAGAATTACTACTTTCTGTGGTTTCTTTGACCTCAAGTTCACTTTGATAGATGATGCTAAGGTAATCCGCGAATGAAGGATTATTAATTGAAAGCAAGTCATCTATATATCTGTAAGTAAAATTGAAGCCAAGAGCCAATTGTATTTTTCCTTGCGAAAGCAAAGACTGAATGAATTCAGCTTCTTATGATTAAAGGAATATGTCAGCCAGAAGCGGAGCACAGTTAGTGCCCATTGGAATGCCGACAATTTGTTGAAAAACCTTACCTCCAAACACCACAAAAATGTTATCGATAAGAAAGTTCAACATCTGGATGAGAGTTGTTTCAGTGTATTTATTTTTGGAATCAGAATTTTCCCTAACAAAGTAAGTTTTATCGTGGCCTATTACTATATATTTGAATTTGCGGCTTCCGTTTTTACTAGTAAATGCATTTTGAATAATTTCCGCTAATCTGTCTTTTAATTTCTGATGAGGGATCGTTGTGTAAAGAGTCGAAAAGTCAAAAGACTTGATAGAGTGAATTTAGTAAAACTTTTTGATTTTAGGTTTTCTAACAACTCCTTTGAATTTTTAAGGATCCACATTTGATTAATTCCACTTCTTGGATATACTGTTTCGCAATATCTATGAAGGCCAGATTTAATTTCTGATAATATTTTTGTGGGTAGCATCGATACAGATTTTGTGGAACACTTCGAGGAACCAGCGATCACACGTTTCTTTTAAAAAATGATTTGATTTCAGCAGTATACCACGTCCAAAATTTCATGTGTTTTGTTTAGTAACGAGTATGCGCCCCCCCCCCCCCCCCCCCCATTTCCTTTAAAGCATGCACACAATCGGGACCACATGGATTGACATTTTTGTTATAGGAATATTATTCCACTCTTCGTGAAGAGCACGTGCCATCTCATCCACAGTTCTTTGTTGACAGTGACGTTTACGTAAGCGTCTCCCTAATTCATCCCACATGTGCTCTAAAGGATCGAAGTCGAGTGAACGTGCTAGGAAATATATTACATTAATTACCTGGATGTATAGAGAGTTTAAGGTGACTCTAGCCGTGTGCGGACGTGCGTTGTCCTGTTGAAACGTCAACGGAATGTTGACAGTTTGATGACGTTGAATTAGTGGAAGGAGCTCAGGCTGTAGAACGTAATTGATGTAGCGTTTCGCGGTAAGAGTGTTCCTCAAAATAACCAGTGATGACTTCAAATATTGATTGATGGCTCCCCAAACCATGACCCCACCACCGCCAAATTTTTCACACTCAATTATGCAGTTTGCTGCAAAACGTTCATTGCGTCTCCTATAGATGCACTGTCTTCCGTCAGCCATGGACAAATTGAATCTTAATTCGTCGCAGAACACTACGTCATGCCAATTACGTCGATTAGCAAGCATGTTCCGGGACCAGGTCAGACGATTTCTTCGGTGGCGTGGAGTTAGGATCAAGCCTTTCAATGGGCGACGGCATAGCAAACCTTGCTCTTTCAATCGTCGGCATACTGTCCTGGGGTGGATTTGCATACCGTGACAACCTATCACATCTCTTGACGTGCCTACGGCTGTAGCAAACCTGTCACATAGATGACGTTGCCTTATGAAAACGTCTTGTCGTTACGCGTGGCTGACCACTTCGAGGGCGATTCTTAACACTTCCTGTGGTTCGATACTTCCGTACAAGTCTCGTGATTGTAGACAAATGGACGTTGAATCGTCCTGCGATGATACCTTGATTTACGCCGGCGTCTACAAGGCCATGAACAGCATACCTCTGTTGCTCAGGCAGTCTCGGCATTTCACGCGTTAGTTTTAATGAAGCAAAGTTTGAAATCAGGATAGATAAAGGCACTAGGTATACGTTATTTCTGAAGAAAATGGCTCAATGTAGAGCACATGGTCGTGTAATTTTTGAAAACGCACGGGTGAGCAGTATTACGTTATGGTTGAGTGAGTTACCGCGATCACACAATATCAAACAGATATTCAAATCGATTTATTTTCAAAACATTTATGTTTTTACAAAAAAAAAAAAATACATAGAGGCGTTTTTAAAGTCCCTGAATATATATAGTAGTATTTACAGTTAGGTGCAGTCCTACCCTTACATAAAGTGCACTTCAATTTCACTTTATGATTGATTTTTAAGTTTACGTGGCGACAACAGAGCAAAATTGGAATCCTTATACACTGATATCCGAGACGACTTTTCGATAGGTGTTTCCGTGTCAAATGTTTAAATAAAAGAAGCCACTAAACATGAAGTACACTTGGAGTAAACTTGGAATCAAGTTTAGTACTGAACTGGGATTACTAAACTTGATTACAAGTTACAATATTTCTAAACATGTTGTCACTTGACAGTAAACATGAGACGGAATTACTTTAAACTAAACTTGACACACAGTGCACTTAACTAAACTTTATGACTGGTTTTCAGGACAAAAACAAAAACTAAACTTGAAGTTTGTCAAGTACATTTGAATGTAAGGTTAGGACTGCACTCAACTCTATGATTGACTTTGGATTTCATTTTGCCAATTTCCCTTGATTAGATAGCTATATCCCATACTCTCATCACATGAGATATATAGGTATATATGTTATATTGTTATATATACACTGTATTGCTTTGGGTTTGAAGACTAAATGATGGGACATCTTCATACATCCTTCAGAGAAGACATGGTTCTGAAACTCGTCCTCTCTGTTAGTCGGGACTCCTGCAGACCAAGAGTCTGAGCTCGGCAAAGAATTTTTTCCTGCATTATCCTACGTGTTTGTATATTCTAATGACCTCTCAACTTGGGACACTTGCTGACCCTTGCTCTCTACATGATGGAATATTTATATTTTTGAATGTGTGACCTTTGATTATTCTGCGGTTGCAGTGAGTGGGAAGGTTGGCCCGTAAGCCGGTTAGCCACACTATTTGATTAACTGATTGTCAAATCAAATGACCGTCCAAATATGGTATCGTAACTTCCAGTGTGATATTCATCCTAATTTCCGTTTTCGATTTATTTTTAATTATTACATTATTTCCGTGCATTTCCGTTGTAACGTTTGTCATACGCTGAGTCAGGTGGTTATATCATTTCCTTTCTTTGTATTCTGTTTTAATGGGTGTGAAGGTGGTCCTGTAAACCGTAAAAATTGTTGTAGGCTTTGCATTTTTTGTTTTGTTTTTTTTTTTTTGTTTGTTTGTTTTTTTTCAATTGCTGATAACAAAATTCTATAAACACATTGGTCGATGTGCCCTTGCATTTTTATATGAATGTTGTTAATACTATATGTGCTATATTACAGACAACAAAACCAAAGAAGTGGCCTTCACCGTGTGTAGTTTACAACCCCTTCATCTCGGCGACAACCAAGCTGTTATCTACGACAGAATCGTTACTAATCTAGGGAATGGTTATGATTCCAGAGACGGTCATTTTGTGGCTCCCATTGATGGCCTTTACACTTTTTCTATTACAGGAATGGCATATGAAAGATCAGTTATATACTTAAATATTGTAAAAAATAACATTAACTTGGTAGCCGTTTACACAACCGATGGATTTGCTGATTCGGCAAGTGTAACAGTACATGCACATCTCTCTAAAAGTGATCGAGTTTGGGTGAGGAGTACTTATCAACATACAGCACAAATGCATGCAGATTATAATTGTTTCTCGGGAATTCGCAATCAATAAATACTTATTTGCATGAAAGGAAAAAGGTTTAATTATATAATAAATATGATAAAAATATTTTATATTGTTTTAGTTACTGACTTGGTTGTGTGGGAGCTTTCCCCTGGGTTTGTACATCCTTATCCCCCCCCCCTTTTTTTTCATTAAAATGGCTTCAAATATAATAAAATTGAAATACAAATCTCCTAAAGTTATAATCACACCACTTAGATTGCCCTCTGTGTCCACTCTTCATATACCTGGTATTTCTTGTAGAAAATTATTCGGCACCACTAAAGTTCATATTTCTCCACTTAAAAGTAATTTCCCCATTAAACGTTCTATCTCATTTTCGAAAACATTCACACTTATAAATTCTTACAGAGCTGTCAATTCTATACGCAGAGGGTATTCTAAAATTAATAAGTGCAACGCCAAGAAATGTCTTACTTGCCATCATTTAAGCTGCAAGTCCAATATTGAATCTTCGATTAATGGAAATACGTTTAACACCAAATTAGACAAAGACATAGATTGAAATACTGCCAATGTTATATATGTCTAGAGGATGTGGGGCTCAATATGTCGGGGAAACTTCTCCAACTTTGAAACAACGTTTTCGGAATCATTCCTATAAAATTCGTAATAATTCACGACGTAAATACCAGAATTTTCTTTATAACCACTTTAATAAATACCAACATAATATTAACAATGTGAAAATAACTCCAGTAGAAAATATCCCTACATTACCAGGTGATACGAAATCAGATGTTAAAAAACGACTTTTGGAAACGGAGCTCTACTGGATTAAACAACTACAAACCCCATACCCTCTCGGTCTCAACGACCAAATATATCGACAAGGTAATATTTTTTCTCGTCAGAATAAGATCAATATTTTTACATTAAGACATAAAACTATTAGAAAACGTAGGTCACATGGTCGTCGCCGTAATCGTAACATCAGAAAACGTAATCGTTTAAATAGGTCATTAAACGATCTTCTATTTACCGCAAAAAAAAAATAATGGCCGTCATGAACTTTTGCATGCACTATCCTCTGTTCCGGTAAATAAATTGAAACCTATCCTGGACGAAGTTGATCTTCGAAGTTTACGCATTTCTGATTGATATAAATTGAATTTGATTATTTTATTTTCATATAATAAACTCTTTCCTCGTATTCCGTCTCTTCCACCCAAGTAGCAATTTCTCAAAATTAAATTTATTAATAAAGGCTTCGATCTACTTAACATTTCTAATATTTTCCGTAATCATAGAGTTACATCTAAAATCCCCCAATATTTTGAGAATTTAGAACCTCCACTTATTTCTTACCAGTACAAAAAGCCTATAAGAAATCTTATTTTAAATTATAATAAAGTTACATCTAACCCTGATGTTTCAGACTGTATTCCTTCGTCGTGTTCTTGTGAAAATTCTAAATATGTTTATAAACCGGCAGGTCATGTTATTACTGGTGACCTAAACTGTATTTCGGACAAGAAATTGCGCACCCTTTTTGGAAAAGGACCTAAATATAGGTTACCGTCCAGGATAGATTTCAATAAATGCCGTGACGTTATAGAAGATGCTTTAACTACATATTGTAAACGTTGGTGTAAAAAAGAACAGGTAAAGGTTCATGCTCTTAATGATTGGAAATTCGAGATTTTAAGAACTGTCGATATCCGTATTAAGAACTTTAGAGAAAATCCGCATTTATTTCAACAGCCTAATACATTGACGGCAAATTCTATTAAAAAGAAGATAGCTGACTTACATGCCAAATATGTCTTTGTTCCTGTTGATAAAGCAGGTAATAACATAATAGTTGTTTGAAAACTATATTATATTGAAGTACTTAAAAACGAATTAAACTCCACTCATACATATGTGGAAAGCCCTACCTCAAAAGAGAGCACCTTGCACGATCACCTCATGACCATGTCCGACTTCAAAATTAAAACTGATAAATTTGATCTACCAACCATGTATTGGCTCCCAAAACTACATAAAAGTCCATATAAATCACGTTTCATATCTAATTCTAGCCACTGCTCTACTACGGTACTATCGAAACATATTACGTCTGCTCTAACTGCTATAAAAGATCATATTATCAAATATTGTGATGTCGCATTTCATAATAGTAACATCAATTACTTTTGGTCGATTAAAAATTCTCATGAAGTTATAGACAAACCTCTTTCGCTAAATTTCAAAGCGACTCACATTTCTACATTTGATTTTTCTACACTTTATACATCTCTGCCTCATGATTTGATTAAAAGCAAGTTGCTGTCTCTTATACAATGGTGTTTTCACAGAGAATCTAAAAGGTACATATGTACTTCCAATAACTCTGGATTCTTTTCCAACAAACAATATACTTCATATAAATACTGGACTTGCAAGGAATTATGTAAAGGACTAGACTTTCTCATGAATAATATTTTTGTGCAATTTGATGGCAAGATATATCAACAAATAGTTGGGATTCCTATGGGTACTAACTGCGCGCCTCTGATAGCAGATTTATTTCTTTATTGTTATGAGAGGTATTTTATGGTTTCTATTCAAAAATCAAAACGTTTTGACCTCATTGACAAATTTAATAATACTTGCAGATATCTGGATGACATTTTGGTTATTGACAACCCTGAATTTGAACAATTTATATCAGAAATATATCCACCACAGCTCACATTGAATAAAGCTAATGCTTGATATAAATCTACACCTTTCTTAGATTTAAAAATCAAAATTATCAACCACGTAATATATACTAATATTTAGGATAAACGTGAGGATTTTGGATTTCCTATTGTAAATTTTCCTTACTTGGATGGCGATGTCCCTCGACTCCCATCATATGGTATCTATATATCTCAATTAGTTCGATTTCTCAGAGGCTGCACCGATGTTTTGGACTTTCATAAACGAAATTTACAAATTACTACTAAACTTTTAACTCAGGGTTACAGATATCACAAGCTAAGAAGAACGTTCGGCAAATTCTTCAGATCTTATTCAGAACTTCTATCTAAATTTGGAAATATTTCTTTTCAACCGTATGTATCCAATGGAATTTCCCATCCTAATTTTTACGGTGATCTCGTATATAAACTAAGGAAAGTAAAAGGCTCCGATAACGTTATTTCATCATGTAATAAAATAGTCAAACGTCTCCTAAATAGACAATATGATATTGAGATCATCAAAAAGACTATAGGTCTTGTATTTGGCCCCTCTACAGCCTTATGCAGACTTTTACTTGAACGTTGCACGCTGACTAACAGGGCGGTGGGGACTATATGACGGGCCTTGTCCAAACCTCTTTCAGAGGAGACATGCTCCTGAACCTCGTCCCCTCTGACTGTTAGTCGGGACTCCTACAGATCTAGGGTCTTAGCTCGCTTTCAGACTGGCAGAGCACGGTTTATCATGTTGATGTCGCATATATTTTTATACCATTATGTGTTTTACAATACCTTACGTGTTTATATTTTTATGACCTCTCAATATGCGATACCTGTTGACCCTTGTTCTTTACATGGAGGATTATTTATAAATTTTTAAATGTGCGTCCTTTGATTGTTCTGCTGTTACGGTGAGTGGGAAGGTGGGCCCGTAAACCGGTTAACCACACCATTTGTTTGGCTTTTGTCAAATTAAATGACCGTCCTAAATCGGTATCGTAATTGCACTACAATCAAATATTTTTGTAATTTGTTATATGTTCTAGTATATTATTTATATTCATGCATTTTATAGCTCCATGGTGACTTCTGCCACATAACTGAGCCAGTAACTTCTTTTTTTTTCTTATTCATTTATATGTCTATTAAAATGCATCAGTTATTTTTGATGTATACATTGTATGTCAGTGTCAAAAATCAAAAATTAATAATATCCATGCATTATATTTTTATACATTAATAAATTATTCATCCGTTCATCAAAACTTGAAATTTTCTCCAGATTCCTTTCATCTACATATCAGTATTTTATGTATTGTTATGCATC
Organism: Pteria penguin; assembly: GCA_035048485.1. Lineage (NCBI taxonomy): Eukaryota > Metazoa > Mollusca > Bivalvia > Pterioida > Pteriidae > Pteria > Pteria penguin. The sequence goes on along the minus strand of CM068591.1, from coordinate 1,955,563 downwards.
TGTTGTCTCGACTTAGGACTGTAATTCAGAAAAATTACTTTTTAATCGATATGTATCCAGCGACAGTTCTCATCCCATTAGACCCGAAAAAGATCTGTAACATTTATAATCTGTGTGCGAAATAGAGATCTGAAAATATATGTATAAGTAAAAAAAACGAAGAAGTAGCAAAGGGTAAACTATATCTCATAGTCCATGGAATAAAGGTGACAATATCGTGTTTAGTGTCATATTCAGACAAATGCGAACCCCAATAAAATCGAAGCGAGACTAGGTGCCCGGGAGAAGTAAGCGTCCCCTGGTTGCATACAACACTCGTCGCAGAGGTCCTGCAACAACATTTCAGTCAAGGAGGTAAATGCATAAACATACACGAATGAACATACGAAGAAGCCAGGAACACGAAGTAAAATTTCCCATTCAAGGCAAGAAATGCTGCCTGCAATTCCGGTGTCGGAAACGCACGTGAACAAATATCTGTACATACATGTATATACGTATTATGTCAAATCAAGTATAGTCAAAAAGTTAAGATGGTTGTTTTGTACAGTCAGGTCCGCAAATATCGGTTAACATTCTTGAAAGAGGAATCTGAAATTGCAATAGATCCCTATAACGACCATAGAACTTCCTCAGTGACAATTTCAAACGTTCCTCGATATATCCTTGTGAGAGTAGTTTCGTGGCAAGAAGCCTCGCTCTCAGGACGAAGTTTTCGTATTTAGAGCATGCGCTGGCATAGCGTATAAGTTGTGAAATGAAGACGCCATATGCGGGAGAGAAAGGTATGTTGCTACTCAGAAAAGGGGAGTTGGTAATAATGAAATTGAAATCGTCACGTCTGGTATGCACAGGGGCTACTCATGAACCATCGTCACTAATTGTAGTATATCGAGGTATGAAGCAGAAGATAAGATATCAGTTATATATGTAAAGATGATGGATAAATCCAAACCATAAGTCTAAAAATGATGAAACCAGAGGACATACAAAAACCAGTGAAAATGAAAAACAAGTGGAAAATAACAAAATATGTCTTCTTGAAGAGCATATGTGAACCCCTGTCATGGAGTGAGATCAGCTGCCCGGGGAGAGGGAGCATCTCCTGCTCTGCTAGCAACACCCGTCATATATACCCAGTAGAAAGAGTCAAATCGTGTAAATTCCATATGTATTTATATATGGAGATGTCAAAGTAGGTAACCTTCTAGTATAGAAGGTGTCAAATCTGTGTAAAATGATCGAAATCGGTCTCCGTCCAGAATATCATTTAAAAGTCTGGATAACGAGATATCATATGGAGTAATAAGAGTCTCGTAACGACCGTAGAATTTCCTCATTGACGTTGCTAGTCTAGCACATTTATAACCCTGGTTGAGCAGCTTAACTGAAAGTCGCCTAGCCCTCAGAACAAAGTCATTGTAATTTGAACATGCTCTGAAATAACGTATTAACTGAAATATGAATACGTTTATATACTTATACGTTTAAAAATATTTATTTATATATATATTTCACCCCTTCCATTACTCCTATACTTTTCAATTACAAGCAAGTTTTGCGGGGCCTAGATAAAACATCTTATCCAAAACATGCCATATGTTCATACTCTTGATCGACATTCCTTTACATTCTTATCAAATATGTCTTTACTGGAGTCTACGACTTCGATAACAATGTAACTCGCCACATGCCTTTTACCAGAGACCCTAAAGTTAGAAAAATTAAATGATGTGCTAAGCCAAATAATTTCATAGAGATGTTAGCAGATTGGCTATGAATAATATATTGAAATTAAAAACCATGTGGGAATGGAATTAAAGCGTTAATTGTTTGATGAAATCACGTATTAGTAAAGTAAATTGGAACACAAGTATCTGTGATCATTTTGCATTCGATGTTGGAATTGCAGAACTAGATAGAACAGACAACGATTACATATCAGTGCCGGTGTTATATAGTAGCTTTCCCCCATAGTAGCCCCCCCCCCCCCGGAAAAATGGCTATATAGTAGTTTTCCCCCATGGTGGAAAAACTGCTATATAGTAGTCTTTCCCCTATAGAAGTTTTCCCCCTTACGTAACGGTTTTGAAATTATACACGTTCGTTCTGTATTAGTCAGATAACATTTGAAATACAAATGTACTATAGTAATAGCCTGTGGATCAAACCGATGGTGTTATGTTTAATGGGGACAAGGTCAAAGTTTAAAAAATCATGGTCCCAAATAAAAGGACTCATCACAAGTAAACTATATGTGGAGTTTCAAAGCCTTGTACCTTCTGGTACAAACGATATTGTCAAGGTTTTTGCCACAGGGTAAGAGTCACAGACAGGTCAAAAACTAGATGACCCCGAATTTCATTCCTGGGGCATAAGAACGAACTTGTTTTTCTTTTTTCTTGTATATATAGATATATATATATATTAAATGGATTAAATAAAGATTTCTCGATGAAATTCCAGTAGATAAATCTCTCTGTTCTAAATATATATGCTTTTGTATCTGGAGAAGAGATTAAAATTGAACACATTTCTACTTAAGAAAATGAGATATCTCTAAATTAATTGGATATATCTCCGTATCAAAAGTTGAGATATCTCTATTTTAAACAGAAATCTATTTATTGTTAACAAGGTAACAAGCTGGATTTACTTATGTGAGAAAAGAAAATCCGGAATTTCACATGGGGGGGGGGGGGTGGGGGGGGTGGGGGGTGAATTCACTATATAGTAGTTTTCCCCGGTTGAAAAATGGCTATAAGAAGGGGAAAAATGGCTATATAGCAAAATTTCTCCCGGGGGAAAAACTACCATATAGCCATTTTTCCGGGAGAAAACTACTATATGGCCATTTTTCCGGGGGGATGGCTAGGGGGAAATACTACTATATAACACCGGCAGACAAAGACAAAGATTAGTTTGTAATACACACAGAATCTAGTTAGATATACTTGATTTTATAATAAACATGACAAACCTGGATCTCCCATTGTAAAATTTCCATATATTGATAACTATTTACTAAGACTCCCATCATATAGACCATATATTTCTTAACTTTATCATTTGAACCTGCGTCAACCTTATAGATTTAACCCCCCCCCCCCAACCCCCAACCCCCCCCCCCCCCCCCAAAAAAAAAAAAAAAAAATCGGCAAATTCCGTTCAAACGTTTGACTCAAAATTACTAATACCATAAGCTTCATTAAAGAAAAAAGAGGAGTTATTGGCTCATTTATGTAGCAGAAGTCACCATGGAGCTATGCAATACATGAATATCAATAATATACTAGCACATATAACACATTACAAAAATATTTGATTGTAGTGCAATTATGATACCAACTTAGGACAGTCATTTAATTTGAAAAAAAAAAAACAAACAAACAAACAATTGGTGTGGTTAACCGGTTTACGGGCCCACCTTCCCACTCACCTTAACAGCAGAACAATCAAAGGACGTACATTTAAAAATTTGATAAATAATCCTCCATGTAAAGAACAAGGGTCAACAGGTATCGCATATTGAGAGGTCATAGAAATATAAACACGTAAGGTATTGTAAAACACATAATGATATAAAAATATATGCGACATCAACATGATAAACCGTGCTCTACCAGACCTTTGAAAATATCATAAAGATGTTATCCAGATATTTTTTCCAAATTCGAACAATTCAAAGGTCCTGAACCTTGTCCTGACTCTCTGGTAGTCGGAATCGTGAATATTAGCTCGCTTTTAAATGGGCAGAGCACGGTTGACTCATGTTCATGCCATTCAATATTTTTTTATTTCATATCTTTTCCGTATTAAATTAAGTTTTCATATTTATATAACAATTCGATTAAAATAAACCATTGGTTTTTGGCTTTATATGTAGGATTATCTATAAATTTGAACTGCAAAAGGTGATATCGTTTTATGAGCATTTTCAGGTTTTCGTTGAGTGTCAGTAATCACATTCGTCATACAAATGTATCAGATAAAATAGTTTAAAATAGCTATTCAAAATGACTAAAGTTTGTTTATAGTAATTCATCGAACATTTTCACAATGACGCACAATTTTAGTATTTGAATAAATTTAAATATCGGTTTATGTAGAATTTTTTAAAACCGAAACATCAATTGAAACTTCTTCTAATCAAATATTTTTTTGTAAAATGTGTACTATATGAATTTAAATTATATAATGTATCGAGTGATTTCAATCACATTATATTTCTTTTATTCTTTCTTTTATTCTTCATTTCAATTTCTGCTTACATACTATCATAAAGTGTCGTTTCAATTTTATACAATCATTTACCAATGTTGGTGGATTGATAGTCTCCGAGTGCATCATAAGTCTGTGGTCGTATTCCTAAAACCTCGTAAGTTTTAATCTTAGGATTACTCTTAAGACTGTTGTAAGATTTCTCTAAAAGAAAAAAGAGGAGTTACCGGCTCAGTTATGTGGCAGAAGTCACCATGGAGCTATACAATACATGAATATAAATAATATAATAGAACATTAAACACATTACAAAAATATTTGATTGTAGTGCAATTACGATACCGACTTAGGACGGTCATTTAATTTGACAAAAGCCAAACAAATGATGTGGTTAACCGGTTTACGGGCCCACCTTCCCACTCACCGTAACAGCAGAACAATCAAAGAACGTACATTTAAAAATTTATAAATAATCCTCCATGTAAAGAACAAGGGTCAACAGGTATCGCATATTGAGAGGTCATAAAAATATAAACACGTAAGGTATTGTAAAACACATAATGGTATAAAAATATATGCGACATCAACATGATAAACCGTGCTCTGCCAGTCTGAAAGCGAGCTAAGACCCTAGATCTGTAGGAGTCCCGACTAACAGTCAGAGGGGACGAGGTTCAGGAGCATGTCTCCTCTGAAAGAGGTTTGGACAAGGCCCGTCATATAGTCCCCACCGCCCTGTTAGTCAGCGTGCAACGTTCAAGTAAAAGTCTGCATAAGGCTGTAGAGGGGCCAAATACAAGACCTATAGTCTTTTTGATGATCTCAATATCATATTGTCTATTTAGGAGACGTTTGACTATTTTATTACATGATAAAATAACGTTATCGGAGCCTTTTACTTTCCTTAGTTTATATACGAGATCACCGTAAAAATTAGGATGGGAAATTCCATTGGATACATAGTGTTGAAAAGAAATATTTCCAAATTTAGATAGAAATTCTGAATAAGATCTGAAGAATTTGCCGAATGTTTTTCTTAGCTTGTGATATCTGTAACCCTGAGTTAAAAGTTTAGTAGTAATTTGTAAATTTCGTTTATGAAAGTCCAAAACATCGGTGCAGCCTCTGACAAATCGAACTAATTGAGATATATAGATACCATATGATGGGAGTCGAGGGACATCGCCATCCAAGTAAGGGAAATTTACAATAGGAAATCCAAAATCCTCACGTTTATCATAAATATTAATATATATTAGGTGGTTGATAATTTTGATGTTTAAATCTAAGAAAGGTGTAGATTTATCTCAAGTATTAGCTTTATTCAATGTGAGCTCTGGTGGATATATTTCTGATATAAATTGTTCGAATTCAGGGTTATCGATAACCAAAATGTCATCCAGATATCTGCAAGTATTATTAAATTTGTCAATGAGGTCAAAACGTTTTGATTTTTGAATAGAAACCATAAAATCCCTCTCATAACAATAAAGAAATAAATCTGCTATCAGAGGCGCGCAGTTAGTACCCATAGGAATCCCAACTATTTGTTGATATATCTTGCCATCAAATTGCACAAAAATATTATTCATGAGAAAATCTAGTGCTTTACATAATTCCTTGCAAGTCCAGTATTTATATGAAGTATATTGTTTGTTGGAAAAGAATCCAGAGTTATTGGAAGTACATATGTACGTTTTAGATTCTCTGTGAAAACACCATTGTATAAGAGACAGCAACTTGCTTTTAATCAAATCATGAGGCAGAGATGTATAAAGTGTAGAAAAATCAAATGTAGAAATTTGAGTCGCTTTGAAATTTAGCGAAAGAAGTTTGTTTATAACTTCATGAGAATTTTTAATCGACCAAAAGTAATTGATGTTACTATTATGAAATGCGACATCACAATATTTGATAATATGATCTTTTATAGCAGTTAGGGCAGACGTAATATGTTTCGATAGTACCGTAGTAGAGCAGTGGCTAGAATTAGATATGAAACGTGATTTATATGGACTTTTATGTAGTTTTGGGAGCCAATACATGGTTGGTAGATCAGATTTATCAGTTTTAATTTTGAAGTCGGACATGGTCACGAGGTGATCGTGCAAGGTGCTTTCTTTTGAGGTAGGGCTTTCCACATATGTATGAGTGGAGTTTAATTCGTTTTTAAGTACTTCAATATAATATAGCTTTCAAACAACTATTATGTTATTACCTGCTATATCAGCGGGAACAAAGACATATTTAGCATGTAAGTCAGCTATCTTCTTTTTAATAGAATTTGTCGTCAATGTATTAGGCTGTTGAAGTAAATGCGGATTTTCCGTAAAGTTCTTAATACGGATATCGACAATTCTTAAAATCTCGAATTTCCAATCATCAAGAGCACGAACATTTACCTGTTCTTTTTTACACCAACGTTTACAATATGTAGTTAAAGCATCTTCTATAACGTCACGGCATTTATTGAAATCTATCCTGGACGGTAACCTATATTTAGGTCCTTTTCCAAAAGGGTGCGCAATTTCTTGTCCGAAATACAGTTCAGGTCACCAGTAATAACATGACCTGCCGGTTTATAAACATATTTAGAATTTTCACAAGAACACGACGAAGGAATAGAGTCTAAAACATCAGGGTAAGATGTGACTTTATTATAATTTAAAATAAGATTTCTTATAGGCTTTTTGTACTGGTAACAAATAAGTGGAGGTTCTAAATTCTCAAAATATTGGGGGATTTTAGATGTGACTCTATGATCACGGAAAATATTAGAAATGTTAAGTAGATCGAAGCCTTTATTAATAAATTTAATTTTGAGAAATTGCTGCTTGGGTGGAAGAGACGGAATACGAGGAAAGAGTTTATTATATGAAAATAAAATAATCAAATTGAGTTTATATCAATCAGAATTGCGTAAACTTCGAAGATCAGCTTCGTCCAGGATAGGTTTCAATTTATTTACCGGAATAGAGGATAGTGCATGCAAAAGTTCATGACGGCCATTATTTTTTTTTGCGATAAATAGAAGATCGTTTAATGACCTATTTAAACGATTTCAGAGGAGACATGGTCCTGAACCTCGTCCCCTCTGACTGTTAGTCGGGACTCCTACAGATCTAGGGTCTTAGCTCGCTTTCAGACTGGAAGAGCACGGTTTTTCATGTTGATGTCGCATATATTTTTATACCATTATGTATTTTAAAATACCTTACGTGTTTATATTTTTATGACCTCTCAATATGCGATACCTGTTGACCCTTGTTCTTTACATGGAGGATTATTTATAAATTTTTAAATGTACGTCCTTTGATTGTTCTGCTGTTACGGTGAGTGGGAAGGTGGGCCGTAAACCGGTTAACCACACCATTTGTTTGGCTTTTGTCAAATTAAATGACCGTCCTAAGTCGGTATCGTAATTGCACTACAATCAAATATTTTTGTAATGTGATATATGTTCTAGTATATTATTTATATTCATGTATTGTATAGCTCTATGGTGACTTCTGCCACATAACTGAGCCAGTAAGTCCTCTTTTTTCTCTGATGTTACGATTACGACGACGACCATGTGACCTACGTTTTCTAATAGTTTTATGTCTTAATGTAAAAATATTGATCTTATTCTGACGAGAAGAAATATTACCTTGTCGATATATTTGGTCGTTGAGACCAAGAGGGTATGGGGTTTGTAGTTTTTTAATCCAATAGAGCTCGGTTTCCAAAAGTCGTTTTTTAACATCTGATTTCGTATCACCTGGTAATGTAGAGATATTTTCTACTGGAGTTATTTTCACATTGTTAATATTATGTTGGTATTTATTGAAGTGGTTATAAAGAAAATTCTGGTATTTACGACGTGAATTATTACGAATTTTATGTAACTACGATCAAGACATGTAGATACTCAATTATTAAAATAAATATATAACAAGGACCTTTTTCTTTTGAAACACATTCATGTAAAATGTATAACGATTAAAACACCAATGGGCACATATAAAATTTGCATAAAGAATGAAAAATTCATTAAGATATAAATGTTTACAGCATGTCCACAATGTGTTCGCATTCTGTTACAGGGATACTCAATTTAAATCTGCATGTGTTTAAAATCGTTTTACTAATGTAGTTGGATGACTCCTATAGGCATTTTGTCGTAGAAATACATACCTTATGTAATGTTCACATCCTTTTCTACACATGATCTTTTACAGTAGCTACATCCGTTTATGGTACATTCAGTTTGAAATGTTGCTTTTCCAATCAGACCGTTGTCGGTGCTATAAAGTTTGAATGGTAGTTGGTGTATTCTAGACGATAACACCACGTTGTTGCATTTCAAAGTAGAAATTTCTTATGATAAAACTATCATTACACAGACGAGCAAAAGACTGCCACGATTCACATAGATAAATGACCATTATATATACTCAGATAAAACTATTCAATTGCAATACAATATATTATGGCGTGATACTGAATATTCTAGAGTCATGCAACAAAGATTATATTACATGAATCACTATCATTTCTTTGAGATGTTGACTCCCATCTGGACATATTGCACGAAGGGACCAAACATCAAATAACATGGTCATGTTCAAACGTCAGTTCAAACAATTGAAATCTAAAATATCTAAAGTTGATATTTCTTTCATTTTGTCTCACTATGCACGATTTTTCGTATCTTTCTGAAAAATCTATAAACATGTTCTTTATCCACTTCTAAACTTGTTCATTTTTTGCCTAAATGTTGCATTTTTCAATAATTACATTTACAACTTTATGGGGTATATTCGAGGGATGAAGGATAGAACCAACTGAGAAGCCCAAACATCATGGAACCGAAAGACACATTGAATCAACATAAGTGAAAATAAAAATGAAAAACAAACCAAAACAACTGCATGAACACATAAGAAAAATTCTTGAAAGAGAATGAGCACAGATACCCAGAGAGAGTAACAATCTCCTGATTGCTAACAACATCTGTCAATTAAGGCTGGAACAGTTTATCGAATCGAAAAATACCAACAAATGGAAGTGTTAAATTCGGTGTTCAAAGTGGTCAGAATAACTCTTAAGTCAGAATATAATTTAACATTCTGGATAAGGAGATATCATATTATATGGTAGAAGCCTCTTATCAGCCGATCGAATTCTTTAGTGAAGTCTCTTATCTATCACTTGCATGCCACTGGTTCAGCAGATTATATAAATGCCGCTTTACATTCAAAACGATGTCATAGTAATTTGACCTCTCTCTTATTATCATTTATTTATGTTATCATGACGAAAGTATGAGGTCATCTGACTCAGCCATATGATTAAAGTCATCACAGATAAAAAGGCAGAAAATGATGACATAGAAAGACATTGAAAAATCAATTGTACAATGTCAGACAGTTGAGAGTCCGACTTAGGACTGTCAATTGAATTAAAGTTCGTTATCAGTTGCTGTGGTTAAACGGTTTACGAGGTCCACATTCCCATTCACCACAACAAGTGATGAGAAGACTTGTTTTTTGCTTTCAATATATGTTTTTGGAAAACCTACCTTCACTTTTTCATTTCCTCTACAAATCTTTAGATTACACCCACCCCATTCCTTCTCAATTTTGCTTTCATAGCTGTAGTAATGACGTCTATGTTGTCCCTTTCTTTGCATTTACAATTTGGGCTGTTGTATTGTGACGTTTTTTTTCCAAGCTACTTCATAGTGCATTGTAGAATATTTAAAACTATTTTAGTCAGTTATCCAGTGGTAAGTTAATAAGTTAACGTTTGAACATCATAAAACTGAGAAAATATACTTAGCAATTTAGCCAAGAGAAAGACATGTGACTTAGCTATAGAAAAGAAGTCACCAAAAGGATATACAACAAAACAAGGACAAGTAATGCAATACATGCAATGACATTACAAAAATATTGATTGTACGACAGATACGATACCGACGTAGGACGGTCAACTGAGTAACAAATGGTACTCAATTGGTGTGATTAAAATGACGAATTTATATGAGGGTAATTAAAGCCAAGGTTTCGAACTATCCCGTTCAGATATTCAAAAGTCTGGATCAGAACATTTCATAGTACTTTTGAAGTCAAAATGTAATCTCTGATAAAAAGTGAGTCAGATTGATACAGATGTATAGTTGTCTATCACTTTAGAGTAGAAAAATAATGATGGTATCTTGTGGAAATAGAAAGTATAAAACTTTCAAAAGCAATCTCATGACCTAATTGACACGTTAAATATATGTATTTCGGGCCAGTACACAGGTATCGAGAACGTGGTTTATATAATTCACGCTGGGACACTAACAGTCTACCAGCAGCAATGACAAAGAACACATCAGAACATCTATAGTAGTATTAATCTGGTGTATCACAGACACACCCGACAGCGGACGTCCCTTCAAAGCTGTAGAAATCCAAAGCATAAATATAAGAAGATCAAACTATTTACCAATTTCGATCTACAGGTCAGAACCAAAGTACTGATGTAAAGTTCAGAACCAAAGTACCGATCTAAAGGTCAGAGCCAAAGTACCGATCTAAAGGTCAGAACCAAAGTACCGATCTAAAGGTCAGAGCCAAAGTACCGATCTAAAGGTCAGAACCAAAGTACCGATCTAAAGGTCAAAGCCAAAGTACCGATCTTAGGACAAAATGGTGATATTTTAAAACAATGTTACTTTCTTATAATACTTGTTATAAATGTTAGCTGCTGTATAATATCTGTCCTGACTAGGCAACTTGTAAAATTAGCATCATATAAAAATATACTATATTGAAATTTCGATATTTGTTCTTTTTGAACTTTGCAAACCTTCACATGATTTCAAAAATAACATTGATAAATTGTACAAGCCATACATTAGCCACTCAAAAATGTATGTCAACACTAATAGTGACATAAATCACATATGGTAAGCAATATTTGTCGCTAATTCATTGATTGATTACTCCATTTAGGAAATTTCAAAACACTCAAGGTTTTCAATTTGGCTATTCTAATCTGTATACCTATCAACCAAATAATTTGATTTAAAATAGATTTGTCTCACATACGTTGGTGTATCAACAAAAATTCTAATTTCTCTATGCCACCAATACCTCTGGAGTAATTCAAATAGATACATGTTTCGTAAATTATTGGACAGAGGGATGTGAAGCCAATACTTTTCTGATAGACATTATTTTTTGCAATTTAATCATTAGATCATTAGAACCATATCGTGTAGTCTATGGAATAAAAGGACAATATTATGTTTAGTGTCATATTCAGACAAATGGAAACCCCAATAAAATCGAAGTGAGACCAGGTGCCCGGGAGGAGTAAGCGTCCCCTGGTTGCATACATCACCCGTCGCAAATGTCTTGCAACAACATATCAAACGAGAAAGTAAATACATTTATACACACACATAAGCACATGAAGAAGACAAAACACTAAGTCAAATTATCCTATTGATGGTATGACATGCTGTTTGAACTGAAATATAATAAATATTAGATCATATATACGTTATAATTTTGTGTATCAGATGGGCATTTCAACGACAATTTATATCTCTTCGGTGATGCTCATGGCCGTATGATTGGAATAATCTAATAATATATAAATATTTGAAAAGCAGAGTTAGTTCCAAAGTGGCCTAAAAAGTTCTTACTTTGGATTTATTATTGTAAATTTCTTTTCTGTAAGACAACAGTAATGAATAATTAAACGTCCATAATCATTGGTATTCACACCGGCACTAGCTGTTTAACCGTTAAAGTAGACATGTATTTTGTATTGTCACAAGAGGGATTAAAGTAGACATGTATTTTGTATTGTCACAAGAGGGATTAAAGTAGACATGTATTTTGTATCGTCACAAGAGGGATTTTATGCCTTTTTCATAAATATAAACGTTGGACTTAATTTTTAAGTCAACAACACCTTAAATCATCCAGATGACATATTAGCAATTGATAACCACGACTTTGAAAAAAAAAATGACATTTATCCATTTTAACCTCAATTAATGAAAGTTTATTAATCTATTTGGGATACAACTCCCTTGAACATAAACATTAGAATTATTGACATTATATACATACCATAGAAAGGTAACTACTTTGAAATTCTCATAGTAAATATAAGCCGGTGTAGCCCAGTGAATGAGGTGCTCGGATCATGGCCAGAAGGCCCGGGTTCGACTCCCGCCATGGACCATGCACCGTTGTCCTGTCCAGTGGATGAGACAGTAAAACGAGAACCTGTGCCACGTTAGGCGTGTCACCTAAAAGATCCCTCATTGCTCCGGGAGGGTCCGGATCTATGCAATGCATCAGGCAGATGCAGTGGCCATATAGTGAAATAATCGTCGAGTGACCTAAAACATTAACCAGTCTTATATTAATCGACATGTTTTTATGGCTATATTCTAATCACCACTCATAAAATATAATGTCTATTTCTCAGTTTACTTGATGAACCTTTTCTTACTTCTCTAAAAGAAATTATTGGAGCATCGCAAATCGCGAACATCCTATCATATTACAAGAATCAAATCATTTCATTTTTCGTTTACAACTATATCTCACATTAAAAGCAGAAAAACATCCATTATACGAAATTCCTTTTGTGTACAAAAATGGAAGCTGTAGATAAAGATAGTTATAGAGCATGTACATGTGCATCACATTATAGTACTCTGCATGAGTATTTCGCCAACTTTGTTTATGGCCGAAAAGATCCATATATTGCAATGCAGTTATTGCCCTCTACAGGAGAGAAAACAGAAGACATAAAGCTGTATAACATAAATCACCAAGGACATGCACATAAAACATGATAATAGTAAAAATATACACGGAAAAACGGCATTACAAAAATTTTCTATTATGCTGTGGTTACGATACTTACGGTCGATTAAATAGGAAACGTCACCAATAAATGTGGTTAACTGGTATACCGGTTAGAATCTTTACTCAATTTCTTAAACCGATACAAAGATGGTATTCTGTCCATAAATAAGTTAACTTTCAGAATTCACCCAATTTAGAGCGGATATTTAGTTCCATATGATTATTTTCACATGGCTTTTTCACAATTTTTTTTTTCACAATGTTGATACGGCAGGAACTGACTTTATTTCAGGGGAATCAACACTGATGTTATGCAGCAAACGCCTCAGATGAATATTATATCCAAGTATTAAACTTAATTAATATTTTGTGTATGGTTTTATTCAACCATGTTCTTTGATGGTTTTAATTGCAATAAAATCATAGAAGTTTATAGTATTTATACATGAATAGCACCGCATATGGTGCACAAAATTAGAAGGTATATATGTTTTATATCATGTTTGCTTGTTTCACTACAAGGAGTACATGTAAGCACTTCTTCCTTTATTCATAAATGTTAAATCTCATTATTTATTCCACGGGATGTTAGTAAATCACTGTTGTATTCACCGTGTGCTATACTATAGTTTCTGCTCCATGTTGTTTTGTGCCTTCAATTGCGACAGCCTTGAGTTGTTATTTAACATGATATCAGTGGAATTTACTCAAATGAACACTGAATCTTATCGATCTCAATTTTTCCAATGTTCCTTATTTCACAAAGCCTTACAATTAATATCTGTTTGTGTTATAAATGGCGTCATAATTATCGTAGATAACTCCTGCGAATGGAGCTGAAATTGAAATAATTTTCTGCCTGTGTCGATTTTAGGTAGATCTTTTTGAATAATAAATTAACATTTTCACAAGAGAGTCGATAAGATACATCTCTCGCAATGAAATGGTTTGCATAAAGTAAACACCAATTTCACTTAATTATTCTTTTATTGATAGACACACAAGATTTTGGGATATCCGTGTACCATGTCCTAACACTTCACATATCAATTAAATGAGAATCTTTATAGAGTATGTCATAGAAAAAAAAAAACAAATGAAAATCTATTCATTTATTTTTATTAACACTGTATTATATGTAATTAGATTATATCTAGACACAATACCACACTAGATCAAATTGTCCATTATCTCATCACGTCTTCGAAATGTGTATTAAAGTTATACATAAGCAGTTCTCAATCTGAATCCTTTCGGTGAAATAATAGACCTTATTAAAGGCATAACTTTAAATCGTAAAAATCAAATACAATGTAAAACTACACAAGTGGCAAATACATTTATCTTTATAATAAAGCTAAGAAACAGAAATGGAGAACACAGAGCAGAGTAAACAGTTATATCACTCTATGTAAAAATATTGAAGAGAAATCCGGAAATTCGAAACCAAAATTATCTTCCGGTCACACGTGTTAGGATGTTAATTTCCGATTTTGTTATATATTCTGGATTGCAACACTTTTTTAATACTTCGAAACCCTGTTTACACATAATGTATAATGAAGATTCAAAATTAAGTAAAATGAAAGTGAGAATACTACATGCAATATTAACTACATATTCAATTCATATTGTTCACATTACATTCGAAAGTACACAATACATGTTAGTGAAAGATTTACAGAAACAAAAACAAAAGGAACGTTCAAAATAGTAAAATACTCCGTTAATTAGTATACAAAAGGAATGTTCACAGCAGTAAAACACTCTTCTAATTTGTATTCAAAAGTATAAGTTAGTGATTCTTGATGTCATTTCAAGTTACGGTAACTCGCTGTTCCACTCCACCTTTCACGCTGACTTTCCCGGATACCATCCACATGACGTTCCGATTTTCTATTACATACGGAGACTTTTTTCCTTGGTTCCTTCGCATATGGTCTCGCATAATTTCGGAGAAGTCCGCTGTAATAGATTGGACGAATTCATTATTTTTACGGAGATTGGTAATTGTTACACGCACTGACCCTCTGATAGTGACTTTCAACCGAAAAGCAGCATTGTACTCCTTTTCTGTTATCCCCATGGTAACCGTCGATGTCTTTTTCCTAGGCACTTTGACGACATTTGCAACTCCCCATTTAATATGTTTTTCTACCATGTTGTTTGTTGTCGTTTCCATCAATATCTCGGCTCCAAAACCTGCTGATATTTCAGCAATATCTCCGGGAAGCGAAAGCGAGAGATCTAAACTCATACCTTTCGTGAAACCCTTGGTGATATCGGTAGAGCACGTGTTAACAGATGAGCGCTCGGTGTTAATGGTATACTCCTGGTCCAAATCTGAATCGTTTCTGTATGAGGAGTTGAACAGCATTTGCATGTCCGGAATCGTCTTCACATTTCCTCCCTCATACTCAGGCTTCTCGGAAAAAAACCGCACTCCTGACCAGTCCACTGACAGGTTTGCATCATTGTACACTAGCTTTGATTCTTTAGGATCTCTTGTCTTTTCAAAGATATCCCAAACATATTTAAGGACGATTTCTTCAATATCTGTTATATCAACCATCTTATTATGCTTCCAATGAAGTTTTCAGTAATGTCGAAAATCTGCATATTTATACTTTTTATGATAAGTGTATGAAGTAAGGTTCCTAATTTAGATGGACTGGATAAATCATTTTCTGAAAACTTTTGTTGTGAAGTATAATAAATTTGAAGGAGATCCCACCCTATTTATAGCACCACATCATATTCCTCATCCAAAGGTCGTACTTAAGATATACAAAATAAGATACAAAAATAGAACCGATATCATACATTGAGAAAAAGGTATATGTTAAATCATTGCGTCAATATAAGTTTAAATATTCTTTGATATGCATAGATAGGTGGACGCCCCGAATAAAAGTTTGGTCATAATTGTCTCTAACTGTATCATTCAACCTAATTATTAAATTTTGTATCTACATGAAACAAAATGACACTTAGATGTGACCTTTACTAATACCAATGATCTGTTTATTCATTAAAAAACTTTGAAAAGAAATTCTTCTTTTTGAAAATGAAATACTGATTTAAACAGTTTTCCTGATATGGGAAGACTGTGTACGTATCGACTCCAAAATTAAACAAAATAACAGATCAATTATATTGTTCGGTGTTACTGGTATACTCCTGGTCATATTCTGAATCATGTCGGTATTATATCTGTTTTGCTTCCACTCTTTCTTCTGCAGAATACACACTTCCTCAGTGTTCGATGACATGTAGTATCTAACGTAAAGAAAAACTGTCACCTATAACTACTTAAAAGAATCGAAAATGGTCTGTGTGAGTTAAAAGGTAAACATGCTCTATTCACGTGAAATATATACTTCAACTTAAGTCATAAAATTGTGTAAATCACTCTAAAACTATGGAGTATCTCCCTCATAGTTTTGTCCTTGGATTGATTCTTTGGCTAACTATTTCTGCACTTCGATTTTAACTCTGCTCAAATATTTATGTATTATAAGAATTCCAGCTATTCGGCCATGAGCATCTATTGTGGGACATAAGTTGTCCAAATGTGCAACTGGTGCACAAAATTATAACGTACATATTTTATAATATTTTTTTCTTAATTTGAAAAAGAGAACAAGAGACCCAATGTAGCCTATATCACTCAACTGAGTGAATCAGAACATTATACATGTACTTATTTGGTGCATCATATCGAATGTTTTGATGCTTTTTTATTTCCTTAATCTTGTAAACTCCACAATTCTATGGCGATTTTCCGGATTTTTTAAACTTCTGATCAACTGCAGTTAAGGAATCAGAATTATTAACTGAAAGTAGGTCAATTTTTTCTATGAAACATTTTGCACATTTTACCGTTATAATAACTACGACGAGGTATACTAGATCGGATAATGGTATGACACCACGGCTGATGTGACCGCTAGGCGGGGGATGGTTACTCTCCCATGGCACCTGTTCTCTCCTCTGGTTCTTCCAGAAATCTGTGATAGCCTGTATCTCTTTTATGTCTTATATAATAATCAATATCGAAGAAGTACCAAACCGTTAATCATTCTCAAATCCAAGGACAGATACAAAATCGTGTAAGTTACAAAAAGGAACTGTTGTGAACCCCGAAATACTGAAAAATTCTGAGGTGAGACCAGGTGCCAGGGGAGAGTAAGCGTCTCCTGTTTGTATGCATCACCCTAATGAATAAATGTTCCTTATTGATAAATACTCTAAGCATTTGACTTATATTTCCATAGTTTGATTATTTATTACTTACTTCCTTAAGCCATAACCCTTATACTTTGTTTTGATTTATAGTCCTTGATAGCGATATATCACCTGACATATCCATGATTGATTCATGTTGTAAATATTTCTTTCTTTTTATGTGCATGTCCCTGGTTTTTGTGTCATACAGTCTAGTCAGACATCTTCTGACTTCTCTCTTTTTTTATTATAATGGCACGTTTTACTGACGTTATTGTCGTTTCACTTACACTGATAAAGGACGAAGTAATACAGGTGAAATTTATCAGTTTTACATGAGACATAAGTCGAAAGGCGCAGATAGTACACCAAAATAATACAGGTTTATTCATTCTTAAATAAATTCTACTCAAAGGTAGATCTACCTAAATCACCCACAAAATAACACAAAATGTGTCAGATTATATTTTATAGTGGAAAGGTCTATCAGTAGATTTGTAGATATTATTTTAGAATTACAACAGATAAGGTTTTCAAAAAGTAATTTATTATTTATAAAAACACCTAATGTATATTTTTAATTTCAAAGATAAAAATAGACTTGACACCATATTATCAATTTGAGGTTTTCCAGTTGCATGAATAAGATAATAATGTTATTGTCTTTGTTCATAATATACATTGACGACAGTAAACAAACGATATACACGCTATAACGTTCCAAGGTCCGTCATATTAAAGAGGAGGATCCAGAGATATTTATGATCTACTAATAACTTTGGCATCAACTTTCTCCTAGAACCCTGGTGGTACCCCCTGGCTTTCTCCAAGATCAGTGGTGCTTCCCCCTGTCTTTCGAAGCAAACATTACACAAGTGCTCTTTAGTAAGAGATCTGAATTAATCAGGTGACAGTATTTACTCCAGGAACATGAAAACAAGAAAAGTAAAATGACAACAAATATCCAAGGAACGTTAAAAATATAAAACGCGAAGGATAAACTTATGAAATATAATTACTCCCAACTTAATATATTACTTTTAAACTAGGTAACATTTAAACGATAGGAGACTAAAGAAAATCAGTGGTTGATAGAAGAAATACATAAAGAACGCCCCTAAACAACACCTTTATATGAAGACATGAAACGTTTGATTAATGCTTACTACATGTAGTAACATGCTCCATCGAGCATTGTATACTTGACATGTGAATTGAATACCTGTAATAATGTATTTTAAATCTTAAATAGAACATGTATTCATTTTGGATAAAAGTGAAATACGCTTTTATTTGTCTGTTACATATATTCACTTTGTTAAAAGCATGCATACCTGAATAAAAAAATATTACTTTTCTGATTTTCTTGTTCCCCCTATTCATGCAAATATCTCTTAAAGTCTTTCTCAACTGATCGCCCTAAGTCGATATTGCAACTGTATTGAAACAAATCCTTTTTGTTTTTCTTCTTATGTTCTTTTACTTGATTGGCATACATGTCCTTGGCGACGTGCGTCATACAACGGAAGAAGATGTTTTTTCCATTCAATAAATATGATAAAAATAAAGGAATTGCTTCCTAATAGTAGTAATAGTAAAAGGTGAAATACGGAATCGCGAAGCTATGAAGGCTGAGATAAAATGTCAAGAAGTAATAAGCATCATTACCTACCATCAGCTATTATACCTTACTCTCAGAATTATATATATTAAGTAAAAAAACGAAGAAGTACCGAGAGGGTAAACCATATCTCATAGTCCATGGAATAAATCGAATATTTTTGTAATATCGTTTTTCAGTGTATATTCTACTATTAGCATGTTTTGTGTGCATGTCCTTGGTGATTTGTGTCATACAGATTTGTCAGATGTCTTCAGTTTTCCCATATATTTCATATTCAGACAAAAGCGAACCCCAATAAAATCGAGGTGAGACCAGGTGCCCGGGCAGAGTAAGCGTCCCCTGGTTGCATACAACACAAAAGTCTTGCAACAACATTTCAAGTCGAGGAGGAAAATATAAAGTATACACGCACGAACATACCAAAGAGACAAGAGAAGTTAAATTTTTCCATTCAAGCAAGAAATGCTGCCTAACTGAAATCCCGGTGTCGGAAACGCACGTGAATAAATGTCTGTATATAAATACATATTATGTCAAATCAAGTATCGTCAAAAACTTAGGATGGTTAGTTTGTATTGTCAGGTCCCTAAATATTGGTTAACATTCTAGAAAGAGGGAACAGAAATTGCACCAGATCTCTATATCGATCATAGAACTTCTTCTCTGACAATTTCATACGTTCCTCAATATTTCCCTGTGAGAGTAGTTTCTTGGCAAGAAGCGTATTTAGAACATGTCCTGGCATAATGTATAAGTTGTGAAATGAAAACACCATATGCAGGCAAAAAAGTATGTTGCTACTCAGCAAAGGGAAGTCGGTAATAATGAAATTGAAATTATTACGTTTGTTAGTGAGGCCCATCGCAAAAGTTCAAATTAATCAAAATGCGTTGTTTGCAATTTTCGCATCAATAATTTATCGGGAAATATTAAATTGTAAATCAAAATCATATCATTAGAATATTCATTTGGTTTTCTTCTCATTTCTCAAATTTCATCTCATTTGGAGTAGAAATAAAGAAATTAGGGCAATTTCAAAATAGCTAAAATCATTAAAATATCTAACGATACCGCGGCGGTACAGCGAGATGTTTATTTTGCCTTATAATTGACGGCGCGCTTAGAATCAATGAGCATAACAGCGATATGTTCACTGGCGTTGTTCGGGGTCATGGTTGTATGAAATCCAGTGAAGTGAGGTTTTTCAGGTAGATACGTCCATTACCTGTAAACAGCTGATCGCCGAAGCGAAAACGAGGTGCGATGCGGGCACACATAAGTTTCTTAAATATATAATTTTCAGTTTTTAATTTATTTCTACCGGCCCATAATATGTGATAAGTATGTTTCCCCCGATTCATTTGATACAATTTTTATGAAAATATACCTGGAAATGACTACAAACATTTGAAAACAAAAAGATAGCGTCTTCCTCTTTGCCAAAACAAGGGTCCGCCATATTGTTTTCACGAGTCATTTGATTACATCGATATAGATAGTAAACAATCGTACATTATAAAGTTCTCAAATAAGAGAACACATAACGAAAACAATGTCTATAGAAGTAATTATGATTATCTTATTTGTGAAAAATTACCCCGTAGCTATTATTTACAAAGTTTTATTTCTCAAAAGTTTCATTTCATCATTCATGATGTAATTTAAAGAACATCGTGGGCGCGTGGGTTAATACTTACCATGAACGATTTTTATATTTGAATTGATAATTATTGGTATTTACATTAATTAAATATTTGCGATTTCGTATAGTTTATTGTAATTTTGTAGCTCTATTAATACGATTTTACACGTGTTTCCTCTGACTCGGGGCGACTTCCACTTATTGTCGTATAGAATTATGTACAAAAATACACATTTCAATGTAATAAACACCAAGACATATATTGTCTAATACGTGATTTAAAGGCTACGAAAATGGATTTTAAATAGAAGAGCTATTCGTTTGGATAAAGGTGGATTGTACCTTTAAACCTCTATTTAAAAAGGTGATTTGGTAGATCGGATTGTTTCCTTGAATACGCAAGTTTCTGTTTCAATTTATAAAAAGCACTCGAAATAAGCGTTGTGTCGTCTTTTCGGTTTCTCTATGCTTTATTTGGTGCAAATGTTTATAGGTTCTTTATATAAAACCGAGGTGTTGCGACACCATACAGAGGATGATCAGATTATCGAAGAGTGCAAATCGGAATTTGGAAAACGAAGCCGTAGAATAACCAGAAATACGATAAGTTGCCATAGAGAAGCAAGCATCACCGATTTGCCAACTATATCCACCTTTCAAAAGTTATCCAAACTAGATTAGTTTGTAGTCACATATCGAATATGAAGAATATAACCGACAATATCCAATTTAAAAATATTCACATGCAATATGACTATGGAATTTTTATGGAATTTCCTTCATAAACAACATCCTAAAACGTTTTTAGTTTCAGAAAATGTTTGAAATATTGAATGTCTTTACAATACAAAAATTTGTGTATGGTATTTCCTTTGTATGGCCCCCTCCCCCATCGAACTACGTAGTGTTGGGGGTTCATGTATATTACTTTTGCCCTGTCTGTGTTTCAAGTATCAGTCTACAACATCGACCTTATCCATTTGAACTATAAAAGCAGAAGACGTCATATATCGCGTGTGTACTTCACTTATAAAGCCCTTTCAACATATGACCTTGAAGTCAATGACCTTGTCACCTTGACTGCGAACCATATGCTAGATTTAGCTAAAAATAACTTTGCCCAAATTAAGACTTCAATCTGAGAGTTGTGCCCTACAAATGAAACCCTTTAAAATAACACCTTAGTCAATGATCTTTTTTTTTACCTTGCCCGTTACTTATGAATTATAAGAGACACACGTTTGGTATGCATTGGGGATTTAAAGGGCAGTTGCAAAGTTTGGAATCTTTTCCAAAATAAAAGTCATTTTCGACAATTCTATAGCTGCAACCCCCTTTCCTGACCGAATACTCTAAAATATTAGTCATGAGAGACTGCATCCTCTCTCTCTCTCTCCTTTTCAAAAATTTCTAGATCCGCCTATGGTATGTGTACTTTATTCATGACATCCGTTCTGACGATATTAAGGTGAAATTATCATGTGATCCTGACCGTGAACTATGAGTCTCCGTAAATACATATGTACTATTACTTAGATGGTCTGTTTGCAAACATTGCCTTGTGCTTTTTGTGCGGTTTTGTGATGATTTTCCATGCGGAACAACACGTTTGGCCCATTTCTCAGAAGATAAAATCATTGGTAACGGTTGTTATGTGGACGACATAGGTCTAGATCTGAAACATACTTGAAAAGTGCCCATACATATATGCATGCAAACGTTTTAAACACTTTTCAGAATTACGTCCCTTAGATCGCTTTTCTACTACATGAAGATCACAAATTCTCCGGGTTTTTTTTTTTTTTTTGGATTTTGTGATATTGAGTGTATCTGTTTTATTATAACCACTTAGCTTTGGAAGTCTTCGAGTGCTTTTTATTTAGACTCACAGGTTTTACTGTACCATTACACTTAAAAATAAACAACATGACAGGGTCAATTACATTTTTCCTAGGTTCTCTGCATTCTTATTTTGATTTCACCTTTTGCTGTTAGACTTTCTTCTGCGTAAAATATGTTTAGTAAGTATTTGGTAAAGAGCGGTATCTAAAGTAACGTGAAAATGATTGTCATATGGTAATCCGCATATGACAACAAAGAAGAATTCACCATGACTTTTGTTCAGGAGGAGATGAGGGGTTGTGTTGTTCGATAATGAAAATATTTTGAATCAAATGATACAAAAGCATACATAAAGAACATACTTCATTTTCAATGTATTGAAAGATTTGAATGATATATTGTTATAATGTCATATTTCCTATAATATCAATTATCTAAGTAATCTCTAATGATGTATTTCTTACTGCCTTGCTCATTCCGCGGAGACTTTACATTTGTTACCATTAATGAGAACATGTTACATAACAAATCAATGTGTGGTCCTTGTTGTAAATCTTATCTCCATTATCATCGTACATTGTACTGTGATATTTAAGTTATTGTTGTTTTACATAAAACATGAAATTTAACAATCATGGGTAAAGTATAAGAAATGACATCACATTACATATGTGTAGAGATTTTAATAAAAGATAGAAATGAAATAATAAGTATATTTTTAATTTAGAAATATCTCCGTCAAAAGTTATCGGTGTGTCCTTTCAAAATGTCTGGCAATATGATCTTACAACCAAAGGTGAGACAGGTGCTCTTGAGCTATGATAAATACTGATATTGAAATTGTGTCATATACAGTACACATTTATTAATATTTCATGTATGAATTATGGCTTCTTCATATTTTTATATACTTTGAGAATTCCAATCATTTGACCACAAACATCACTGAAGAGACAAAACTTGTCGCAATGTGCATATGATGCACAATATTAAAAGGTATATATGTTCTATATTTGTTTTAAATACGTTTTAAGAAACGGGAGTAAGAGATATAAATCCCACACATGACAAAGTAAATTATGAAAATAAAAAAAATGTCATGACATCATCTTTACATTAGAGATCTTTCTGAGTCCTCTAATAAAACAATGAGAAGTAGGAGAATGACGCCACACAACAATATTATAATATGAGGACTAGAAACATCTGGTATAACATCTGATATATTCAAACTATATGTAATAGATTTCATCATAATGCATTGCATACTTTATATCTGAATTAAAAAGCTACAAGAACGGATTTTAAATCTTAAAGAAAACATCAATTCATTTTGATAACGGTGGAGTGCAACTTCAAATGTCAATCACAAATATGGTTTTGTAAATTGAATTGGTTCTTTGAATTTGTAAGTTTCTGTTTCAATTTGTAAAAAGTACGCGACATAAATGTTGTGACATGTTTTGAGCTCTCCATTGTGAATAGACATAGAATAAAGTGCAAAAAGGCAGAAATGTCAAAAGGTTGCTAACAAATCATGCAAAAACAAGTGTCTTGAAGGTGAAAACATCAACTAATAACACCTGACAAAACAAGGCATATATATATATATATGTGTGTGTGTGTGTGTGTGTGTGTGTGTGTGTGTGTGTGTGTGTGTGTATGGGTAGGTGGTTGTGGTGTGTCGGTGTGGTGTGTAGGTTTTGGTGTGTATGTGTGTGTACGTATGTTAATATATGAATGTATGTATATATATGTGTGTGTGTGTGTTTGTACGTACGTATGTGAGCGATCTGCATGTCAAATTTACTGCTGCTTTCATAATGAACAAAGAATGCAGACTGCCATTTAAAGAAGAACACACTCTAAGACACCTATAATCTGAATTTAAAGAATAAAAAGGTAAAGGACATGAGCAAACTTAACATAATAATAAGAAACCAGGAAAACAGCTTCATTTATGAAGACATTAACTTCTCATTGGATTTAGCACTCAATTCACTTGAATATGATAGTGCTGTTAACGCTTTTTACTAAAAAGGTACTTAAGGATTTTGGATTTCCTATTGTAAATTTCCCTTACTTGGATGGCGATGTCCCTCGACTCCCGTCATATGGTATCTATATATCTCAATTAGTTCGATTTGTCAGAGGCTGCACCGATGTTTTGGACTTTCATAAACGAAATTTACAAATTACTACTAAAATTTTAAATCAGGGTTACAGATATCACAAGCTAAGAAAAACATTCGGCAAATTCTTCAGATCTTATTCAGAACTTCTATCTAAATTTGGAAATATTTCTTTTCAACAGTATGTATCCAATGGAATTTCCCATCCTAATTTTTACGGTGATCTCGTATATAAACTAAGGAAAGTAAAAGGCTCCGATAACGTTATTTTATCATGTAATAAAATAGTCAAACGTCTCCTAAATAGACAATATGATATTGAGATCATCAAAAAGACTATAGGTCTTGTATTTGGCCCCTCTACAGCCTTATGCAGACTTTTACTTGAACGTTGCACGCTGACAAACAGGGCGGTGGGGATTATATGACAGACCTTGTCCAAACCTCTTTCAGAGAAGACATGGTCCTGAACCTCGTCCCCTCTGACTGTTAGTCGGGACTCCTACAGATCTAGGGTCTTAGCTCGCTTTCAGACTGGCAGAGCACGGTTTATCATGCTGATGTCGCATATATTTTTATACCATTATGTGTTTTACAATACCTTACGTGTTTATATTTTTATGACCTCTCAATATGCGATACCTGTTGACCCTTGTTCTTTACATGGAGGATTATTTATAAATTTTTAAATGTACGTCTTTTGATTGTTCTGCTGTTACGGTGAGTGGGAAGGTGGGCCCGTAAACCGGTTAATCACACCATTTGTTTGGCTTTTGTCAAATTAAATGACCGTCGTAAGTTGGTATCGTAATTGCACTACAATCAAATATTTTTGTAATGTGTTAAATGTTCTATTATATTATTTATATTCATGTATTGTATAGCTCCATGGTGACCTCTGCCATATAACTGAGCCGGTAACTCCTCTTTTTTCTTAAAAAGGACCTAAAATCATTCTTGTAAGAAAGGTAGGGTGTAGCAAAATTAGAGATAATGTTACATACGGGGTTGAAAGTTAAAACTAACAGTAATTCATACAGAGGTTGAGTAATCTAATATACAAGAAATTCAAATAAAAATAAAATCAATAAATTGGTAAAGGAACACTTGATAAAGAGGTTACAAATTACTTGACAAAAACAAACAAGCGAACCGCCAGGAAGAACTTATCTGTTTCCTAATAGGAAACAGATAAAAAGGAAAAAAACAATTGGCTCTTGGCTTCAATTTTACTTACAGATATATAGATGACTTGCTTTCAATTAATAATCCTTCATTCGCGGATTACCTTAGAATCATCTATCCAAGTGAACTGGAGGTCAAAGAAACCACAGAAACTAGTAATTCTACTTCGTATTTAGATATTATGTTGTCTTTCGACATTAATGGTCAATTGAACACCTCACTCTATGACAAACGTGACGATTTCAATTTCGCTATCACAAACTTTCCTTTCATAAGTAGCAACATTCCATCATCGCCCGCATACGGCGTATTCATATCTCAGTTAATACGTTATTCCAGAGCATGTTCAAATTACAATGACTTTGTTCTGAGGGCTAGGCGACTTTCAGTTAAGCTGCTCAACCAGGGTTATATATGTGCTAGACTAGCATCGTCACTGAGGAAGTTCTACGGTCGTTACGAGACTCTTATTACTCCATATGATATCTTGTTATCCAGACTTTTAAATGATATTCTGGACTGAGACCGATTCCGATCACTTTACACAGATTTGACACCTTCTATACTAGAAGGTTACCTACTTCGACTTCTCCATATATAGATACATATGGAATTCACACGATTTGACTCTTTCTACGGGGTATATGTGACGGGTGTTGCTAGCAAGCAGGAGATGCTCACTCTCCCCGGGCACCTGATCTCACTCCATCACAGGGGTTCACATATGCTCTTCAAGTAGACATATTTTGTTATTTTCCATTTGTTTTTCATTTTCACTGATTTTGTATGTCCTATGGTTTCATGATTTTTGGATTTGTGGTTTGGATTTATCCATCATCTTTACATATACACAAAATGAGCAAACAAACAATCACTGAAATAAGAGCCGATTTAATACCAATTAAAGCATGTTGGCGTAATATCATATTACAAATTTGAACACTCGCTGAGACAAAAGGGCAACTTTTGCTACCATTTTCTTATACGGATTATCAAATTGCAAGACTCATATATAGATACAAGAACATTCATTCAGATAATTGAAACAATCATAGTTCAAAGAATTGTCCTCTACGCTATGCCAAGGCATGCTCTAAATACGAAAATTTCGCCCAGAGAGCGAGGCTTCTTGCCAAGAAACTACTCTCACAAGGATATATTGAGGAACGTTTGAAATTGTCATTTAAGAAGTTCTTTGGTCGACATAGGGATCTAGTGCACTTTCACATTCTTTCAAGAATATTGACCGATATTTTGGGACCTGGCCATACTAAATAACAATTTCAACTTTTTGACTATACTTGATTTGACATAATACGTATATATACAGATATTTGTTCACGTGCGTTTCCGACACCGGAATTTCAGTCAGGCAGCATTTCTTGCCTTGAATAGGACAATTTGAATTCGTGTTCTTGTCTCCTTCGTGTGTTCGTGCGTGTATATTTACGCTTTTACCTTCTCGACTTGAAAGGTTGTTGCAAGACTTTTGCAACGGATGTTGCATGCAACCAGGGAACGCTTACTCCTCAGGGGCACCTGGTCTCATCTCGATTTTATTGGGGTTCGCATTTGTCTGAATATGACACTATACACGATATTGGCTTTTAATTCCATGGACTAAGACATATGGTTTACCCTTCGTTTTTTACTCTGATCAAATATCATGTGTAACAAGCATGTTCACAAATCTGTCATTTCAAAAGCTATAAGATTCAAGGGACAGGTCATACAATGTGGATATAATGAACACCGAGACAGATGATCCATGCTCATCATCGGAAATTCTTTACTCATTGAGATTAATTCTTGAAAACAACTCCCTTGATTTTAAAAAAAAAACAAGGCATCGGCGCTGTAATGGGAGCAGTTACGGGCCCGGGTATATGAAAAAGAAAACAACTGCTATGTTGTTTGAAATAAGATTTTTAAAAAAAAAAAATCATATACCACAAATATTTTCATGATGATGCGCTATAATGTTATGTATTGACACACGTCAATTCACATTTCTTGATGTTTCCTATGTACAAAGACAATAGGTTGAGATATGTTAGATATATAAATATAGGATCCTTTTGAAGAGACGTGTGTGGCTGTATAGGCGAAGTCCATTTTAGAATAATTTACATACCTTTGCATTAATTTATATATTTAGTTATTTATGTAAATCAACAGAAAAATAAAAGAAAACAGGTTCAACTTAATTTTCTTAGTAGAAAATAGATTCAAACACGACAGTAATATCCAATGAACCCTTAGCAGTGGAGACACGGAAAATTTGTAGTTTATTCCAATGATCTTGAAATTCAAGACTGGCACAATATGGCACATGGAGTATTACTAAATTCAATAAATAATTTAATTTGCTGTCAAATTACATGTAGATTCCCTATATTTTCCTCTATTTACTGTTTGCGAAGACCATATCGTTTTGCTGAATTGCGTCCAGGTTGATCGAGCTTATCACATACTAAAGCAAAGATATCATGATCTGTGTGTAAATGTGGGTGCGTTTGTGTGTATGTGTGTGTGCATCTGTGTGGGTGCGTGTGTATGGGGGAGGTGTAGGTGGGCGGGTGTGTGGGTGTGGGTGTATGAGAGAGAGTGGGAGCTGGGTGTAGGTGTGGGTGTGTTTCAGAGTAACACTTCCAGAGGTATATTCGTGGTTCCTGCCTGTAAATATTGTATTTCATTCTAAGAGTCCTATATTTTAAAAATGTATTTCGATATCTAAACTACAGCTTAAAAAGTAAAACTTCGTGACTATTACCTAGTGCCTTCCTGTGAGTACCATCAATATCTTCGTGTTTTACGTATTGTAATACTAATTCAATCACTTTAAGTGTTGTGTAAATGTCACACAAACCATGTCATTTAACTTATTACCGTACAAAATACTACATGTATTTTTATCGACAATTTTAGGGAGTGTGTATAGCTACACAAAGTTATTGCATTTGAATGAGTTTTTCTCAAATATCAGCAAGAGGGGGAGCACAGTTGTTGCTCGTTGAAATACAGACACTTTCTATGAATACATCACAATAATTCAATCGACCAAAACGTTCCACATCATTGTGGCATTTGTTTCAGCGTACTTATTTTTAGAATCAGAAATTCCTTGACAAAATAAGCTTTATCATGGTAAACAACAAAAGAGAAAATTTATCTGACTCAGCTGTATGACAAAAGTCGCCACCAGCATGTAGAAAATAGCAGAATTAAAAAGGAAGTTGAAAACTCGATTTAATGCACTTTAGTACCGAATTAGAACGGTCAATTGAAGTGGCAATCGTCATTGAGTTGGTGTTGTCCACCTTCCCACTCACCACAAAAGCAATATAATTAAAGAACACACATTTAGAAAATTATAAATAATCTCCAAATAGAGATCAATAATCAACATATCACAGACGTTGAGAGGTCATAACAATAAGAACACGAATATTATCATGGGACAAATCAAAATTGAATTAAAATTATTTTATTTTTTGGAAGATCTGGCATGACGCTTTCACAGAGATATGAATATTCTTTCAATATTAATTCATATCCATACCACCATACCATACATCCATGTGTATGTTATATCTATAGCTTTCTATAGCATTGTTTAGTTAGAGTTATCTCTCTTTGTGGGAGAAGTTTTGCTTATAGTAAATCGATTTAATAAAAATTGTCTTTAACGCTACCGTGCTAGATTATTGTTTGAATTCTAAACTGAATACATTAATTTCAAATTGACATTTGGCATACGGTGAAATCAAGAAGGTTTTACTTTCGATAGTCCACGAGTGCATCATAGACCTTGTTTTATATGTTCTAAAAATTTTCATTCATGAAATTTTGCAAATCACTGTAAAACTAAAGAGTATTTCCCTAATGCATAGATTAAATAAAGATTAAATAAAACCAAAGTCTGGTGAACATACAAAAAGGACAAAATTGAAACAATTTAGTAATGGGGATGCTTTGTCTCATAAATCCATATAGAAAGACCATACATTCTTGATTGTGCAATGTTGTCAATTATGCTCGGTATAGCTGGTATATAATTGAAAATGATTTAAAATTCTGTCACCTTTTTATGGGTAGATTTTCTGATGCCATAGCGTTACATTTCCTTTTCCTTGTTTTATTGATCATAATTTAATGTTCTGTTACATATAACTCTGGTAGATTTTGCCATGTGATAGAGTCACATCTCTTGATCTATGTATTGTTGAATTGTAACTTATAAATAGAAGCTGTCGATCAGCTTGAATTAATCGAATAAAGTACAAACACATCAAGACGTTGTGTGGTTTGAACCATTTTTATTTATTGAAGCGCATAATAAACATAAGAACCGCTTGCTGGAGACTAATCTGATAAATAATGAAACTTTCATTTTTAAACGTTTACATATTTTTAAAAAGCTGATTCATAGAAAAATAGGCATATCTTATTTGTACAATATTTGTAAGTTCACAGCTCACATTGAACACCTATATTTACACATACTTCTTAACAATTAATCAGCTTTTACAATTTCTTCATAAGCGATAAATATTGTCTAAAAGTCATATACATACTCTTTGCTTCACAGATGTATGCCTTTTTTAATGTACATGGTGCGTCATTCCATTGGTAGCTCCTACCAGAATGAAAGTGCAAACATTGCGTTGATGACGGACTGTCAGGTTGACCCTTGAGAAAGTCCGTGAAGGTCAGTGGAGAACCATCTTGTACCCACTTGAATGCACCAGCTTTCGCCAAACTGTTGCTTCCAATCCAACAATGATCTGAAACACTGGGTCAATAATCTGAAACACCGGGTCAATAATCTGAAACACCGGGTCAATAATCTAGATACGTTATTTTCAAGGTATACTTTTGAGGCTTCAGGTCAGGATTACAAATCAGAATGTATGATCTAGCTTTAGCTTTAGTATTACAACTTACTTAATTTTGAAGACGCAGCCTGTTTTTTCAACCATTCATTTTCCGTTTTAGTCTCAATTTTCACTACATAAGACCCCAACTGCTTGCAGATTAACTGAAACAAGATCATATCATAATCTAAACTTCCAAAATACCTGATACAGTCTCAGTTATTACAATACATAACGGTTATATAAAGATAAACGTAAACGTACGCATTAATGATCGCTAAAATATTGTTTAATATAGTGTAAAACAATTCAACAAAAGTTCTTTTCCAATTGGAAATCTTTTTGTAACGTACCTCCGCTTGCCACCAAATGACTCTTTCATTTGTAATTAAATAACAATGACCTTGAAACTTCTTCCATCCAAAACGACATCCTAAAATTGAAAGAAGAATACCTCTAAACTATTCAGTAAGTATAATTGTAAATGACAAAAGAATATCAAATCATTGTTGTCAAACATTTCAAACCTAGTAGAATCACATGAAAATGTAAATACTCAGATAAATCTTATACCTGAGATTTCTGGATTTGTCGTAAGATTATATAGAAATTGACAGAATTGCATACTTTTTGTAATGTTCACATTCTTTGCTACACATGGTCCATTACAGAAGCTGCGTCCATGTGATGTGCATTCAGTTTGAAATGTTGCCTTTCCAACTATAACAATATTGGTCGTCATGGTCTTATACAGCTGAAATTGTAGCTGTCGTATTCTAGAGGCCAAGATTACTGCTGCATTTTAAAGTAGAATTTGCCAAAAGTCCTTAACCTAAATTACATTTTGGTGAAGTATGATCAAATTGTAATGAAAGGTGTAGGAGATATACGCACTTCATGGTATTTTAAGAAAATTACAGAAATTACCTTGAGTGACCGTTGTCCAAAATCCTTAACCTTAAGAACATTGTGGTGAAGTATGATCAAATTCTGATGAAAGATATAGGAGATAAAAGTACTTCATGTTACTCTAGGTTATAGTTCATTAGTGACCTTGACTTTCCAGAAATGGCCTTGAGTGACCTGTGTCCAAAAGCCCTTTACCTAAATAATATTTTGGTGAAGTATGACAAATTCTGATGAAAGGTGTAGTAGATATACGTACTTCATTATATTTTAAGTCATTGTTAATAAGTGACCTTGACCTTTCAGAAATGACATTGAGTGACCTTTGTCCAAAAGCCCTTTACCTAAATAATATTTTGGTGAAAATGATCAAATTCTGATGAAAGGTGTAGTAGATATACGTACTTCATGGTATTTTAAGTCATAGTTAATAAGTGACTTTGACCTTTCAGAAATGACCTTGAGTGACCTTTGTCCAAAAGCCTTTAAGCTAAATAATATTTTAGTGAAAAATTATCAAATTCTGATGAAAAGTGTTGAAGATTTACCTACTTCATGGTATTTTAAGTCATAGATCTTACATTTGAGTAACATTTGTCCCAAAGCCCTTTACTTATATAATATTTTGGTGGATTATGATCAAATTGTGATGAAAGGTATAGGAGATATGAGCTCAGACGGACGGACAGACAGACGAACGGACAGACGACGCAATTATTTTGTAATCTACAGATCGATTTTTCATTCCTTAAATACTTTCAGTCCTAAGAAGAAATCTCATTTGCAAGCTGAAAATTGGTTAAATTCTCCTTACCTCATTTTCGGTTTTGCAGCAAAATAATTAGGGTGTGTTTAAATTGTAAGAAATTTAAAAAATATATATATATATCGGAATAGACCAATGTATTAAATATCACAATTATAGCAAATGTAAAGCATTCTAAGTTTCATTTGGTTTCTCAACTTTAAAATATTAATATCGATTTTAACCTTCGGGTAATTACTAAGGCAGAACAAGCATATGTCATGTATTAGTCCCATCCATTAATTAAGTGCACCTGCCATAGTAGCGTTCATGTATAAGTCCCATACATTAATTAAGTCTTCACTGTGCAGGCGCCATAGTAGCGTTCATATATAAGTCCCATCCTTTAATTAAGTCTTCATTGTGCAAGTGCCATAGTAGCGTTCATGTACTAGTCCCATCCATTAATTAGGTCATTATAATTAATTATATAGGATTAAATGCCTTGCTAGACAATATTAAGAAGCTTTTTAAAATTCTTTTTAATTAAGAATCAAGAATTTATAATGAAGGAAATAGCAAATCTATTTTATGTAGAAGTCTTCTTCTTCTTCTTCTTCTTCTTCTTCTTCTTCTTCTTCTTCTTCTACTACTACTACTATTACTACTACTACTACTACTAATACTACTAATAATACTACTACTAAATCGGTGTGGCCTAGTGAATAAGGTGCTCGACTCGTGACCGAAGGGTCCCGTGTGATGGTAGGCGTGGGTGGGTCCGTTGCATAGGTCTAAATTTGTGTGCAATGCATCAGGCAGATGCCGTCACCATATACGTGAAATAATCGTGGAGTGACGTAAAACAATAATCAATCAATTATCAGTAAGCCATACCAGATTTATAGTTCGTACACAAGATTTTCTTTTACGAATATTACATAGACGACGATCTATCATCATCTGAGAGGTATATTTTTATATTACAGTCTAACCTACTGTCCCAGCAATGCCCTATTGACAGCAATATTCCTAATGAACTTTGATAACCTAACCCCCTCCCCAATATCTTCCCAAAAGCAAACAAACCAAACCAAACAAATAAGTCTACCCAAAACAGATATGCTTAAAAAGAAATTGAAAACTTGTTGAACAGTAGAAACTATGTATCCCCGTAAAATGACCGATTAGTTTGGCTAATACATATGTCCCCCCCCCCCCCCAATTAGGACCACAGTTAATGCCGACCAAATCCATTTTAGAATAATTTAATTTACTTTTGTCTCCATATATTAGAGTTATTCATATTATTTATTAATATAAATTTATATCAATCAACACAAAACTAAAAGATTCAACTTACTGTTCTTAATGGAAAATACATTCAAACACCACAATGATATCCAATTAAGCCTTAGCAGTCGAGACACGGAATAATGTGTTGTTTATTTCACTGACCTTGCAATTCAAGACAAGTACAATATCAAATATGACACATGGAGTTTTAGTATATTCAATAAATAATTTAGGATGCTGTCAAACGATGCATGCTATATGCAGATTCGTTATATTTTCTTCTATTTATTGTTTTCCTGACTAGCACCGTTTCGTGTTCCTCTGGATTACCGTTTTTATTCTAAATTTTATAACGCTAGTCACGTGAAAAGTCAAAAAAGTTCCTCAGCGTCGTTTCCGGTGTACATAGTTTACATTGTGACACCGGAAATAGGTCAGTGGAACTTTATTGACGCGACATGTATAATTCCGGACTCGTAACGGTGTTCCGGCGTAACTCGAAACGTCGCTATTGTGTTCAAGTTTTTTTCTCGAACGAGCTTATCACCTCCTGTGAGTGCAATAAATATCTTCGTGACTACTACATAGTGCATTCTTGTGCGTGCCATCAATATCTTCGTGACTGCTACCTAGTGCGTTCCTGTGAGTGCCATCAATATATTCATGGCTACTACCTATAGCGTTCCTGTGAATACCATCAATATCATCGTGACTTCTACCTAGTGCGTTCCTGTCAGTGCCATCAGTATCTTCGTGACTAATACCTAGTGCGTTCCTGTGAGTTCCTTCAATATCTGCCAGACGACTACGTATTGCGTTCCTGTAAGCTCCATCAATATCTGCGTGACTACTACCTATATCGTTCCTGTGAATACCATCAATATCTTCGTGACTACTACGTAGTGCGTTCCTGTCAGTGCCATCAATATCTTCGTGGCTATTACCTAGTGCGTTCCTGTGAGCACCTTCAATATCTGCGTGATTACTACCTAGTGCGTTCCTGTGAGTGCCATCAATATATTCGTGACTTCTACCTTGTGCGTTTCTGTGAATTCCATCAATGTATTCGTGACTACTACCTATATCGTTCCTGTGAGTGCCATCAATATCTTCGTGACTACTACATAGTGCGTTCCTGTAAGTGCCATCAATATCTTAGTGACTACTACCTAGTGCGTTCCTGTGATTGCCATCAATATATTCGTGACTTCTACCTTGTGCGTTCCTGTGAATGCCATCAATGTATTCGTGACTACTACCTATATCGTTCCTGTGAGTGCCATCAATATCTTCGTGACTACTACATAGTGCGTTCCTGTAAGTGCCATCAATATCTTCGTGACTACTACCTAGTGCGTTCCTGTGAGTGCCATCAGTATCTGCGTGACTACTACCTAGTGCATTTCTGTGAGTGCAATCAGTATCTGCGTGATTACTACCTAGTGCGTTCCTGTGAGTGCCATCAGTATCTGACTACTACCTAGTGCGTTCCTGTGAGTGCAATCAGTATCTGCGTGACTACTACCTAGTGCGTTCCTGTGAGTGCCATCAGTATCTGCAGGACTGCTAGCTAGTGCGTTCCTGTAATTGCCATCAATATCTTCGTGACTACTACCTAGTGCGTTCCTGTGAGTGCCATCAGTATCTGCGTGCCTACTACCTAGTGCGTTCCCGTGAGTGCAATCAGTATCTGCGTGACTACTACCTAGTGCGTTCCTGTGAGTGCCATTAATATCTGCGTGACTACTGCCTAGTGCGTTTCTGTTAGTGCCATCAATATCCTCGTGACTACTACCTAGTGCATTCCTGTGATTGCCATCAATATATTCGTGACTACTACCTAGTGCATTCCTGTAAGTGCCATCAATATCTGCGTGACTACTACCTAGTGCGTTTCTGTGAGTACCATTAATATCTGCCTGACTACTACCTAGTGCGTTCCTGTGAATCCATCAATATCAGCGTGACTACTTCCTAGTGCGCTCCTGTGAACACCATCAATAATAGCGTGACTACTACCTAGTGCGTTCCTGTGAGTGCTATCAATATCTTCGTGACTACTGCCTAGTGCGTTCCTGTGATTGCCATCAATATATTCGTATTTTGCCTTTTGTAGTACTTCAGTCACTTGAAGTGATGTGTAAATGTCACATATACCATGTCATTCAACTTGTATCTCATGACAGTGTGATATATGACCATACAAAATACTACATGTATTTCGATCGTCAATATATTTTGGGCCGTTTAAGGGGAGTGTGTATAGCTACACAAAGCTATTGAGTTTGAATTGAGTTAAAGTGGCAATCACCATTCAGTTAGTGTTGTTCAGAGTAGACAGGTCCACCTTACCACTCACCACAAAAGCAATATAAGAACACTCATTTAAAACATTCAAATGATCCTCCAAATAGAGATTAATCATCAACATATCACAGACGTTAAGAGGTCATAACAATATGAACCCGAATATTATCATAGAATAATATCAAAACTGAATCTAAATTTCTGACATAACATATTACCAGAGATATGAATATTCTTTCAATATTAATTCAGTATTCATACCACCATACCATACATCTATGTGTTTGTTATAACTGGTATCAATGTACCAATTGATCCTGACTGGAGTCATGTAAGCGTCATGCTCGGGATGAAATATCCTAGGCTTCGGAGTGGATATAAATGCCAGATTTGGTTTGTTTGTTTGTTTGCTCTTTGAAAGATATTGGGAAAAAGGGGAAGGTAGGGTTTCAAAGAGTATCATTAACGTGTTATAGGGATTGGAGTTTTTGACTTAGTTATCAATCTGGTAAAATCTGGAGAAGCCATGTATGGACAGAGGTTGGAAAGATGAGGAGCGTGCGGAAGCAACACACAAACTGATTTATCTGTATGTTTTCATATAAAAGTGTGATATTAATTAGGTCAATAAGTAAAGATATTACTGAAATGTTCATTAGTAATATTGCTGTCAATAGGGCATTGCTGGGACAGTAGGTTAGACTGTAAATATTAACCATAAGGTCATATACGACATGGACACTGTGCTCATGTATATGTTTTGCTTATCCGATTGACTGAGCCATGCTATATAATATATAAACGTTAGCACGTAAGCATTTTCCCTGTATAAGAACCAATCCTTATGTTTCTTTTCTTCCGGCAATACGACGCCTTTATTGGAATGATAAGTTGAAGTATACACCAATTCAGTCAAAGTATTATAAAACCATCAAAAAACCACCAAATTGATTGATTTTTATTTAACGTCACACCACGAATATTTCACATATATGGTGACGGCATCTGCCTGATGCGGGGCATACAAATTTTGACATTTGCAACGGACCCACCCGAAGCAGTGAGGGATCTTTAACGTGCCATGCATACCACGACACGGGGCCTCATTTTAACTGTCTCATCCGAAAAAGAGGACACCGGCATGACCAGAGCGAGACTCTCAGCCTCCCGATCAGGAGGGCCACGCCGGCTTCAAAAACACATAGAAAACAAAGGATATCTACACTGAAGAAGCATTTGTGAACCTAACCCCCTTCTCCCACCGTCAATAAAAAAGGAGTGGAGTCAGGTGTTCGGGTCAGCATCTCT
Organism: Pteria penguin; assembly: GCA_035048485.1. NCBI lineage: Eukaryota > Metazoa > Mollusca > Bivalvia > Pterioida > Pteriidae > Pteria > Pteria penguin. Next base: position 1,918,384 of record CM068591.1, on the reverse strand, counting down.
TGCTTGCCAGTAATACCTGTCACTTACATCTAGTGGAAGTCGTCGAATTTAGGTTAATTCTAAGTACTGAACGTGTCAGATTTGGTCGTATTAGGTTTCAGACAACGACAACAATATTATTCAACTTTCTGGATAATGAGATGTCATAATGTATGACAAGAACCTCCTACTGACTATAGAGTTTCATTAGTGACGTATGTAGTTTTCCACCTATATATATGGATAAGAAGCTCAAAACAATTATAAAACAAACTGATTTCTGAAAGTATTAGTTATTGTCACTCACCGCCCTTCATTCTACAATGCCATAGTTTATTCAGGTATACGAGAAATTGTAATTTTTCGACGTGTATCAAGGCATTGTGATCGAAATTAAACAATCAGATATATTGTTAAGAATATATTTGACATTCCACCCTTACTCTTGTATGGCAGTTACAGGTATCATGTGCAAATTGACCCCGAGTGGAGTCATGTAAGCGTTTTGGCTACCCTAAGCCCTGCTGTTTTATATAGAAACTTTCCATTCATTAACATTTAGCCCTATGGAAAATAATTGCTACATTGATACCCAAAGCAAAAATTGTGATTTTTTAATATTTTCACTTCTATACGTCATTTTTGGTCTTAAAGCATATTTTCCATATCATAGAGTCCTTTTATGGTGGGTGATGCTTTGGAATTTCATAGTTGAACTTGTAAGATAGTCATCTTATACCGCTACCTGGATCCGCCTCGTAACGTGGATGTGACCCGGTGAACGGACAGACTGTTTATCTGAACACCGGAACTATGACGTTGCATTCTAAACCTATTCATTGAACTTTCCACCGGAGTCATCTCTACTTAGAGGGACATGAAAAACTTATAAAAATCCAAAAACTATACATGGAACTTTTCACCGAAGTCATCGCCACCTAGAGGGACAAGATAACTTATAATTTAATAGATTTGTACTATTGTAGTAATATTAAATGTCATTTCAAACCATGGAAACTAATAGATTTGTATTATTGTGGTAATAATAAATGTCATCTCAAATTAAGTACCGCTCGTAAATAGACAGGGGATTTTGTATAAAAGATCCAGCGGTCGTTAGGCCGGTCAGATCCCGACTTGGACCCAAACTGCAGCACTCGACCATCACGTAAGAAAGTTTGACTTGGAGATCTCGCTCTCTATTGGCTCTATTTATTATCACATCTCTACAGATAAAACTTATTGTTGTAATTTGTAAATTTACTTATTTCTTTAATTATAAATTATAGCTGTAAAATTGATATTTGGTTTTAGATTATTAAAAGTTAATATATGAGATTCTTTGTTATTAATTGTTAGTTAACTTCACTTTTAGTTGTTTCTTTTGAATAAGTGTTTAACCATCATACTCTTTAAAGAACCATGTGTTATCTAACAAACGATTCTAAGGCATTCCAGCATAGAAAATATGAAGTGCTGGGAAATATTTGCAAATGTGAAAGAGTTATCTGCCCTTTGATCCCCAACCCATCCAATTTTACCATCAAATTTATCCTAATGACTTTATGTACTAACTCAAACCTAATAAAGTAAAATAAAGAGGATATTATTGAAGTTTCATGATATTTTATAAAATATTATACAATAAAATGAGAAGGGGTGGGGTCCTTTGAGACCCTCCCTCAGAAACAGGTGCCATGTGGTGTGTTTCTGTATATAGAATATATGAAATGTCAAATGCAAAATTATTATAGGTATCAATGTACCAATTGACCCTGACTGGAGTCATGTAAGCGTTTGATTTTGTTATATATTCTGGATTGCAACACTTTTTTAATACTTTGAAACCCTGTTTACACATAATGTATAATGAAGATTCAAAATTAAGTAAAATGAAAATGAAGATACTACATGTAATATTTACTACATATTCAATTCATATTGTTCACATTACATTCGAAAGTAAACAATACATGTTAGTGAAAGATTTACAGAAACAAAACAAAAGGAACGTTCAAAATAGTGAAATACTCTTTTAATTAGTATACAAAAGGAATGTTCACAGCAGTAAAACACTCTTCTAATTTGTATACAAAAGTATAAGTTAGTGATTCTTGATATCATTTCAAGTTACGGTAACTTGCTGTTCCACTCCACCTTTCACGCTGACTTTCCCGGATACCATCCACATGACGTTCCGGTTTTCTATTACATACGGAGACTTTTTTCCTTGGTTCCTTCGCATATGGTCTCTCATAATTTCGGAGAAGTCCGCTGTAAGAGATTGGACGAATTCATTATTTTTACGGAGATTGGTAATTGTTACACGCACTGACCCTCTGATAGTGACTTTCAACCGAAAAGCAGCATTGTACTCCTTTTCTGTTATCCCCATGGTAACCGTCGATGTCTTTTTCCTAGGCACTTTGACGACATTTGCAACTCCCCATTTAATATGTTTTTCTACCATGTTGTTTGTTGTCGTTTCCATCAATATCTCGGCTCCAAAACCTGCTGATATTTCAGCAATATCTCCGGGAAGCGAAAGCGAGAGATCTAAACTCATACCTTTCGTGAAACCCTTGGTGATATCGGTAGAGCACGTGTTAACAGATGAGCGCTCGGTGTTAATGGTATACTCCTGGTCCAAATCTGAATCGTTTCTGTATGAGGAGTTGAACAGCATTTGCATGTCCGGAATTGTCTTCACATTTCCTCCCTCATACTCAGGCTTCTCGGGAAAAAACTGCACTCCTGACCAGTCCACTGTTAGGTTTGCATCATTGTACACTAGCTTTGATTCTTTAGGATCTCTTGTCTTTTCAAAGGTATCCCAAACATATTTAAGGACGATTTCTTCAATATCTGTTATATCAACCATCTTGTTATGCTTCCAATGAAGTTTTCAGTAATGTCGAAAATCTGCATATTTATACTTTTTATGATAAGTGTATGAAGTAAGGTTCTTAATTTAGATGCACTGGATAAATTATTTTCTGAAAACTTTTGTTGTGAAGTATAATAAATTTGAAGGAGATCCCACCCTATTTATAGCACCACATCATATTCCTCGTCCAAAGGTCGTACTTAAGATATACAAAATAAGATATAAAAATAGAACCGATATCATACATTGAGAAAAAGGTATATGTTAATTCATTGCGTCATTATAAGTTAAAATATTCTTTGATGTGCATAGATAGGTGGAAGCCCCGAATAAAAGTTTGGTCATAATTGTCTCTAACTGTATCATTCAACCTAATCATTAAATTTTGTATCTACATGAAACAAAATGACACTTAGATGTGACCTTTACTAATACCAATGATCTATTTATTCATTAAAAAAAACTTTGAAAAGAAATTCTTTTTTTTGAAAATGAAATACTGATTTAAACAATTTTCCTGATATGGGAAGACTGTGTACGTATCGACTCCAAAATAAAACAAAATAAGAGATCAATTATATTGTTCGTTGTTACTGGTATACTCCTGGTCATATTCTGAATCATTTCGGTATTACATCTGTTTTGCTTCCACTCTTTGTTCTGCAGAATACACACTTCCTCAGTGTTCGATAACATGCAGTATCTAATGTAAAGAAAAAACTGTCACCTATAACTACTTAAAATATTCGAAAATGGTCTGTGTGAGTTATAAGGTAAACATGCTCTATTCACGTGAAATATATACTTCAACTTTAGTCATAAAATTGTGTAAATCACTCTAAAACTATGAAGTATCTCCCTCATAGTTTTGTCCTTGGATTGTTTCTTTGGCTAACTATTTCTGCACTTCGATTTTAACTCTGCTCAAATATTTATGTATTATAAGAATTCCAATTATTCGGCCATGAGCATCTCTTGTGGGACATAAGTTGTCCAAATGTGCAACTGGTGCACAAAATTATAACGTATATATTTTATAATATTTTTTTCTTAATTTGAAAAAGAACAAGAGACCCAATTTAGCCTACATCACTCAACTGAGTGAATCAGAACATTATACATGTACTTATTTCGTGCACCATATCGAATGTTTTTATTCTTTTTTATTTCCTTAATCTTGTAAACTCCACAATTCTTCTGCGATTTTCCTTGTTTTTTAACTTCTGATCAACTTGGATACGGCAGTTAAGTAATCAGAATTATTAACTGAAAGTCGGTCAATTTCTTCTTTAAAACTCTACACCTATGAGACATTTTGCACATTATACCGTTATAATAACTTCGACGAGGTATACTAGGTCGGATAATGGTATGACACCACGGCTGACGTGACCGCTCGGCGGGGGATGCTTACTAGCTCTATGGTGACTTCTGCCACATAACTGAGCCAGTAACTCCTCTTTTTTCTTACTCTCCCATGGCACCTGTTCTCTCCTCTGGTTCTTCCAGAAGTCTATGATAGCCTATATCTCTTTTATGCTTTATATAATAATCAATATCGAAGAAGTACCAAACCGTTAATTATTCTCAATGTCCAAGGACAGATAGAAAATCGTGTAAGTTTCAAAAAGGAACTGTTGTGAACCCCGAAATACTGAAAAATTCCGAGGTGAGACCAGGTGACCGGGGAGAGTAAGCGTCTCCTGTTTGCATGCAACACCCGAATGAATAAATGTTCCTTATTGATAAATACTCTAAGCATTTGACTTATATTTCCATAGTTTGATTATTTATTACTTACTTCCTTAAGCCATAACCCCTAGACTTTGTTTGGATTTATAGTCCTTGATAGCGATATATCACCTGACATATCTATGATTGATTCATGTTGTAAATATTTCTTTCCTTTTATGTGCATATCCCTGGTGATTTGTGTCATACAGTCTAGTCAGACATTTTCTGACTTCTCTTTTTTTTTTTATTATTATAATGGCACGTTGTACTCACGTTATTGTCGTTTCACTTACACTGATAAAGGACGAAGTAACACAGGTGAAGATTATCAATTTTACATGAGACATAATTCGAAATGCGCAGATAGTACACCAAAAAAAAAAAAAAAAAAAAAACAGGTTTATTCATTCTTAAATAAATTTTACTCAAAGGTAGATCTACCTAAATCACCCACAAAATAACACAAAATGTGTCAAATTATATTAAAGGGTGGAAAGGTCTATCAGTAGATTTGTAGATACTATTTTAGAATTACAACAGATAAGTTTTCAAAAATTCATTTATTATTTATAAAAACACCTAATGTATATTTTTAATCTCAAAGATAAAAATAGACTTGACACCATATTATCAATTTGAGGTTTTCCAATTGCATGAATATGATTATAATGTTATTGTCTGTGTTCATAATATACATTGACGACAGTAAACAAAAGATATACACGCTATAACGTTCCTAGGTCTGACCTATTAAAGAGGAGGATCCAGAGATATTTTAATCTACCAATAACTTTGACATCAACTTTCTCCTAGAACTCTGGCGGTACCCCTGGCTTTCTCCAAGATCACTGGTGTTTCCCCCTGTCTTTCGAAGCAAACATTACACAAGTGCTCTTTAGTAAGAGATCTGAATTAATCAGGTGACAGTATTTACTCCAGGAACATGAAAACAAGAAAAGTAAAATGAGAACAAATATCCGAGGAACGTTAAAAATATAAAACGCGAAGGAGAAACTTATCAATCATAATTACTCCCAACTTAATATATTACTTTTAAACTAGGTAACATTTAAACGATGGGAGAATACATTCTCCTGAACTACCTGGTAAAATCGACGAACGACTAGAGAAAATCAGGGGATGATAGAAGAAATACATAAAGAACGCCCCAAAACAACACCTTTATATGAAGACATGACACGTCTGATTAATGCTTACTACATGTAGTAACATGCTCTATCGAGCATTGCATACTTGACATGTGAATTGAAAAACTGTAATAATGGATTTTAAATCTTAAATAGAACATGTATTCATCTTGGATAAAAGTGAAATACGCTTGTATGTATTTGTCTGTTACATATATTCACTTTGTTAAAAGCATGCATACCTGAATAAAAAATATTACTTTTCAGATTTTCTTGTTCCCCTTTTTCATGCAAATACCTCTTAAAGGCTTTCTCAACTGACCGCCCTTGAAACAAATAATTTTTTGTTTTTCTTCTTATGTTCTTTTCCTTGATTGGCATGCATGTCCTTGGCGACGTGCGTCATACAACGGAATTGTTGTTTTTTTCATTCAATGAATATGATAAAAATAAAGAAATTGCTTCCTAACAGTAGTAATCGCGAAGCTATGAAGGCTGAGATCAAATGTCAAGAAGTAATAAGCATCATTACCTACCATCAGCTATTATACCTTACTCAGAATTATATATATTAAGTAAAAAACTAAGAAAGAAAAAAAGAGGAATTACCGGCTCAGTTATGTGGCAGAAGTCACCATGGAGCTAAACAATACATGAATATAAATAATATAATAGAACATTTAACACATTACAAAAATATTTGATTGTAGTGCAATTACGATACCGAGAGGGTAAACCATATCTCATAGTTCATGGAATAAATCGAATATTTTTGTAATATCGTTTTTAGTATATATTCTACTATTCTTATGTTTTGTGCGTATGTCCTTGGTGATTTGTGTCATACATATTTGTCAGATGTCTTCAGTTTTATCTTTTATATTCAGACAAATGCGAACCCCAATAAAATCGAGGTGAGACCAGGTGCCCGAGTAGAGTAAGCGTCCCCTGGTTGCATACAACACAAAAATCTTGCAACAACATTTCAAGTCGAGGAGGAAAAGATAAAATATACACGCACGAACATACGAAGGAGACAAGAAAAGTTAAATTTTCCCATTCAAGCAAGAAATGCTGCCTAACTGAAATCCCGGTGTCGGAAATGCACGTGAACAAATATTTGTATATACATACATATTATGTCAAATCAAGTATCGTCAAAAACTTAGAATGGTTAGTTTGTATGGTCAGGTCCCAAAATATCGCTTAATATTCTTGAAAGAGGGAACAGAAATTGCACCAGATCTCTATATCGATCATAGAACTTCTTCACTGACAATTTCATACGTTCCTCAATATTTCCCTGTGAGAGTAATTTTTTGACAAGAAGCGTATTTAGAACATGCCCTGGCATAGCGTATAAGTTGTGAAATGAAAACACCATATGCAGGAAAGGAAAGTATGTTGCTACTCAGCAAAGGGAAGTCGGTAATTATGAAATTGAAATTATCACGTTTGTCATAAAGAGAGGCTGCGAGGGAACAATCGTTACTAATTGATATGAGTATATCTAGGTATGAAGCAGAATGTGCACTCTCAATTGTATCTTTTATCTCCATGTCCTTTGGATGTATGGTGTTGAGGTGATGATTAAATACATGTTTGTTAGTCGAAAAAGGTCATCAATATATCTGTATGTAAAGTTGAACCGAGATAAAAAAAAAAATGTCTATTGCCTTTGTAGAGCATAGACTGTATGAATTCTGCTTCTTAAGAATACCAAAACATGTCGACGAGAATTTGCTCGTAATTAGTACCCACCGGAATGCCAACAATCTGTTGGAAAACTTTCCCATCAAATATCACAAAAATATTATCTGTAAGAAATTATCTCTTTTTCTGTATACTTGCTGATGGAATCAGACAAAACAAAATATGTGTCGTTGTGGCCTAAAACGAGATACTTATAGCTATCAATTCCTTTTTTGTTAAGGAAGGCGTTTTGAATAATTCTATTCTTCAGATTTTAGCGAGGAATGGTTGTATAAAGATTTAAAAAATCAGAAGGCTCGATGCTAGTGACATTATTGAAAATAGAAGAAGAATTTTAAGTGCTCTAAAAGTTCCTTGGAATTCTTTAGGATCCACATCTGATCGATTCCGCTTCTAGAGTAAGCAGTAAAGGTAAACATAATTCACTCTTGAAACTGCTATGTCTCAGTTTGAATTTTTTATATCTATTTGACCAATCATTGTTATTCATCAATAAATTATGTATTTATTTATTAGCGCTTATATAGATAGAGTCATTAACTTTATACAGAGAATGAAGCAATCATGCCCTCGCTTTGCTACGTGAAACACGTAAAATTTGAAAAATATCACGGCAACACGGTATCTCGAAACTTGCGTATTAAAAACCAATCACAACTGACACACTGGACAATGTCTGAACATAAACAGAATCCCATAATATAGTATTGAATTACATAAACAATTCATTTTAATGTGACGATAGGACGACGTTTAAAAATGTCTCAGCATGAGTTATAGTGCACAGCATAATTAATACGTGAATTCAAAAGCTACAAAAATAGATTTTAAATAGAAGAGCTATTCGTTTAGATAAAGGTGGATTGTACCTTTAAATCTCTATTTAAAAAGGTGATTTGGTAGATCGGATTGTTTCCTTGAATACGTAAGTTTCTGTTTCAATTTATAAAAAGCACTCGACATAAACGTTGTGTCGTGTTTTCGGTTTCTCTATGCCTTATTTGGTGCAAATGTTTACAGGTTCTTTATATGGTAAAACCGAGGTGTTGCGACACCATACAGAGAATGATCAGATTAACCGACAATATCCAATATAAATATATTCACATGCAATATGACTATGGAATCCAATATAAATATATTCACATGCAATATGAATATGGAATTTTTATGGAATTTTACTTTATAAACAACATCCTAAAACGTTTTTAGTTTCAGAAAATGTTTGAAATATTGAATGTCTTTACAATACAAAAATTTGTGTATGGTATTTCCTTTGTATGCCCCCCTCCCCCCCCCCCCCCCCCCAATCGAACTACGTAGTGCTGTGGGTTCATGTATATTACTTTTGCCCTATCTGTGTTTCAAGTATCAGTCTACAACATCGACCTTATCCATGACATTTGAACTATAAAAGCAGAAGACGTCATATATCGCGTGTGTACTTCACCTATAAAGCCCTTTCAACATATGACTTTGAAGTCAATGACCTTGTCACCTTGACCGTGAACCATATGCTAGATTTAGCTAAAATTAACTTTGCCCATATTAAGAGACAGAGACTTCAATCTGAGAGGTGTGCCCTACAAAAAAAACCCCTTTAAAATGACACCTTAGTCAATGATCTTGTGATCTTTACCTTAATGTCAAAAATAATTTTTACCTTGCCCGTTATTTATGAATTATAGGAGACACACATTTGATATGCATTGGGGATTTCAAGGGCAGTTGCAATTTTTGGAATGTTTTCCAAAATAAAAGTCATTTTCGACAATTCTATGGCTGCAACTCCCTTTCCGGACCGAATACTATAAAACATTAGTCATGAGAGACTGCCTCCTCTCTCTCTCTCTCTCCTTTTCAAAACTTTCTAGATCCGCCTATGGTATGTGTACTTCAATTATGACACCCTTTCTGACGATATTAAGGTGAAATTATCATATGATCCTGACTGTGAACTATGAGTCTCCGTAAATACATATGTACTATTACTTAGAAAGTCTGTTTGCAAACATTGCCATGCGCTTTTTGTGCGGTTTTGTGATGATATTCCATGCGGAACAACACGTTTGGCCCATTTCTCAGAAGAGCAAACTAGATTTATTCACCAAGCCGCCGACAACAAACAACTTTAATGACTATCAAGCACATAAAATTACTGAATACATGTATATTTGAAAATATTGACGTTGTACGTCACCGTACATAATCAACCACTATAAAATCTACAACGCCACAGATGCCTTACGTCACACTCAATACACAATGACGCCAGTTAGATGCCAGTAACTGGGGCAGCGTCATTTCCGGTAAAGCGTGTGTCGCTTATCTTTCACTCCCTTGTGGATGAAAGGCTGATTATTTAGACAAATAATGAGGATAACTCTGCAAATGTGGGAGAAATGATAGTCTGTTATGTTTATAAATATCCTAGATCTGTATCTCAAAATGCCTGAAATACGTGCGTACGCGTATATGATAAAATCATTGGTAACGGTTGTTATGTGGACGACATAGGTCTAGATCTGAAACATACTTGAAAAGTGCCCATACATGCAAACATTTTAAACACTTTTCAGAATTACGTCCCTTAGAAGTACATATGTACTTCCAATAACTCTGGATTCTTTTCCAACAAACAATATATTTCATATAAATACTGGACTTGCAAGGAATTATGTAAAGCACTAGATTTTCTCATGAATAATATTTTTGTGCAATTTGATGGCAAGATATATCAACAAATAATTGGGATTCCTATGGGTACTAACTGCGCGCCTCTGATAGCAGATTTATTTCTTTATTGTTATGAGAGGGTTTTTATGGTTTCTATTCAAAAATCAAAACGTTTTGACCTCATTGACAAATTTAATAATACTTGCAGATATCTGAATGACATTTTGGTGATCGACAACCCTGAATTCGAACAATTTATATCAGAAATATATCCACCAGAGCTCACATTGAACAAACCTAATACTTGAGATAAATCTACACCTTTCTTAGATTAAAACATCAAAATTATCAACAACCTAATATATACTAATATTTATGATAAACGTGAGGATTTTGGATTTCCTATTGTAAATTTCCCTTACTTGGATGGCGATGTCCCTCGACTCCCATCATATGGTATCTATATATCTCAATTAGTTCGATTTGTCAGAGGCTGCACCGATGTTTTGGACTTTCATAAACGAAATTTACAAATTACTACTAAACTTTTAACTCAGGGTTACAGATATCACAAGCTAAGAAAAACATTCGGCAAATTCTTCAGATCTTATTCAGAACTTCTATCTAAATTTGGAAATATGTCTTTTCAACAGTATGTATCCAATGGAATTTCCCATCCTAATTTTTACGGTGATCTCGTATATAAACTAAGGAAAGTAAAAGGCTCCGATAACGTTATTTTATCATGTAATAAAATAGTCAAACGTCTCCTAAATAGACAATATGATATTGAGATCATCAAAAAGACTATAGGTCTTGTATTTGGCCCCTCTACAGCCTTATGCAGACTTTTACTTGAACGTTGCACGCTGACTAACAGGGCGGTGGGGACTATATGATGGGCCTTGTCCAAACCTCTTTCAGAGGAGACATGGTCCTGAACCTCGTCCCCTCTGACTGTTAGTCGGGACTCCTACAGATCTAGGGTCTTAGCTCGCTTTCAGACTGGCAGAGCACGGTTTATCATGTTGATGTCGCATATATTTTTATACTATTATGTGTTTTACAATACCTTACGTGTTTATATTTTTATGACCTTTCAATATGCGATACCTGTTGACCCTTGTTCTTTACATGGAGGATTATTTATAAATTTTTAAATGTACGTCTTTTGATTGTTCTACTGTCACGGTGAGTGGGAAGGTGGGCCCGTAAACCGGTTAACCACACCATTTGTTTGGCTTTTGTCAAATTAAATGACCGTCCTAAGTCGGTATCGTAATTGTACTACAATCAAATATTTTTGTAATATGTTAAATGTTCTATTATATTATTTATATCCATGTATTGTATAGCTCCATGGTGACTTCTGCCACATAACTGAGCCGGTAACTCCTCTTTTTCTTTCTACTACATTAAGATCACAAATTCTCCGTCTTTTGCATTTTGTGATATTGAGTGTATCTGTTTTCTTATAACCACTCATCTTTGGAAGTCTTCGAGTGCTTATTATTTAGACTCACAGGTTTTACTGTACCATTACACTTAAAAATAAACAACATGACAGGGTCAATTACATTTTTCCTAGGTTCTCTGCATTCTTATTTTGATTTCACCTTTTGCTGTAAGACTTTCTTCTGCGTTAAACGTGTTTAGTAAGTATTTGGTAAAGAGCGATATCTAAAGTAACGTGAAATTGATTGTCATATGGTAATCCGCATATGAAAACAAAGAAGAATTCAACCATGAATTTTTTTCAGGAAGAGATGAGGGGTTTTGTTGCTTGATAATGAAAATATTTTGAATCAAATGATACAAAGGCATACATAAAGAACATACTTCATTTTCAATGGATTGAAAGATTTGAATGATATATTGTTATAATGAGATATTTCCTACAATATCAATTATCTAAGTAATCACTAATGATGTATTTCTTACTGCCTTGCTCATTCTGTGGAGACTTTACATTTGTTACCATTAATGAGAACATGTTACATAACAAATCAATGTGTGGTCCTTGTTGTAAATCTTATCTCCATTATTATGGTACATTGTACTGTGATATCTAAGTTATTGTTGTTTTACATAAAATATGAAATTTAAGAATCATGTGTAAAGTATAAGACATGACATCGCATTACATATGTGTAGAGATTTTAATAAAAGATAGAAATGAAATAATAAGTATATTTTTAATTTAGAAATATCTCCGTCAAGACTTTCCAACATTGACTCTTATTTATAGAATACGTGTAATGTACATTCTAAAAAGTAATTCATACAAATACAGTTGATATAAGATCATCAATATAAGTTGGGTTTTTTTTTCTGGTTAAAGAAATTTGAGCCAAACGTCATTCATCCTGTTCAAATATATTCATTGACTACAGTAAACAAACAATATACAAGATATTACGTTCCATGGTTCACCTTCTGAAGATTGAGGATCCGCATAGGAGATATTTATATATGATCTTACAACCAAAGGTGAGACAGGTGCTGTTGAGCCATGATAAATACTGAAATAAATTGAAATTTTGCCATATACAGTACACATTTATTAGTAATTCATGTATGAATTTTGGCTTCAACTATGCTCTTCAATCCAATCATTCGGCCATGAGCATCACATAACTTGTCGAAATGCGCATATGGTGCACAAAATGAAAAGGTATATATGTTCTATATTTATTATAACGACTAGGCCTGTGCCACTGCTGGTGGACTGATAGTCCCCGAGGGCATCATAATTCTAGTTTTCAGTGCTTTTGTACTGATGTGAAATATATACTTCCCATTTTCAGTTATCAAATTAAGTAATGTAAAGATGATGGATAAATCCAAACCACAAGTCCAAAAATCATGAAACCAAAGGACACACAAAATCAGTGAAAATGAAAAACGAATGGAAAATAACAAAATATGTCTACTTGAAGAGTGTGTGTGAAACCCTGTGATGGAGTGAGATCAGGTGCCCCGGGAGAGTGAGCATATCCTGCTTGCTAGCAACACTCGTCACATATACCCAGTAGAAAGAGTCAAATCGTGTAAATTCCATATGTATTTATATATGGAGAAGTCGAAGTAGGTAACCTCCTAGTATAGAAGGTGTCAAGTCTGTGTAAAATGATCGGAAGCGGTCTCAGTCCAGAAAATCATTTAAAAGTCTGGATAACGCGATATCATATGGAGTAATAAGAGTCTCGTAACGACTGTAGAACTTCCTCAGTGACGTTGCTAGTCTAGCACATATATAACCCTGGTTGAGCAGCTTAACTGAAAGTCGCTTAGCCCTCAGAATAAAGTCATTGTAATTTGAACATGCTCTGGAATAACATATTAACTGAGATATGAATACGCCGTATGCGGGCGATGATGGAATGTTACTACTTATGAAAGGAAAGTTTGTGATAGCGAAATTGAAATCGTCACGTTTGTCATAGAGTGAGGTGTTCAATTGACCATTAATGTCGAAAGACAACATAATATCTAAGTACGAAGTAGAATTACTACTTTCTGTGGTTTCTTTGACCTCCAGTTCACTTGGATAGATGATGCTAAGGTAATCCGCAAATGAAGGATTATTAATTGAAAGCAAGTCATCTTTATATCTGTAAGTAAAATTGAAGCCAAGAGCCAATTGTTTTTTTCCTTGCGAAAGCAAAGACTGAATGAATTCAGCTTCGTAGGAGTAAAGAAATATGTCAGCCAGAAGCGGAGCACAGTTAGTGCCCATTGGAATGCCGACAATTTGTTGAAAAACGTTACCTCCAAACACCACAAAAATCACTCTAAAACTAAGGAGTATCTCCCTCATGCATAGCTCTGTCCTAAAATAGATTCTTTGGTTCACTTTTCGGTCATTTTGGCTTTAACTCTGCTCTTCGTATTTTTTTATATTTTGAAAATTCCAATCATTCGGCCACGAGCATCACTGAAGAGACATAACTTGTCGAAATGCGCATATGGTGCACAAAATTAAAAGGTATATATGTTCTATATTTATTATAACCACTAGGCCTGTGTCACTGCTGGTGGACTGATAGTCTCCGAGGACAACATAAGTCTAGTTTTCAGTGCTTGTGTACTGACATGAAATATATACTTCAAATTTTCAGTCATCAAATTAAGTAAATCACTCTAAAACTAAGGAGTATCTCCCTCATGCATAGTTCTGTCCTTAGATAGATTCTGTGGTTCACTTTTCGGTCAGTTTAGCTTCAACACTGCTCTTCATATTTTTATATACTTTGAGAATTCCAATCGGCCACCAGCATCACTGAAGAGACATAACTTGTCGAAATGCGCATATGGTGCACAATATTAAAAGGTATATATGTTCTATATTTGTTTTAAATACGTTTTAAGAAACGGGAGTAAGACATATGAATTACATACATGACAAAGTAAATTATGAAAATAAAAAAGAAATGTCATGACATCATCTTTACATCAGAGATCTTTCTGAGACTTCTAATAAAACAATGAGAAGCAGGAGAACGATGCCACACAATAATATTCTAATATGAGGACTAGAAACATCTGATATATTCAAACTACATGAAATAGATTTCATCATAATGCATTGCATACTTTATATCTGAATTAAAAAGCTACAAGAACGGATATTAAATCTTAAAGAAAATATCAATTCATTTTGATAACGGTGGAGTGCAACTTTAAATGTCTATCACAAATGTGGTTTAGTAAATTGAATTTGTTCTTTGAATCTGTAAGTTTCTGTTTTATTTTGTACAATGTACACAACATAAATATGGTGGCATGTTTTTGAGCTATAGATATAATTAGAATAAAGTGCAAAAAAGGCAGAAATGTCAAAAGGAATCCGGTTGCTAAACAAATCGTGCAAAAACAAGTGTCTTGAAGGTGTAATCATTAACTAATAACATCTGACAAAACAGGGCAATGTTAACATTTGAAGTCAGCAATATTATAGGTATATAGAAAGTAGAATCGGACTGACTGTGTGTGTGTGTGTACGTATGTATGTATGTATATTTGAATATGTATATATGTGTGTGTGTATGTACGTAAGTACGTACGTATGTGAGCGATCTGCATGTGAGATTGACTGGATTTACTCATTTATTTCACTGCCTATCAAAGACAGTATTGCTGTTTCATAATGAACAAAGAATGCAGACTGTCATTTAAAAAAGAACACACTCTAAGACACCTATAATCTGAAAATAAAGAATAACATGGTGAAAAGTTAATATAATAATAAGAAACAAGGAAGGCAACTTCATTTATGAAGACATTAACTTCTCATTGGATCTAGCACTCAAAGAACTTGAATATGATAGTGCTGTTAACGCTTTTTACTAAAAAGGTACTTAAAAAGGACATAAATCATTCTCGTAAGAAAGGTAGGGTGTAGCAACATTAGGGATAATATTACATACGGGGTTAAAAATCATAACTAACAGTAATTTATACAGAGGTTGAGTAACCTAATACACAGGAAATTCAAATAAAAATAAAATCAATAATTTGGTAAAGGAACACTTGATATAGAGGTTACAAATTACTTAACAAAAGAGGCTTTAAAACCCACCTTTTCAAACAAGCATTTGAATGTTAATAGTGATTTTACCTGTAATTTAGTGACAACGATACCCGAAGGACACCAGAACCTGATATATTTTATTATTTTATTTGTTTTTTAGATTTGTTCAGTAATTTTTATACTGTGTGCACACATGTATTTTTGTAGTTTCTTTCCATATTGTACACGTATTTTTTTTAATGTGAAACGCACTAGAGTGACTTTATTATAATGCGCTATATAAGTTATTGTATTGTATTGTATTGTACAAATTACTTGACAAAAACAAACGAATCGCCTGGAAGAATTCATTTGCTTACTAATAAACACAAAATGAGCGAACAAATAAGCACTGAAATAAGAGCTGATTTTAATACCAATTAAAGCATGTGGGCGTAATATTTTTAATAGACAATATTTTCGTGGTGTTTGGAGGGAACATTTTTCAGCAAATCATTGGCATTCCCATGGGAACTTACTGCGCCCCTCTTCTTGCTGACATTTTCTTATATTCGTATGAGGCAGAATTTATTCAAAACATGCTCTCCACAGGCAGAAAAAGCCTTGCATCTCAGTTTAATTTTACGTATAGATATATAGACGACGTATTGTCAATCAATAATCTTAACTTTAAGGATTACATACATGAAATCTATCCCCATGAACTTGAGATAAAAGAGACAACCGAGAGCAATAATTCCGCTTCGTATCTGGATATATTTTTAACTTTCGACAGTAATGGTCATTTGGACACCTCTCTGTATGACAAACGTGACGATTTTAACTTCCAAATAACTAACTTCCCGCTTCTTTGCAGCAATATCCCGTCTTCGCCTGCCTATGGAGTTTTTATATCTCAACTTATAAGGTACGCAAAAGCCTGTTCTCTATACAGCGGTTTTATTCCAAGGGCCAAACGACTGGCCACTAAGTTGCTCATGCAGGGATATGTTAGAGAACGTCTGAAATCGTCACTGAGGAAGTTCTACGGTCGCTATGGGGATCTTGTACGAAAATATGATGTGCCTCTTTCTAGAATGCGACTAAATGACCTGTTCAGTGAACACCAAATATGACTTTGTATACCAGTTTTGTACATTAGTATGTACAATTAGGAAACCAAAACTCTTGATTTTGACATGTTTCTTAAGAACTGCTGTGACGGGAGACGCTTACTCTCCCCGGGCACCTGGTCTCACCTCGGAATTTTTTCAGTAAGTTCTTTGGTCGATATAGGGATCTAGTGCAATTGTAGATTCTTTCAAGAATATTAACCGATATTTTGGGACCTGGCCATACAAAATAACAATTTTAACTTTTTGACTATACTTGATTTGACATAATACGTATATATATATATATATACAGATATTTGTTCATGTGCGTTTCCGACACCGGAATTTCAGTCAGGCAGCATTTCTTACCTTGAATGGGAAAATTTTACTTCGTGTTCTTGTCTCCTTCGTGTGTTCGTGCGTGTATATTTATGTATTTACCTTCTCGACTTGAAAGGTTATTGCAGGACTTTTGCAACTATTGTTGCATGCAACCAGGGGACGCTTACTCCTCCCGGGATCCTGGTCTCACCTCGATTTTATTGGGGTTCGCATTTGTTTGAATATGACACTATACACGATATTGTCCTTTTATTCTATGGACTATGACATATGGTTTACCCTTCGTTTTTACTCTGATCAAATATCATGTGTAACAAGCATGTTCACAAATCTGTCATTTCAAAAGCTATAAGATTCAGGAGACAGGTCATATAATGTGGATACAATGCACACCGAGACAGATGATCCATGCTCATCAATACCGGACATTCTTTACTCATTGAGATTAATTCTTGAAAACTAGTCCCTTGATTTTAACAAACAAGGCATCGGCGCTGTAATGGGAGCAGTCACGAGCCCGGATATATGAAAAAGATAACTACTGCTATGTTGTTTGAAATTAGTTTTCACGAAAAATTCATATACCACAAGTATTTTCATGATGAAGCGCTCTAATATTATGTATTGACACACTTCAAGAAAAAAAAATGAATTCTTTTAAATTACAAATGCAATGCACCATATATGAATAAGAAATTCACATTTCTTTATGTTTCCTGTGAACAAAGACAATAGATTGAAATATCTTAGATATGGAATCAAACTTGTAACCTACTAACAACTTTCAATATCTACACAAAGAAAGTACACCCAAATAGATTTTCAAAGGATTCATTAAATATGAGTATATCATACGCATACGCAATACTAATGTAAAAAACGAAGAAGTACTGAAGAGTAAGCCATATCTCATAGTCAATGGGATAAAAGGACAAAATCGTGTATAGTGTCATATTCAGACAATTGTGAACCCCGATACAATCGAGGCGAGACCAAGTGTCCGGGAGCTGTAAAACCAAATTATTAGAAAACAGATTGCTATATTTTCTAGGAAAAAAAGGTGTAAAGAAGTAATAATAAACCTGAAATTCTACCATTAATGAATGATAAAGTGCGGTTATGAAACATAACTGACATATTATCTTTGAAGATAATATAAGTCAAACTAAGCAGGTGAATGTACTTGTCACAACATTTTACTCACAAATAAACAGTATTAAAAAGTGATTAATAAAACACTGGAATTTGATATCAAAAGATGTGTCTCTCAAGAAAATATTTGAATCAGATCCAAGAGTATCCTTTGAAAGACATAACAATCTGGGTGATATATTAACATAATTATCCATTGTTTACATGATGAGATATGACTATTGATAATAATTGAAAATATATCATCTTTATTCCAAAAATAGCCCCAGAACAATTTAAAATTTAAGGTCTTGGTAATTATTACCACCCAAAGTATTTACTTCAAATAATGTCCCAGATTTTGCTTATATTGAAAAACGAAAATATACCAAAGTGTTAACCATATGTTGTAGTCCGTGGAATAAAAGGACAATATCGCGTATAGTCTCATATTTAGACAAACGCGAACCCCAATAAAATCGAGTTGCGAACAGGTGCCTAGGAGCAGTAAGCGTCCCCTGGTTGCATGCAAAACCAACCGCAAAAGTCCCGTTCATCTTTTCAAGTCGAAGAAGTAAACAAATAAGAATATACATATGAGTCAAATTATCCTATTCATCGTATGAAATGCTGTTGAACTGAAATTCCGGCGTCGGAAATGCACGTCAGTAAATGTGTGAATATATAAGTATAACTCGACAAATTAATCACCAAGCATGAATATATGATCCTTATGAAGAGACGTGTGGCTGTATAGGCATATACATAGGACGAAGTCTAATTTAGAATAATTTACATACTTTTGCATTAATTTATATATTTAGTTATTTATATAAATCAACAGAAAAATAAAAGAAAAGGGTTCAATTTAATTTTCTTAGTGGAAAATAAATTCAAACACGACAATAATATCAAATGAACCCTTAGCAGTGGGGACACGGAAAATTTGTAGTTTATTCCAATGATCTTGAAATTCAAGACTGGTACAATATCAAATATGACACATGCAGTATTAGTAAATTCAATAGATATATACTCAGCACAGTTAAGGCACTCAATGAATTTGACGTCATTATTATTTCCGCGAAAACGACGTTACGTTAATGACGTCATAGACCCCGTGTTGTTACGTTGGTTGACAACGACGTTTAGCCTTTATTGTTTGAATGAACTGAGATTTATATGACAGTTTTCACATTTAATTTAATTCAAAATTCATAACAATCAACGATTTTACCATTTATATCATTAGTATAATTTGAGACCGTCCATTATAGTAACGATTTATGAATGAACCCCAAAGAATATAGACATGTGCAGTGCCGACACGAAGCTTTAAATCCTGCAACAAGTGCACGATAAAAATGACAGAGCTGAGAAGATATAGAAGACACCTTTTTTCGAATTTAGAACATGAAGATGATATTTAAGGGTAAGAAACTATATATTGGAAATGTATGTTTCAAAATTATGACAATTATTACAGTAAACTATTGGTTTTTTTTTTTCATTTTCGATCATGCAAGTCTCGACCCTAGATATGAGCCATCGTGCTCGCAAGGGCTCAGAATGAAAATTGTGATTAAAAATTAAAAATATCCGTTCAAAAATGTGTTTTGTTATGTACTGATTCTACGTCGCTCCCGTGAAAAGTAAGAGTACTTGATTAAAGGGAAATGCGATGGGGACCCTGTGATCATGAAAAAACACAGGCGTGACAAAATTACACCTCTGCAAGAGAGGTGAGGAAGAATGAGAATGATGAAAAATGAGGGAAGTCAGCGTGACTCAGTGGTAGAGCGCTCGACTTCTGACCTAGAGGTCACAGGTTTGAGCCTCGTCATGGTTATGCCAGTGTTTGTCCTTCGGATGAGACAGTAAACACCGATGACGATGTCCCGTGTCGTGGTAGACGTGGCACATTAAAGAACCCTCACTGCTGCAGGTCGCCATAAACGTGCAATTTTGGTGGTGTGACGCAAAACATGAAAACAAAAAGAAACACCTCTGCAATATTATCTAACAACCAAGCGTGAATGCATGATTTCCCATGAAATTAACATGAATTCGTGGAAAACTCTAGTTCTACAATCTACCTTGCAACAATGCCAGAGGTAGGTCAGCAATATAAAATAGGGTACCAGAGTCTTACAAGTAGTATTGAGGAAACCCCTATGTTGATCACATTTATCTACCTATAAGTCTCCGTAAGTCATACAGGGTATTAGTTGAAAATAATCTGATATTTGATGGAAGTTACCGATGATTTCAGACATCAGATCTATTTGTAATTAACAAAATACATTCGGGTATTTATGCCATCACATTGTCCATATGGGACAGAAAAGCTGGCGTTGCTCAGTGGTAGAGTGTTTGCCTTCTGAT
Source organism: Pteria penguin (assembly GCA_035048485.1). NCBI lineage: Eukaryota > Metazoa > Mollusca > Bivalvia > Pterioida > Pteriidae > Pteria > Pteria penguin. Next base: position 1,897,762 of record CM068591.1, on the reverse strand, counting down.
CGACAGGTCGCAGGTTTGTGCCTCCCCATGGTCATGCCGATATCTGTCCTTCGGATGAGACAGTAAAAAACGATGCCCCTTGTCGCGGTAGACATGACACGTAAAAGAACCTTCACTGCTTCGGCAGGCAAAGGTCAAAATTTCTGTAACCTGCATCCGTCAGATGTCATCACCAAATACGTGCAATATTCGTAGTGTAACTCAAAGCAATAAATAAACAAACAAACAGAAAAGCACAGACCATTGTGTTTACCTCTTTCCTTATCCTATAAATCATAACAATATTTGTAACTGTCACCTTGATCATTTGATGACAATGATTTTTCAATGGTACACCTTTTGAGCCTATGTCTCTCATTTATGATTTCTGGCCTTAAACATTTAAAACATGCAATACATAATAACCTTTTCATCATTGAAAATAACATTTGCATGCCATCCTCAACCGCGTGCATGTTCCTCATCTAATTTTGTATATTCTCCTTGTGGCCATGTCATTACTGGTGATCTCGATATTGTTAAAAATACTAAATTAAGAGACCTTTTACTTAAAGGCCCAAAATACAGAGAACCCAGATCATTCACATGGAGCCAAAATTTTGAGAATATTATGAACAGCTGCGAGGAATATGCCACACCATGGGCAAAAAGAGAGAAAGTACAGGTCGACACTCTTTCGGAATGGATAAAATCTATTGCAGTACTGCTGAGATCAAAAATTTAAAAATTACAAAGTTCTGTAAACACCAGATTCGAATCTTTTTTTAAAGATCCTGATGTTGTCAGAGAACTTACCTTCCTCCAAGAACATTATATCATCACACCAGCAGATAAAGCATCTAATAATTATACATTTACTTGTAAGAAATATTACTTTGACAGCCTAGTGAAAGAATTGGGATTAAATTCAGCTCCAGGAAATCCTACTTATACTCTCACGAACTTTTCGGTTCCGGAAGTACTCGAGAATAATAAATCTGTCCTCAATACGTTTGGAATTGACTCAAATAAATTAAATTTAGAACTTCCATATTTGTACTGCATTCCAAAACTACACAAAAATCTTTACAAACAACGCTTTATCGCTGGTTCCTCGAAGTGTTCCACAAAATCTGTATCGATACTACTCATAAAAATATTATCAGAAATTAAATCTGGCCTTCATAGATATTGCGAAACAGTATATTCCAGAAGTGGAATCAATCAAATGTGGATCCTTAAAAATTCAAAAGAGTTGTTAGAACATCTAAAATCAAAAAGTTTTACTAAAATTCACTCCATCAAGTCTTTTGACTTTTCGACTCTTTACACAACGATCCCTCATCAGAAATTGAAAGACAGATTAGCGGAAATTATTCAAAATGCATTTACTAGTGAAAACGGAAGCCGCAAATTCAAATATATAGTAAAAGGCCACGATAAAACTTACTTTGTTAGGGAAAATTCTGATTCCAAAAGTAAATACACTGAAACAGCTGTCATCCAGATGTTGAACTTTCTTATCGATAACATTTTTGTGGTGTTTGGAGGTAAGGTTTTTCAACAAATTGTCGGCATTCCAATGGGCACTAACTGTGCTCCGCGTCTGGCTGACATATTTCTTTACTCATACGAAGCTGAATTCATTCAGTCTTTGCTTTCGCAAGAAAAAAAAAAAAAAAACAATTGGCTCTTGGCTTCAATTTTACTTACAGATATATAGATGACTTGCTTTCAATTAATAATCCTTCTTTCGTGGATTACCTTAGCATCATCTATCCAAGTGAACTGGAGGTCAAAGAAACCACAGAAAGTAGTAATTCTACTTCGTACTTAGATATTATGTTGTCTTTCGACATTAATGGTCAATTGACCACCTCACTCTATGACAAACGTGGCGAATTCAATTTCGCTATCACAAACTTTCGTTTTATAAGTAGCAACATTCCATCATCGCCCGCACACGGCGTATTCATATCTCAGTTAATACGTTATTCCAGAGCATGTTCAACTTACAATGACTTTATTCTGAGGGCTAAGCGACTTTCAATTAAGCTGCTCAACCAGGGTTATATATGTGCTAGACTAGCAACGTCACTGAGGAAGTTCTATGGTCGTTACGAGACTCTTATTACTCCATATGATATCTCGTTATCCAGACTTTTAAATGATATTCTGGACTGAGACCGCTTCCGATCATTTTACACAGACTTGACACCTTCTATACTAGAAAGTTACCTACTTCGACTTCTCCATATATAAATACATATGGCATTTACACGATTTGACTCTTTCTACTGGGTATATGTCACGGGTGTTGCTAGCAAGCAGGAGATGCTCACTCTCCCCGGGCACCTGATCTCACTCCATCACAGGGGTTCACATATGCTCTTCAAGTAGACATATTTTGTTATTTTCCATTCGTTTTTCATTTTCACTGATTTTGTATGTCCTTTGGTTTCATGAGTTTTGGACTTGTGATTTGGATTTATCCATCATCTCTAAATTTATCTTTTCTAATCAAATATAACACAATTAAATATTCCAAACAAAAATCTTAAATATTTTAATTTATATAGGGAAATATGCATGTTTTGATGAAAAAAAATTGCTAACAGTTTGTTTACCTTGTGAAACTCTTTTCCGTTTACACTTACAGTGATGATGCATGTTTATTCATGTTAAGACTGCTTGGATACAAAATGTATCTGTTTAATCAAATTATTAAGTAAGACAATTACATCCTAAGTCATACAATTTTGAATGTTTATCAAAAAGAGTAAATGCACACAATTTCTTGTCCCATGGTTAAAATGTAAACACAAGAGTTCCAAACAATAAAGTTTGGGATGATTTTACTTTGATAAGATGTATATTACATTATGAGAGATTTAGGGTAAAAAGGGTTTCTTTTTCATCAAAACATGCACATGTCTCTTCAAGTCCATTTCCTATTAATATTATACATGTACTATTAACATAATTATAGTCCTCCCTGGTCCCCCACCCCTTCCAGTAAATAACATAAGAGAGCAAAAAAATAAACAAATGGTTTTAATTTTAGATTTTATTCATGCTATTATTCATTAGTAAACATGATCATGTGTTTGTAAAACGCTATTACCTTATCCCACCCCACCTCTAAAGTAGTAATAATTTATACCATCCGAACTTGGTCAAAGGTTAAAATATTAGGAAAAAAATGAAAAGTGTTATGTTTCCGCTTTCCCTACTGAACCCATTTATTGTGCCGACCCAACAGATTTTATTGATATAATTGTCCAAAAACAAAAATTCATCAGATTTGATGTATAGTTTTATTCTTACAGTTGCCAAAGGGTGTAAAATATGGGACTTTATTCAAAACAAGACAGTCTCGCCTGTAAACAACAAAGTACAACTGACTATGTCCTACAATTGAACTACATCACGACAAACAGGGGGAATGAAATAAAAGTATAATCTATTACGTACCAACCCTATTTTTTTCAGCTATGAAAGTGGAAACAACATTTTTTGATTTTTTCCTTAACATAGCCCTATCATTCAAATGTTACATATTGCAAAGGTTTAAGTTCTCAAAAGACATAGACCCCCATTGTTGTTGCAAAGGCTAAAGTTATCAACCAGCAAGTAGAGCGTATAGTGCTGTTTTTCAGAATAATATATAATTATTGATTATATGTTGAACTTGATTGATCATTGTGTTGTAGTCCTAGGGTGGAAATGAATAGGGGTGCCTCAATACAAAATGGCGATAGTTGGCTGAAGATGAGAAGCACCAAGCAAGATGGAGCTCTTGGAAAATAACACGCCATGCAGCTTCAGACTGGAACAGGGAAAGATGTCCATGTCTTCTCTGCCTCCTGGCACGGAGAGAATAAATGGGTAAGAAACTTGATTTTAATAATAATATGTTCCCCAATGATTTAAAAGTTTCTCAGCATATTTTCTTTTCTTTATGTCGTTTGATGATTTTTCTTCTTTCAGACTATTGTGAACTTTCCTCACTGCCATTTCAATTTTACATAGAGCCTTGTCATGGGACTCCTTACAAAGCTTATCCGTTAGATTGGACTTGTGGAGCCTTCTATATTTCATGTAGTCTTTAACAATATCGTTGTCTCCAAGCAGCTCCAAGATGATATCAGTTGTTGTGTGAATATCTACATTAATATATTGTTATATACATTAAACAATTGTCTGTCAATCTGTGTATGCAAAAATATATTTCTGAAATGAACAACACTTTTTAGCTCACCTGAGCCAAAGGCTCAAGTGAGCTATAGTCATAGTGCGCCGTCCGTCGTCGTCCGCCCGTCGTTAACGTTTTCACATTTTCGACTTCTTCTCTGGAACTACATTGCAGATTTGGATCAAACTCTGTGTAAATGATGTACTCAAGGTCCCCTACTAAAATTATGTTCGGGATCCAGATTCCCACAGGGGTGGATCCAGGGCAGGGTCAAAAGTGCCCAAAACGGTACCCCTCTTCAAACATCTTCTCCTCCAGAACCAGTACATAAATGGGAAACTAATTGCATTTCAACATTCTACATAAATGGGTTATTAAAAATTGTGTTCGGGGTTAAGATCCGTTAAACAGAAATCTACGCTTTTTTGACGTGTTTCTGGACTTAGTCATTTCAATGCAGAAAAGTTTCATGTTTTTCAGTTAATTGATATTGATGATTTCTTAATGGCTTTTTTATCATAATTGTGGTAAGGAATATTATTGTTCAAGAATTTTGTCATTATCTCAATTTTTGGATTTTTTTATGAATTCTATTAGACTTCCAAAAAAATAAGGGGGGGGGGGGAGGGTGGCCATTTTTCACATTTTCAATTTTTTCTACAAAACTGTTTGAAGGATTTTAATAAGTCTTGGTAAAAATAAGTCACTTATTTTTTTTTTATTCACATTGATACATACATATATGATGCATGCATCCATCCATCCAGACAGACAGACAGACAGAGAGACAGACATACATACATACGTACGTACGTACGTACCTACGTACGTACGTACACACACACACACACACACACACACACATACATACATACATACATACATGGGATTACAAAGAATACAATACCACTATATCACTTCTCGACAAGAAGCATTTAACAATAATAGCATACAAGAGCAACACATTACAGCTAACATAAGCACATGCATACACACATACAAAAACATGTAGAATACAATCACAAGACAAAAAGCATTCAATGGAATGAAACATACACAAATATCTATAACACAGTGAAGCTACATTCTGAACACATGTTGAACACATTCACAAAATAAAAAGATTCACTTATACAGAGAAAAAGAATAATCAGAAAAAAGCACACAAAATCACAGAGTCAAAAGTAATACATCAGAGAAATTTATCTAAGTAATAAGTTTTGAAACCTACCCCATTTCCTTGAAAACTTTTCATTTTGAGCATTCTTTTTAAATATGTATTTTTCTGATTTTATATAGTCAATAATATTGCCTTTAGCACCTGTAAAATAGGGAATGCAATTTGTCAACTTCTGTTTGAAAATATAGTGTTTTACTATGCAGATAACAATATTTAATCTATTGTTCCTTCTCTCTGCTAATCCAAATATAATATTTTGGACATTAAAACAAATATCAATTTCAAAGGTATCTCGAAGCCATTTCTCAAATTCTCTCCATAATTTAAGAGAAAGTCATAATAAAATAGAAGATGGCAAATTGTTTCTGGAAAAATATGACAAAAGAAACACATATTTGTATCTTTGATACCTATTTTTTGTAAAATGACATTTGTTCCTAAGATTCTGTGGATGACACGATATTGAAACCATTTTAAATTACAATCATTTGTGTTGGTATGTACTGATAGGTTAACATTCTCCCAATAAGATAAGCCAAAAGGTAATTGAAGTTCAACTTCCCATTTTCTCTCACTATTTGGTCTAATATACTTATTTCTAACAAAGATGTCATAAAAATCTCTGGAACTTTTTTGTTTCTATTAAGGATTTGTATATAATAAGGATATCTTATTTGATAATGAACCAAAGGGAACACATCTATATTTAACTTCCTTTTCTCGATACATGATTTTAAGCCATAATATATTGTGAATGGTGGATGGAAGCTGTATCTAGCACAAAACAATTCATAAGACAGCAAATTCCCATGTTCATCCATTAAATCACTGATAAAAAATATTCCTTTGTTAATCCAATTCGTATAACACAGTGTTTTGCTGTTAATTTTAAGCATATTATTGTACCAAAATGGTTCATACAAATATTCTTCACAGTCAACAAGATTTCTAAACTGATAAAATGATATAAACACATCTTTCCAAAAAGCATTATCAACTGATTTTGAAATAAATCTTAAATATTCTGTACCAAAGTTTAGAAAAAATCCCAAGTTAAGAGAAAGTGAATTAGATAAAAGTTTCAGCCATGGTAGATGCTCATCTCCATTTATTAATCTTCTTACCCATGTTATCTTTAAACTTTTCATAAATTATTTAATACATATCATTCTTAACCCACCAAATTTTTAATCCTGTATTATGCATTTTCTAGAAATTCTCTCTGTTTTTTTGGTTCCATATGTATTTAAAAATAGTTGTTCAATAACTTTTATAGTTGATTCACATGGGTTTGGAAGAGCAATAATTAGGCCATGACCATGACTGAATTATCTTTTTTATTTCTTGTAATTTCTGAAGGAAATTCAAATCTTCTATCCTAGACAAATCTGTAGAGAAATTTATGCCTAAAAATTTAAAGGGATCTTGTGACCAGTTAAGTTATATTCTTCACATAATCGGAGTTTGGAATTTTTAATGAACCAATTCTAATAATAAGCGTTTTACTGTAATTAGGCTTCAGACCTGAAAATTTAGCAAATTGACCAATTAGAGTAAGGGTGTTTTGTAAAGAATATTCTGTACCATCCAGAAGTAAGACGGTATCGTCAGCATATTGTAGAACTTTGTATTCATTGTTAAAGATGCTAATTCCCTTTATATCTTTATCTGACCTGAGTAAAATTGCTAAAATTTCCACACATAATAAAAAAATATATGATGATATACGATCCCCCTGCCTACAGCCCCGCTTAATCTGAAAGAAGCTTGAAAAAAAAAACCATTTTGAGATACACAGAGTTTAAAGTCATTGCAGAAGATATTTACCAATCTAGTAATGTTTTCACCAAAATTGAAAAATTTTAATACATTATTAAGATATCTCCAAGCAATTGTGTCAAAAGCTTTTTCAAAATCTAGCATCAAAATTATGCCCGGGAGATTCTTTTTGTTGCAAATATTTATGATATTATACATGAGGCGAGTGTTTTCTCCAATGTATCTACCTGCTAAAAATCCCTTTTGGTTTTCATGAATAAAATTTGGAAGTATTAATTTAATTCGATTAGCAATAGCTCCAGATAAAATTTTATATGAAACATTTAAAAGGGAAATTGGTCGCCAGTGTTTTAAATATTGTCTAGGTTTATCTCCCTTTGGTAAAATGGAAATAATTCCTAATTTTTGTACTATTGATAATTCCCCAGTTTTAAAAGAACAATTGTAGGATCGAAAAAGAAAATCACTGAGATCTTTCCAAAAACAATTTGAAAAATTCTGTCGTAAATCCCGAGGTACCTGGGGTTTTATTATTTTTGCATACTTTCAATGAGTTTAAAATTTCTTCTTTAGTTAATGGTTTGTCGAAAAGGCTTTTTTCTTCGTCAGATAATTTAGGTACATTAGAATTAAGTAAAAGTTGATTCAAATTGACATTTTCTAGTTCGTTATCTTTATTGCTGTACAAGTTTCTATAGAAGAACATAATTTCATTTAAAATTTATTTTGGATTTGTAATGGTCTCTCCATTTTCATTTATGATTTTTGTAACTGTTTTATTTACATAATTTCTTTTTTCAAGATTACAAAAATATTTTGTAGGCCTTTCCCCACTCTCAATCCACTGAGAATGAGTTCTAACCAAAATACCTTCAAGTTCAGTTTTTCTCATCTGTTCAAGTTCTTTATTTAATTTAGACAGTTTAATTGCATCTTGCTCATTGTGAACACTATCTAATAAGGACTTCATTTCTGCAATGTCTTTTATGAGTTTTCCCTTCCTTTCTTGATTTAACTTTTTTTTTTCTTGAACAGTATGGTATTGTTATTTTTCTAATATTCATAAGAAGCATGTCAAAAAATAAGGTATCATCAATGGAGAGGGGGAGAGATAGGTCAGGAATTTCTTAAACTTTATGTTTTAATATTGGTAACGGAGTATACTCTTGTTTAGTATGTCAAATACATTCTTTAACATACTGTACATATTCTATGTCTCGAAGTAGAGAGTTATTAAATCGCCAGAAACCAGCGGCTTTCTGACACTCTGAAGTTATAAGTTCTAATTTAATATATGAATGATCTGTTCTGTATCCATGAGAAATACTTACTTTACCAACCATAGACATAAGTTCATTTGATATTAAAAAGAAGTCAAGCCTTGCTTGTTTAATAGGGTTAATACGATGCCAAGTGAATTCCTTCTTGTCAGGGTTTTGAATTCGCCAAGGATCCAGCAGATTATAATTATTTTTAAGCTTCTCAACAACAGACCTACTTCGTGGGTGACTATGATTAACATAATTAACAATCAATGTTGAAGTTTTGAGTCAAATTCCAGTCCCCAATTATAATTACAAACTCATTATCAAATTCATCTAATATAGTGCAAATATTTTCAAAAAATGTATATTCATCTATATTAGGTCCATAAAGGTTCACAAGAGATATTGTAATTATATCACAAAGTTTTATTTCAGAGACAAGCAAGTTACCAATATCATCCTTTTTAGTTTTGTTTATAGTCTAATCAAAATTATTGTTGAAAAGATTCATTACACCACGGGCATCATTCTTTCCTTGACTTAACAGACAATTTGTAAGTCCCCACTGAGTATGCACAGTAGAAAGGTCAGAATCTAAAAGATGTGTATCTTGCAAGCAATAAATGGAAGATTTTTTTTCTCTCAAATATTTAAAAACATCTTTCCGTTTATGAATATCTCTCAAACCTCTACAGTTCATTGAAGAAATTTTAACAGATGTTATGGTTACAAACTGACAGTACAAAAATAAATCTGACTGGCGTGTCTATGACACGATGAGTGACATTTATGCAAGGGGTATAAGAGTATGGGCATGACATCATGGGGGTGGGTGTATTCAGTACAATTAAGCAATACATACAAATGACACTTTATATGTGAAACAACACACAAAACAGACACACGCACGCATCTAACATACACACATAAAGATAAGAAATAATTTGATCCAAGTCTAATTGCAGATATACTTTGCTACAAAAAGTGGCTAATTGGCAAATAGGCTGTAATGACATATAAATCACCTTGCACAGGCATAGGTTAAACAGATTAATACTGACGAACTAAATAACATGCTGCGCCGATATCAAAACCGGAAATAATCCAGTAGTAATATATTAGTAGGATAAACCTATAACGCTTCTGTTGCAGTCTGTAAATACGCTACCATTAAAGAACCAACACGATTCAATCATGTCATGCTCATTAAGCCTTTCCAATAATTTGGTGTTTTCACGCGTGACGTCGTCGGCTAGTCTAACTCCGATCTTAGCAGATTTAATTGTAGATCTCTGTCTTATAACACGGCTTTTCACATCGGAGTTCTTTAGTTTCACAATTATAGGTCTCGGTTGATCAGGCGCACCTGGAATTCGGTGTACGGCTACGATATCCTCAGGAAGCACGGTAGTATTTGACTTGTCCTTGAGTAATTTGATGACCTCGTCTCCAGTATTCTCATCTCTGGCCTCTCGCAAGCCGTAAATTTTCACATTGTTTTTTCGCAAATACTGTTGATTGTAATTAGCCCATCTTAAGTCACTTATGATCCTCTTCAAATTCTGTAGTTTTCGTCCAGACCTCTTTACAGGTGGCGCCACCATAGTTAAAAGTAGGTCACAAAAGAGTTCCCTCCTTTAACAATATTCTTTTTCATACGGGCTGTATACAGAGACAAACAGAATGCATAGAAGACGTATTGTCATTTTGGTTCCCGTCCAAAATCAAAATTTAGAATTTTTATCGACATTTTTGGACCTGGTGATTTCAATGCAGAAAAGTGTCATATTTCCTAGTTAATTGATAATGATGATTTCTTATGGACTATTGTGATCATAATTATGGTAAGGAATGTTACTTTGAAAGAATTTTGTCAATATCTCAATTTTTGGATTTTCTATGAATTTTTAAAGACTTTCAAATGAGGGTGTATAGGAACAATTCAATCACATTTTGCACTTCTGCTGTTATACCACATGAAAGATTTAAATGAACCATGGAATACATGAAGTACTAAAGGTCCTCTATCAATTTGGTAAATTTCATCCAAATTGTTAACAGATAATGCCACCATGTCTAAAAAGTAGGTCTCACAATAGTACATACACAGGTTTGAGTCTCCCCATAGTCATGCCGGTGCCTGTCCTTTTATTTGAAACTTGAAAGTGTTGCAAGATTAACACAATCTTTTAAGTAAATAGTTTTAACTTTATTAAGAAGAGGATGATTATTTCATTTTAATTGTTCTACAATTAAAATTAATATTTAGTTGAAGACCAAAACACAAAACCTCATTCACATCAAAGGCTTGAAGAGCCACAAAGGCGTCGAGCTAAATTTGATTTAAAGCTGTCAAAAATAGCAGAAATTGACCAGTCGTGTTCACCTTTTTAGTTGAATTTCGATAATTTTTGGAATAGAGTAAAAATAAAAGCTTAAGGACCAACAGTCATATATCATATATCATCATAACATTTTATTGTTCTTTACGTCATCCTTGCAGAAATGTCAAATATTTTTTCACAAAGAATATACATGTGAAATCAATCGAACACCATTGCCATTTTTTTTTACAAAGATAGAAATGGACGAGTTGTTACCATTGCCTGTAAAATATGGAAAGCCTTATGCCAAAATGACAATACGTCTTCACTCGTTCCTCTAGATCATTTCTATGTATTCTGTTTGTCTCTGTATACAGCCCATATGAAGAAGAATATTGTTAAAGGAGGGTATTCTTTTGTGACCTACTTTGACCATAGCGGCGCCACCCGTAAAGAGGTCTGGACGAAAACAACAGAATTTGAAGAGGATCATAGGAGGTGATTTATTTCTACCAAGATTTATTAAAATCCTTTTAAAAAGTGTTGCAGAAAAAGTTGAAAATGTGAGAAATAGCCACCCCCCTTTTTTGGAAGTCTTAAAAAATTCATAAAAATCCAAAAATTTAGATATTGACGAAATTCTTTAACAATAATATCCCTTACCACAATAATGATCAAAACAGTCATTAAAAATCATCAATATTAATTAACTGAAAAACATGACACTTTTCTGCATTGAAATTAAGTCCAGAAACACGTCAAAAAAGCGTAAAATTTTATTTGACGGATCTTAACCCAGAACACAATTTTTGATAACCCATCTTTATAGATTGTTGAAATGCAATTAGATTCCCCGTTTATATACTGCTTCTGGAGGAGAAGATGCTTGAAAAGGTGTACTTTTGGCCCGCCCTGGATCCACCCCTGACGGAATCTGGATTCCGAACACAATTTTATTAAGGGACCTTGAGTACATCATTTATACAAAATTTGATTTCTGGCGAGTGGGTGGTGAGACAGTGAAAATGAGCACCAAAAAACTTCCGTGTTGACATTTTTTTTTTGGCTGGTTGAAAATTTTGGTGCAAAGGACTGAGAAAATAAATGCCTGTTATACAATCGAAGAACTGCTTTTGGGGATCGAGTATCATGATGCGCATAACATAAAGTTATAATTTGGACAAGAGAAAAACATAGATCAAAAACATCCTTGTCAACTTTGTTGAGGATATATTCTTGGTGTGCAAATTTAGCTAACTTGACAGCAAAAAGACGAGCATCAGATCCTTTTATCTGGTTTTGTAGTAGAAGAGTAGAATGATTGAAATTCCTTTTGGGCATCTTTGTTTGGTAGTTGATATGGAAGCTCAGTTATCACATTTTGCACTACACTCGTAATGTCATGAAGTGGTTCACAAGGTGCAATCTCATAGCTTTTAGGTGATTCAATACATCTTGATGATCTAAACAAAGAAGAGCTGGTGGTCTTTGTATACCCTTTAAGGTCTCATTTAGATTATTTTGTAAGGCAGGTTTTTGTAAATGGCTTGCTTTGATACCTCTGTTATCAAGTTCATCCAACAGATCATCTTTAAGAAGAATACCAAAGAGATTAGGATTTTCTAAAGAAAACCTGCGCCACAAAATACCTCTTCTAAAAATATCCAGCCGTTCACCCAAAGATGGAACTTTAACAGAAAGTGCACATTCAAGATTAGTGTGGTCTTGAGTCCGAATACCACAAAGACAGCTAAAATTGCCTCCCCGTTGATGACCTGCCTCAAACTGCCGTGCTGGGCCGTCACCACTGAAAATCCTCATGACATCATATATAAGGACTTCGTATTCAGGGCTCAGGATAGGCACTTGAAGACTTTTCAAATCTGCAACCCTCTCCTCGGTATAGGACAGCTGGTCTTTGTCACTGCTTTTGGACTCTCCTAGTATATAAAGGTGTGGCCTCTCAACCAAACTGGGAACATCAACTGGTGGCAAATCTGGATTTGCTTCACATACTCGTCATTGGTTAAGAAGATCAGCGGATCATATATAGTCGAAACCATAAAGCAAACATAACTGTGGTTGAGGATGTTTGAATGGTCGTGCCACATTTTTAGATGTCGTGTGTGATGGATCTTTTGCAAGAGTGATCTGGCTTCGTCATTCGAGTCCATGTGCCTTTCTCCAACGACATCATTTATCATTGAGGTGATTTCATTTAGATCTTTATCATATGTATTTGGAGCTCGTTTCCTGAACAAACCCTTTGTCATTTGTTCATTTACCATTTCTTGTCGTATGTCTGCTACTTGTATTTGTCGACCATAAACTGATTTTGTAACTTCCTTAAGGGTTCCATCATTGTAAATTTGTTTTGTAGCAATTATTTTGGGTGCGATTTTTTCTCCTAACTTGATTTCTTTACTTGAAAGCTTTCTTTTAATCTTGTAATTTATATCTTTTGCAGATGGAAGAACTGGTGTTTTAAAGCCATATTTTAGATGTTGTTTAGCCCGTCTTACTCTGGTCTTAACATGCGGTTTGCAAAATTTGGCAGTGTTAATTCCTTGGTGACTTGCCAGAGCTCGCATGACCTGACCTGGATTTTTAACAGACTTGCCATTTGTCTTCTGTAATGCAAATTGATTTGCAAGTTTTGACCAGTTAACTGTGGTTCCAGGTGCCAGTTGAGGTATTTTACATACCCTTCATTTACTTTATAGGCTTGTAAATTTCCAACATGATTTTTCTTTTCAATCAATCCACTTGCCTCCTTTCTTTTTCTGACTTTAGTTCTTTCTTTTGCAGATTGGGTGGATTCAAAGAAATTTGTCAGACATTGTCGGTCATATTCGGCATAGGATTTGCCAGACTCAAGGAACCTTTGTACCTCGCCCTCCTTCTCAACAATTTTTACAAACTCTTCTCTACTTTTTTTATGTTCTTTTTTTATTTGATTTCTCTTTACTTCACCAACTTTTTGGGGTTCCAAGTCAAAAAAAAATACAGGCAGCATCCTTAAATTCTATATTAAATTTCTCTGAAACTGCAGGAGTCATTATTCTAAAGAGGGTTCGTAAATTTTGTCGTGCACTACCTGATTGGTTGGCAGAAATATCTAACACCTCATCTACTCTTGAAATTAGTTCTGATGCAGTTGTTGATTTGTGATCAGATGATTCATTGACATATGTAGATTGACATGGATAGCAGTCAAAAAACTTGTGTTGACGCTTTGCAGATTCAGGACTATTCAACCATGAATGAAAATTTAGACAAGAAATTTTGCTTTTCACTGTGTTTGTTAGAACTCATATTGTTTGTTATCTGTAACATAAGATTGAATACGAAGCACTCTTCATCTAAACCAATCAAAGCCTATCTGCATTTTTGGGTATTTGTTCATGATAGTCATATAATTTTGATAGCGCTTTGATGTATTGATGCAGTTGTTATACACTGGTTTTGCTGTTGATGGATTTGTAAGGCTATCTTCAAGATTATTATCTTTAGTTGCTCTTGAAATTATCACTTTGGCACAGTTACAAATATTCATTTTGATGGTTTTTACATTGCTTCTCTTGAATTAAATATTAAGATGTTTATTTCAGCAGATGATTTTATCATTGTTGCATGTTATTCTTCATTTTCAGCCATGTTGATGATGTCATAACGTATGTGATGTCATAGTATTTGGTTCATTATTGGTGATTGATTAACAAGTTATTATATCTTATTTATGTGTTTCATTTAATAAAGAGAAAAATTTATTCGATTGATTGAAAAATAAAATTATCAACATTTGAACTCGTTCAGTTTTATATTTGGCGCTTTTAAAAAATGTGGATTACGTCCCTTTGATCTAATCTTCTGGTTGGTCTTCTGAGCGCTTTATTTACGATTCGATTATTATATTTCAAGAACGGAGTATATATAACCTAAAAATTCAGGTCCATACACTAAAATCTATCAAAAATGAATTATACCACGTGAAACCGAAAGAATTGTACTTCATAAAAAGTGCAAATATTGTCAGTTACGAAATTAATTTTACCGGGGGCATTTAAGTTCGTATTTCAAGGGTTTCCCTATTTATTATTTAACCCTCAATATCTCTATCATTGAAAAGCGAAAAGCATGCTCTAAAAGTTGATATAAGATTCATGTCGTAGGATTCAGCGTATAGACCTGAATTTTTTTATTTTATCTATGGCAACGACAGGCCGCTATAAATAGATTTTACTACATAACAGCATTTTGGGGTTCGTCTCAAAACCGTTAACACCAAACATTGACGCGATACTCGCACAAAAGACACTTTTGATTAAAGGAAAAATTATTTTGATGAAGGAAAAACAAATTTATAAATATGCTCATTTAAACAAGCATATTTACGTACATGACGTCATGGAGCGCCTTAACTATAATTATAATTTAAGTTGCTGTCAAATAACCCCAACTACATATAGATTCCTTATAATTTCCTCCATTTACTGTTTGCAAAGTCCATATTGTTTTGCTGAATTGTGTCCAGGTTTTTCTAAATCGAGCTTATCACATACTAAAGCAAAGATATCATGATGTGGGTGTGTGTGTGCATGCATCTGTGTGATGGTGCGTGTGTACAGGGGAGGTGTAGGTGGGTGTGTGAAAGTGTGTGTATGAGAGAGTGACGGCTGGGTGTAGGTGTGGGTATGTTTCAGAGTAACACTTCCAGAGGTATATTCGTGGTTTATGGATGTAAATATTGTAATTAATTCTAAGAGTCATATCAGTTTAAAATGTATTTCGATATCTAAACTACAGCTTAAAAACAAAACTTCGTAACTATTACCTAGTGCGTTCCTGTGAGTACCATAAATATTTTCGTATTTTACGTATTGTAATACTAATTCAATCACTTAAAGTGATGATGTGTAAATGTCACACAAATCATGTCATTTAACTTATTACCGTACAAAATACAACATGGTTGGTCTTCTGAGCGCTTTATTTACGATTCGATTATCATATTTCAAGAACGGAGTATATATAACCTAAAAGTTCAGGTCTATACACTAAAATCTATGAAAAATGAACTATACCACGTGAAACCGAAAGAATTGTACTTCATAAAAAGTGCTGTGCAAATGTTGTCAGTTACGAAATTAATTTTACGTATTGTAATACTAATTCAATCACTTGAAGTAATGTGTAAATGTCACACAAATCATGTCATTTAACTTATTACCGTACAAAATACAACATGTATTTTTATTGTCAGTTTTAAGGAGTGTGTATAGCTACACATAGCTATTGCTTTTGAATGAATTCAGCTTCGTATGAGTTAACTAATATATCAGCAAGAGGGGGGCACAGTTGCTGCTCGTTGAAATACTGACAATTTCTTTGAATACATCACAATAATTTAATCGACCAAAACGTTCCACATCATTGTGGTATTTGTTTCAGCGTACTTATTTTTAGAATCAGAAATTCCGTGACACAATAAGCTTTATCATGGTAAAGAACAAAAGAGAAAATGTATCTGACTCAGCTATATGACAAAAGTCGCCACGAGCATATAGAAAATAGCAGAATAAAAAAGGAAGTTTAAAACTCGATTTTATGCACTTTTAGTACACACTTTGAAGTGGCAATCGTCATTCAGTTGGTGTTGTTCACCTTCCCACTCGCCACAAAAGTAATATTATTAAAGAAAACACATTTAGAAAATTATAAATAATCCTCCAAATAAAGATTAATGATCAACATATCACAGACGTTGACAGGTCATAACAATTAGGACACGAATATTATCATGTAACAAATCAAAATTGAATTTAAATTTCGGCTACCATTTTATTGGTAGAAGGTGTGACATAACGCATTCACAGAGTTATGAATATTCTTTCAATATTAATTCAGTATCCATACCACCATGCCATACATTTATGTGTTTGATATATCTATAGCTCTCTATAGCATTGTTTAGTTAGAGTTATCTCTAGTTTTGCTTATAGTAAATCGATTTGATAAAAGTTTCTTAACGCCACTGTGATAGATTATTAACTGAATTCTAAACTGAATACATCCATTTCAAATCGAGATTTGGCATACGGTGAAATCAACAACAGGGTTTCACTTTCGATAGTCCACGAGTGCATCATAAACCTAGTTTTATATGTACTTGAAATTTTCATTAATGAAATTTTGCAAATCACTGTAAAACTAAAGAGTATTTCCCTCATGTATACCTCTGTCATTAACTCTGCTCTGTATATATTTATTATTAGAATTTCAATCATTCGGCCATGACTGTCACTGAAGAGACAAGTTATCTGGTGCACAAAATTATAAGTATATATGTTCTAATGTTTATTCAAAGCATTGTCTATCTAGATATCATACACTAACTTATGCCTTTTGGTCATCGTAGCAGTCAGTGATTTAGTAAAAAACTGAGAAGAGCCAGTTTCGAGACTGTCTTTTAGTATACTGGCAGACATAGCACATAAATAATATCTCACTCCTACGGAGATGTCCATAGAACAGATTGAAATTTCAATATAAATAAAATAATCTTAAGAGACAAAAATACTTCTAGATATTATTAAATAAAACCAAGGTCTGGTGAACATACAAAGAGGACAAAATTGACATAGTTTGGTAATGGGGATGTTTTGACTGGTAGATCCATACAGAAAGGCAATATATTCTTAATTGGCCGTCTTTATATACGTAGTCCTGATTAACGAGATTGCAATATTGTCAGTTATGTTCGTTATAGCTGGTTTATAAATGATCATCATTTAATATTCTGTCATCTTTTTCTGTGGTTGATTTTCTGAGGTCATAGTGTTCGCATCTCCTTTTCTTTGTTTTGCTGATCATAATTTAATGTTCTGTTACATTTTCCTGGAGTAGATTTGGAAATGTGATAGGGTCACATAGAGTTTTATAAATAGAAACTGTAAATCAGCTTGAATTAATTGAATTCGTACAATAAACACGTTGTGTGAATTGAACTATTTTTATTCATGGGAGCGTATAATAAACAGACGAGACGCTTGCATGAGACTAATCTGAAAAATAATGCATCTTTTATTTTCAAACGTTCAGAAATCGTGATTAACAATAGGTATCTCTTATTTGTATGATGTTCGTAAGTTCAAAGTTCACACGCAATAACTGCATTTACATATACTTCCTTATAACAATTAATCAACTTTTATAATTTCTTTATAGAAGAGAAGTATTGTCTAGAAATCATATACATACTTTTTGCTTCACAGATGTATGCTCCTGTCAATGCGCATGGAAAGTTATTCCACTGGTAGCTGAAACCAGTATAAAAATTCAAACATCGCTCTGATGATGGATTATCAGGTTGACCCTTGGCAAAGTCTGTGAAGGTCAATGGAGAACCATCTTGTATCCACCTGAACGTACCAGCTTTCGCCAAACTATTGCTTCCAATCCAACAATGATCTGAAACACCGGGTCAATGATCTAAAACACCGGGTCAATGATCTAAAACACCGGGTCAATACTCTAGATACGTTATATTTTAACTATATCTTTAAGCTTTCAATAATTTTAAGGGCCAGGATTACAAAACAGAGACTATGCTCTAGCTTCTGTATTACAACTTACATTTTGTTGACGCAGCCTGTTTTTTCAACCATTCATTTTCCGTTTTAGTTTCAATTTTCACTAGATAAGATCCCAACTGCTTGCAGATTAACTAAAACAAGATCATATCATAATCTAAACTTTCAAAATACTTGATACAGTCTCAGTTATTATAATACATAACGGTTATATAAAGATAATGGTAAATGTACGCATTCATGATCGCTACAATATTGTTAAATAGTGTAAAACAATTCAACAAAATTTCGATCTTTTTGTTATCTACCTCCGCTTGCCACCAATTGACTCGTTCATTTGTAATTAAATAACAATGACCTTGAAACTTCTTCCATCCAGAACGACATACTAAAATTGAAAAGAAGAATGCCTTTAAAACTATTCAGTACGTATGAGGCTAAATGACAACTCACTATCAAGGCATTGTTGTCAGACATTTCAAATCTAGCACAATCACATGAAAAAATAAAAAAAATCAGATAAATTCTATAATTTACGTTTTTAATCCTCCGTCCATTCCCAACTGTGAATTTTTTTCATTAAACGAGATTTCTTGATTTGCGTAAGATTATTTAAACACTGATGTATATATATATATATATATAATTGACAGAATTGCATACCTTTTGTAATGTTCACATTCTTCTCTGCACATGGTCCATTACAGTAGCTACATCCATGTGATGTACATTCAGTTTGAAATGTTACCTTTCCAACTAAACCAGAATCGGTCCTCATTGACTTATATAACTGGAATTGTAGCTTTCGTATTCTAGACGCCAAGATAACGTTGTTACATTTTAAGGTAGAACTTGCATTTAAAGAGGTAATCGTAAAACAGACGAGGAGAGCAACCCACATGATAGCCATGATGACATTCATGTACCTCCAAACACATAGATAGACCGACTTAATATATAGTCATATGGCATTATTAAATTACACAACAATTACAATATGATATGAGTTTATATGCAATGAAGTCATGCCACAAAGATTACATTACATAAATCAATATCATGTAAATTATATCTCACTCCAAATAACCTCTCTAGTGTCCACACCGATGTACTGCATTTATAATACAGAATTACGGAAAAACACATTCTTGTACTTCGATATTACCTTGTGTTGTTATCAATTTACATCACATTTATTCGTACAATCTGTAATTTGTATGCATTTTTGTTAAATATGCTATGAAATTTTATAAAAATATACAATAAAGGAAAAGTATCCTACTCACCATTCAGATTCAATTAAATTCAACCATATGACGGACGCAAATCGAACCTATAAACACATTAATTATATGAAAGGGAAGTAGTAATGAATAAACAACAAAACACTCCAATGTCCACAAATTTTCGGCCGCGTGGCCTTTATCAAGTGGGAAATATTGAAAACAGATTATCAAGTTACGTCCATGACCCGGTTGCACAATGCGTTGTTAAATTTAACTTGGAGTTAAAACATAGTTAAACTCATGGTTAGATTAACTTCAAGTTAAATCTGTTGCACAAAGTTAACTTAGAGTTAACTTATGGTTAAGTTCATGGTTAAATACCCATAATTTAACAGTGGTATGGAGCATGATTAAATATTTAACTGCGAACTGAAAATAGTAGATCGTTATTTCCCGTGTTTCATGGCTAAATTAAGATGTAATTAATGTAAATCCCGAAAATTACGTACCCTATTTTACTCACACCTGTTATAAAGGTCTTAAATTACATATCAAACAAAAACATTGAAGCATTTTAAATCATTGTTCCTTGTGTTTCACTGTTACTTTACATAACATTGGATGATACTTCCGTCATATGTGATGGCACATTGATAGATTGCATAAGATAATCGTCGCGTTTGACCACGGGGAGAGAGGGGTCATCTTCCTTTATAAATATATACAGGCGTATAGCTGGAGTGGGGTATACATTAAGTCAATCAAATGTATAAATGGGTGTCATTTTCTCTCAAAGACATACATGTATCAATACTTTTTATTTAGGCCTAAGCTTTAAAGACTACACATGCGTACTATCACTTTCGTTTCGATATAAACATACAAGTGGAAGTATCGATCTATATTAAACACTTTTTACGTCATCGTTACGTAGGCAGAGCCCTACGCATCATTTGCATTTTTCAGACGCGCGAAAAAAAAAGCACGATGACGAGTTTAGATGTATCTTTTCAGTGTTAAGAAAAGAAAACCAAATTGGTGTGCAAATGAAATTAGTAAAGCTTTAACAGAAGGTTTTATGGAGAAATCGCACACTTTATTTGGAAAGTTGACACATTTCAACACCACTGAAAGGTGCATAGAACCCCGTATGAAGTATCCATTCTCATAGACAACAGTCTAATGAGATCGAAATTTGCATAATACTCTATATATGGTGTCATTGTCCAATGTAAGATTTAGACTATTCTATAACAGTGGCGGATTTAGAGGGGGGGGGGGCATATTTATCAGTAAAAATCCAGATTTGGCACTAAAAATGGCTGCCGGAGTAGTTTGGCGAATACACATGTGCCCCCCCCCCCCTACTCCTTTCGGAAATCCTGGATGGATCCGCGACTGTGTAAACAAGAAGTACACAGTATGAATTGCAGCTGAGTAGTACAAGGTCAAAAGAGCATTATGCACAAGGGTAATTTTAACGTTAAAATATGACCCACCACTACAGTACATGTCAATTTTCAATGAGAGTCACATTTTCACGCTAGGGTCACTTTTTCACGCGTGGGTGGGGTCATTAACGGACCGAGTCAATTTTTAACGTTAAAATCGACCCTTAAAACTGACCTGAAGGTCACTTCTTAATGTTGCAAACCACATCTATTGGATGAAAAGACACATCAATTTTGACCTTTGCAACGGACCCTCCCGAAGCAGTGAGGGATCTCCAACGTGCCACGCCTATCGCGACACGAGATCTTGGTTTACTGTCCTATCTGAAAGACAAGACATCGGCGGGGATCGAACCCAAGAACTATCGAACTATATATAGTCAACTCCCTAATCACTCTACCATACCGGCTAGATGTTTATTTATTTATTTTTTTTTCATTTATACGGCAAATTTATCGTCAAATTTTCATTTTTACCATATTTTACCATAAGGACACTGTTGAACTGACTTTTCAACTTATAAATTTGAAATATTTCCGAAAGAATAAGCTCAATGTTGAGCGCCAAATAGTTGTGGTCATCAGAATTATGTTCTGACAACTTTCATAAGCAATTTTGTAAATATTTTAAAAGAATTGCTACAAAACTTTGGACTTTATTTATCACAAGTTTTAAGTTTATATTTTTTTTCTATTTTTGACACATTGCTTCTCATTGAAAATAATAAGGCCCTAGGGTTATGACAAATGAATAAAAGGAAATGGTTTAACTCTTCATTTCGTATACAACACATAAATGTATATTTGACATATTTATTCTCCTCATTTCAAAAATATATGCCGTAGTATTTTCAATAAATATTAGGGATTTTTTACAATGTTACTGATAGATACTGCCAAATGTTTTCGTAATATAATTTTGTTATTTGAAGAAAATCGGGAAAATGTGATTTAATCAAAATTAATCAAAATTTAAAGTAGATCTACCTTACACCTTAATTTCACTCGTCATTTTTTTGTTTTAGTTTATTAGATTTTTTATGACTACCCACAATGTATATATAGATAGTGGAGAAAAAATTATGACGTCATATCTGTGTCAAGTTTTGAACCTTAGACTTGTGACTGATTCATGACGTGTGCATGACGTATACTGCATATTTTACACAAGTTTACAGATGTGATAATATAGGACGGTTCAAAATCGGTGTATACATGTGTTTTTACTTGTACAAAAGTTATCGAAATTATTCGAAAAAGGAGCCTTTTGCGCACTTGAATTCAGGAAGGACACACTTTTTACGATTCCGAGGGACATGTTTGCGTCTTATTTGACTTCTTTGAAATTCACGTACGATTATGGCAGGCATATTTCTTCCTCTTAGTCTAAAAGTTAAGGCTGCCTCAAAGCAGACGTAAATTTTAGGCTAAAATTTAGGCCTATGATTAACTTACGCCCTTTGATGAAACGCAAGTTAGTCCAAAAATTTGACTTAGTTCGAAAGTTTTTTCGCCCGACTAAGCTTACGACCAGGCTTAGGCCCTTTGATGAAACGGGGTCTTGGGATCTTTCATTTTATTGCACAAATTACCTATAAATAAAAATACGGGAAAATAACGGATATCGAATGGATTATGGGTAAACTTGCCTAGATCTGAGTTAACTACGATTTAAATTTTTAACCTCGAGTTAACTTATAGTTAGCTAACTACACGATTGTGCAACAAATTTTAACCATGTAGTTAGCTAACTTCAAGTTAAAATTTTAACTTATAATTAACGGCTAACTACAAATTAATTTAACAACGCATTGTGCAACCGGGTCCATATTGCTAAAGTATGAGCGTAACTAAACAAACAAGGTATGACGTCACAAATATCAATAAATAAGTGGAAATCCGCGAAAATGACGTCGCTGTTTACCATCGTAAATAAGTTAAAACATCTGAATTATACAAACTAATTATAAAAAAATATAAATATAATGAAAATCATAAATTCACTTGAATGTGCAAAAATCCGTACTTAAATAAATTTTATTATTACCATAACAACTCCCCTTATGTCATAAAATATAGATCTAAAAGAACAATACAATAAACAGTATTAATAATAATTATGTAAAAGGGGGGAAGGGGAGGGGGGTTATGGCTAAGTATACTAGCGCTGAACCCTACTTTAACAGTACAAAAAATAAAAGGGATTGTAAAATGGGTATAATAACAGCTATATGTCAGGTAAAGTCAAGCACAGAAAATCAGCATATACTTGTCTATAAGATATAAACACATAGTGTATACAGTAGTTATTAAAAGAATAATGATAATAATAAAAAAAGGAAAAATTAATACCCATAATCAGTCCCGTATAATGCATTATCATAAAATTCAGAAACAATTAAGAGTCATATTAAATATTAATTTTTACATTACACCCATGTGGCACGCATGTGTTTAGTTCGCGAATACAACTTTGTTCTTTTATCAATCTAAACTGCTTGCCTTCACCGCATATCCTGGTCAGAATAGCGAAAGCAAGATCGTCCTCAGTATGGTCTGTAAAGTGTCGCATTATAGGTTTACTCCTTTGAAATTTTATGTCCCTTTTGTGCTCCGTTTTCCTTATCCGTTATAAACACATTCCCACCAATAATAAAATCATTGTGGGTACACATTGAATACAACTCAACCGTGCTGACATCTAAAATTGAAAAGAAGACTTTTGTTTAAATCTCTGCCCATCCCAATAAGGAATTATTTTCATCAAACAGGATTTCTGGATTTGTCCTAAGATTATATGGAAATTGACAGAATGGCATACCTTTTGTAATATTAACATCCTCTGCTACACATGGTCCATTACAGTAGCTACATCCATGTGATGTGCATTCAGTTTGAAACGTTGTCTTTCCAACTATTCCAGTGTCGGTCATCATTGTCTTATATAGCTGGATTTATAGTTGTCGTATTCTAGACGCCAGGATCATGTTGCTGAATTCTAAAGTACAACTTTCATATGAAGAAGCAATCATAAAACAGAGAGAAAGAGAACAACCCACATAAAAGCCTTGATGACATACCACAAAGATTACATTACATAAATCAATATCACGTAAGTTATGTCTCAAACTAACAAACCGAACACATAGATATTGAAATAAATACAATATAACCATACTGAGACAATTACAATATAATACACATTGACAATTTAAGTAGATACCAAAATCATAGGTAATGGACATAAATTGAAAGATTTTTTTTCAATTAAACACTGCATTTTTGTTACTCATTGGAAAGGTCCACCCTGGCTGTTTGCGGTCTCTTGTAAAAGTGATATATTATTGTATTCTACAGATATATATTATATTCTATATATATATATATATATATATTGGTTCATAATGGTTACCGGTACCAACTGAACAAGAAAAAAGTTGCCGTCATGCACTGGAGGTGGTGGCGAAAAATATGTAACGACAAATGCTTTCAACATTTACGATCAAAATGCACAAATTGATGTAATCAATGTCAATGAACATGACCACACACCCGAAGATGAATTTCTTCGACAAGCGAATGCTATCAACCAACTGAAAGAGGCAGTAAAAGACGACCCGACTAAGCCAATCAAGAGGGTTTATACCGAAGTTATGCAAGGCCTTATTAGCGATGACGAAGATGATGAACTGCCAGAGTTTGGTCGTGTCCGGTCCATCCTGCACAGGCAGCGAGAATCCGTTCTTCCCCCTATCCCCGAAACAGTTGATAATGTGAGGATAAGAGGCGAATGGAAGAGGACTTGGTCTGGGGAGCGATTTCGCAGTCATCTAGATAACCACTGGGGTATCGTTATATTTGCTACAGCAGAAAATATGCGTCTTTTAGGAAGATGTTCTACCGTGTATATCGACGGAACTTTTAAAACAAATCCTCATCCATATACACAGATGGTCACTCTCCATGGAAAGTATTTAGGGCGATTTCTTACATTTGCCTGGGCCCTGATGACAGGAAAGACTGTTGGTCATTATAGACAGTTCTTTTGCATATAAAGGCCAGGGTAAGGGCCGAAACTCATCGACAGTTTCGACCACGAACTGTCATATGCGACTTCGAGACCGCACTGAAGTTAGCCGTAGAAACAGAACTCCCACACACTACCGTTTCTGCTTGCTATTTTCATTTTACTCAAGAGTATCTGGCGAAAAATCAAAGAACTCGGCCTTGTTCGGGCATATAGGCGAAGACCAAGAGTAAACAAATTCCTGCAAAAACTCATGTCAATCGCACACCTCCCCCTTTTACTTGTGCGTCAAAATTTCCATCTTCTGACCAATAATCCTGACACCCTACGACTGCGAAACAGATATCCAAGCACCACAGACATGCTCGTGTACATCCAGCGGACATATCTGAATGGTAATTTCCAGCCACACACTTGCAACGTCTTCATCAGGGACAAGACACACGAACCAATAATCTAGTGGAAGGTATTTGATTAAGTCGTCTAAATTTTCTGTGTTTTAATACCAAGGGTCTGCTTTATGAAACTACGCACTATTCAAAACGGTAAATAATCACTCTATCAAATATAAAAACAAATATTTTTCTTAATTATCTCCCTTTCATTGGTTTCTTTATAGAAGTTTGGTCTACAAGGTCTTCTTAAATTAATTATTAATTTTAAGGCAAACAGTGGCGAGTTATATACAATCAATATCGAAGAAGTACCAAACCGTTAATCATTCTCAAAGTCCAAGGACAGATACAAAATCGTGTAAGTTTCAAAAAGAAACTGTTGTGAACCCCGAAATACTGAAAAATTCCGAGGTGAGACCAGGTGCCCGGGGAGAGTAAGCGTCTCCTGTTTGCATGCATCACCCGTCACAGCAGTTCTTAAGAAACATGTCAAAATCAAGAGTTTTGGTTTTCTAATTGTACATACGAACGTACAAAACTGGTATACAAAGTCATATTTGGTGTTCACTGAACAGGTCATTTAGTCGCATTCCAGAATATTATCAATCATTCTAGAAAGAGACACATCATATTTTCGTACAAGATCCCCATAGCGACCGTAGAACTTCCTCAGTGACGATTTCAGACGTTCTTTAACATATCCCTGCAGGAGCAACTTAGTGGCCAGTCGTTTGGCCCTTGGAATAAAACAGTCGTATAGAGAACAGGCTCTTGCGTACCTTATAAGTTGAGATATAAATACTCCATAGGCAGGTGAGGACGGGATATTGCTGCAAAGAAACCGAAAGTTAGTTATTTGGAAGTTAAAATCGTCACGTTTGTCATACAGAGAGGTGTCCAAATGACAATTACTGTCGAAAGTAAAAAAATATATACGAAGCGGAATTATTGCTCTCGGTTGTCTCTTTTATCTCAAGTTCATGGGGATAGATTTCATGTATGTAATCCTTAAAGTTAGGATTATTGATTGACAATACGTCGTCTATATATCTATACGTAAAATTAAACTGAGATGCAAGACTTTTTCTGCCTGTGGAGAGCATGTTTTGAATAAATTCCGCCTCATACGAATATAAGAAAATGTCAGCAAGAAGAGGGGCGCAGTTAGTTCCCATGGGAATGCCAATGATTTGCTGAAAAATGTTCCCTCCAAACACCACGAAAATATTGTCTATTAAAAATTCCAGCAATAACAAGATATTTATATCTACGATTTCCATTTTTATGGAAAAAAGAATTTATATCTAGAAGGTCTTCTTAAAGTGATCTGTTTTATACTTACATTATTTATGATTACAAGAATTTTGTATGCCGTCACATTCCATTATCACGGTGAATGGCGGAAGTGACGTGATGTACAATGACTATTTATTATTTGATTGGAGTAACCTATTTTTTTTAATTGGGAAATTTTAAAAAATGGTTTCAGGTGTGAATTTTTTATAAGAGCGCTTTACAAAATTTACACGTGGCGCGTCTCCTTTTATTTCCCAATAAATACAAAAAGTGTACTTCAATCCATAAATATTTTCACTCCCAATGTATTCCCGTGCAATGTACAATTGCAAAACTGTGTAATTCATAACGCAGGGAATTACAACCGGTCTTCGTGCTTAACGAAATTTACACGTGACCCATTTCTTTTTATTTCCCAATGAATACCATATATATATATATATATATATATATATATATATATATATATATATATATATATATATATATATATATATATATATAAACCAAAAAAAATGAAATTGTAACAACATTCACTATTCATAAGTATCGGATCAACCTCAATGAAGGTTAATGCAAATCGCTCGAGAAAAAGGGGTCAATATAAAAGCACAGGTAAGCGATAACGATACTAAAACAATTAAAAAATTGTCAAATTTTCGAAGCAATCTGCTTCTTCCTCAGGACACACACAAAGAAACACTTACATAAATATAAAGACACGAAAAGAAAGATAGAAAATATATACAAAGCACTAGTCTAATAAAAACTGGTTTCTTTAATTGGCTACATATTGAGCGTTTCTCTATGCGCTATCTAATAGGAAATGAGCCAAACACAAGCTAACAGCTTGCTTACATGTCAAGTGGCGCCCTCTAAAGTGTATTTGCATTGACCTACTGGAGGTAATTAGACTAGGTGCACAGGAATCGACCGTCTGATTGATATAGGCCCAAAGGCCACTCTGACTATAAAAAAAACACAAGGAATGAAACGAAACTTGGCCAAAAAATTGACACAATTACCACCAAAACACAACGCTGAAAAACGGGTCAAATAAACATCTCCCCTTATAAATACACATCGGTCGTTCTTTTGAATACCTGATCTACAGATTTACAGCATGCCTACCTTCCGTGAATCACTCGTTCCGCGCTGTTTCACCAGTTATTCCAGCGGTATACAATCCACCATTCTTCTCCTGGCGAAGGCGACATAACAAACGTCACTTCCGGTAAGTCGGAGTAAATATAACATATACAATATTTAATCAATGAATAAAGTCTGAAAAATTCCAGAATATCTTCGTTAATGCTAGTAAAATTTATGAAAATCAGATTTATGTATATCGTCCAACACATCGCTACAAATCTGTTTAAAACGTATGATCTGCCTGCAAGGAGTAGACAACTCGCTGTACTTTGACGCCACACGCTTTGCGGGAAATTTAAATCTCTATTTGACGACTAAATATTCACAAACGTTTGAAGTCACAAAATGGCAAAGTTTATTGAAGATGCTGCTTGGTAAGATTGAAATGTACTAATACATAAAAATGTCTGTTCTAAGTATCTGTTATGTCAATATAGACAGCTGAATCAAGTCTCTACTGTAATACATGTATTTTCACAAATTTTTGTTTTTCCCCTTTCCCTTTCCCTTTTTACTGCAAAATGAGCAGTACCATCTCGCTCTCTTTGACTTTAAGAAGGATTCATGACCTTTAATGCCAACGCATTGATAATGGAACCAAAGATCACATTTGTCACAACCAATAGATTCTTGACTCACATCCGAGGGCTCCTCCTCACAGAGCTTTTTGCACATTTTGCAAATATATTCTCCACTCTCTGCGGGTGCATCTTGTGTGGCACTTGATGCAGTAGCACTTGAAGTTGCAGCAACTTCTATCTGATTTCTGTCCCCTAGCGCCTGCAACTTTGATCGTAAACTCTGTTTTTTTTTTTCTTGGAACGGTTTCTTTGAATTTTTTCATACCATCTGCAATGGATATTTTCAAGAAATGCCCAGTTATATCCTCGAACAAGTCCATAATAATGCTAAGCATTATTTCCTCTTCTATCTCATCACAGGAATCGGCCAACTGATTCCGTTCACCAAATAAAGTTAACCATCGTTCAAGTAGGTCCTCATCATTGTGCACAATATTTCTACAAGTCACATGAAACTTTTCAAAATTTAAATGAAATGCTTCTTTGGTCAAATGACACTGTACAAGTTTGTTCAATTGAATAAAAAAAGTAAAAACTGCATCACTAACAATAAGCAGACCTCTGCTTTTTCCCTGCTTAAAGTCTATCTCCTGCAGACTTTCATCTCCACCAGAAATGTCACTTTCATTAATGCAGAAGTTTTTGATCATAGCCTGTTTTTTGTATGCTTGAGATCTGATGGTCTTGCTCTTGGGGTCACATTTACCCAAGTTTCTTATGACTGAAAGACAGAGCCTCTTTTTAATCTTGTGTATACAGCAGCCTGCGACATATCTCAGCTTGGCCTTTGCGACAGAAGTGATTTCGGTATTGGTTTGTGTTGTTTGTAGGTAATTCTCAAACTGTGAGTCAGTAATTTGGTCTGTTTTTCTCTTAATTTCGGAATCCATTATCCAAAAAACAAGTCTTGTGGATAATTTGTTTTGGTCCTTTGTTATTTTTGAACACTGAAATAACCTTGAAATCTGATTTATATGAGAATCACTTAAAATGAAATTGTTAAGGTTTGAGTACGCATTCCATTGTTGAGATGTTGCATTTTCAAAGTTACAGATTCTTAAAACTTTTGTATAGAGAAATTTCACATGATTGTGAAATTCAGGGGACTGTAATTTTTCTTCAGATAATGCTGACAAAAAGGTGGAGCCTTCATTCAATGTAAGAAAATCATTCACATCAAATGGGCATTCTGACAATTGTACATGTTCATCTTGCAAATCAACCTGACCAGGCAATTCAGTCTCTAATGCCTCCAATACATCACAAGTCTCCTGATCCAGCGTATCCTCTGCTGAAACATGATTCACATAAAGATGTTTCTGAATGGCAGCAACTAAGGTCCTCCAATGGCTCAACACTGTCCTTGTCATAAAATTCATACACTAACTGTTTGTGTTTTAAACAGGCTGCCCATTCATTAAAATTTAGTATCCTCAATCCTGCCTTTCTCTTTGCCCTCCCAACTGCTACTCCCATTTGTCCAGGGGCGAAAAACGACTTACAGTCCACCTCAACATAATCAAGGGTCTGTCCCTGAGCCCTGTGAACGGTCATAGCATATGCCAGAATAATGGGGTATTGGGTCCTTGTTGCTAATGTTTTATTTTGATCCGAGTCAAACACCTCAAATTTGCTCTTTTCAAGGGAGAAAATTTTACCACCAAAATTAATAATAGGAGGTTTGTTGTTTTCCAGTGTATGAACCTTTCCTCTGAGTCCATTAAACAATCCACCACCAAGATTCCTGGTTAAAATTACAGGGGCGCCTGCCTTCAGTGCTAAGTTCTTCGGTGCCACACAATTCAACAGCAGACTGACTCTACCTTAAAAGAAACAAAGAAAGAACTGGTGACAAAATGTCCAAAACATTAAGTTTTAAGGATAATGTCATGGCCCAGGTCACAAGGTCAATGACCTTAGTATTATTATAAATAGTTTCAAGTGCATGCAAAATCCATCTCATTCGTTCAAAAGTTCTGGCAGATGTTAAAGTTTTCTAAGCAGATCAAGCATAGATTTCAAGGTCATGGTTATTTTGATAACAACATAAAGGTCATGCAATAAGGAATGCACATGTGATATCTATTAATACTAGTACATGTAAATACATTTCAGTGGTCAAAGTGAATAAAGATTATTTATTATTTTTGAAATAAAGTTATTTTAAAATTACAAGTCAAGGAAGATAACTCTAATGAACTTAACATATATATTGTATTGCTTCAGCAATACTCTCAGAATGCTTGTTGTTTTTAGCCTAACAAGTATTGTGATGCTTTTACAGCAAAGTAAAACCCACATCAACATTATCGTCTGTTAATTACCTTCATCAGTGGCTTTAAAGGTGAACTGCTCCCCCTCCTTTTCATCAAGGATTTGCTAATTAACGAATTTCACATCTAGAGTTTTCCCAAACATTATCCGGCAGGGGGTCCTTCAGACTTCGTAGGAGGGTTAATGTCTGCTGAGAAGGATTTCCATCACACAACTCATTTATGGCAGTTATTAAGTCCATCTCTTCTTGTCTGACAACCTATGAAACAAGATGTGTACGTATATATAAAACACAAATGCCCCCGACAGACATCAAAACCGAAAAAGCTGTTTTAAATGTAGTATAAAGGTCAAGGACACAAGGTCTTTGACCTTGGTGTTATTTGAAAGGGCTTATTATATGAGTAGGCATGCCATATATGAGGTCTCTATATCTTATGGTTGAAAAGTTACGGCCACGTTAATATAGGTTAAAGTTTATGGTCACGGACAGAGAGACCGACTAAAAGATATTCAAATGCTATGGTCTAGGTAAAAGTTTTTTAGCTACAAAGAGACAGACATAGCCCAAAATCTACATGCCCCTGAATCTCATTCCAGGACATACAAAATATTTAAAGTACCACCAAAGTACGTGTTTTATGAAAACAAACATCGCCTGTTGTAGCTTCAATGGTAAAGTGTGACTATCACTAAAGTGTGATTACAAGATTTCAAGGTCACAAAGTGTACACAAATGTACTAATATACAATTTAAAATAGAATTTTTTCATATCTACCTGGTCCAAGATGATGTGATGTGGAAATGCCGAATAAAACATAGGACTGGTAAAACAATGGGCCCCATCATCCTGCAGCCTATAGTTTGGTACTGGAGGAAGTTGCTTAAAGTCTCCAGAAGCCACAACCTGCATGTAAATGTACACAATGATGTATACTTTACTGAAGTTTCAATATTCTGTTCTTATGTATCATAAGCAGAGTTGACCGGGGATTAGCAGCTTGCCTGTTTGTTGTTTGGTTGGTTGGTTTGTTCGGGCTCCTTCTTTATATGAATTGTTAATTGTTTGTCTTCTTCTATATACTTGACCATTATGAATTGATTCACTTAATGCACTTTTAATGGCACTGGGTGAGAGAACTTTGACAACATACTCTTCCTGGAATCCCAAGTCACAATTATCACATACTAGTATAACTTATTGGTAAATCAATGGACTTGAAAATGTAGGTTAATGTAGGTGTGACCAATTTGTTATTGAAACACATGTAAATAGGTATTATTGAGTATTGAGTAAATTCAAAATTTTATCTCAATCTGTAAATAACTGTAAAATTCATAAAATTACCTGTAAACCTCCAAAGGCTAGATTACTTTTTTTTAACGTGGCGGCATATGCATTCAACCATCTGAAATATTTTTGACGACAGCATTCCAATTTCATCTATAACAAGGCATTCACATTCCAGAATGCGACTCTTCGCACTGGAAAATCTATCATCGCAATCGAAGAGTTCCTGTAGCTTTTGGTCAGAATAACGGCCATCAAAAATTCCAGCCCAATGATGGAGTGTGGTGGCTTGTTTCCCCAAATGTAAACTGGCAATTCCGGTAGTTGCTGTCACTGCTACATTCTTTACTCTACTCAGAGCTTCTGTAATACACCTGTAAATTCAAACAAAAATAATTTTCATTTATTTCAAAAGCACTGTCAAAATACATATATCTTGCACATTATCTTAGATGGAAACTTAAAATTTGAAATTCATGTACATGTACATTTCTTAATTCTGAATTACATATTTTGAACTTTCATTACAGGTTATGCGTACACTTTGAATATGGTGAGGGGCATGTTGTGACCTTAGACTACATTTACCAACAAAGTCAACTATTTCACTCAAGCATTAATGGATGTGTCCCTAGTAGAGAAACTTGTGCAAAGCTTGTCTTGAAGCTGTTTCGTGTCGAGAGTACCAGTCTATGTTATGGAGGGTTAAGACATCATGCATTCAAAAATTTGAAAGTGAGAGAAAACACTAAACTGGATGTTGTTTTTCCACAATACTGCACTGCATCTTTAACAGAAGATGAACTGGAAATGAAATGCCCTACAGAAAAAGTGTGTGATGATGAAGTAGTCACGTGTGGAATCGTAATGAAGAAAATTGACACACTAATTCACATTAAAAACAAGATCTACAGTTGTGGTTTTGGGTTCCCAATCACTCAGGCAAGTGTTGATGGTCTGATATATCTTACACAACAGATGAAGGTTTGTGAAGGAAAGGACACCATTCAAAATCAAAGCATCAGGTCTCAATCTTATATCACAGACAGCTTAGGCACAATTCTAAACAAAGACAGCAAGAGATGTGTACAACGTTCAAAATCTTGTAAAATATTACTCAGCTTTCTTTCTAACCATACAATGTGTGAAGCATGCATAAAAACATTTTCTAAAGCCGAAAAACGCAAGCTTTCACAAACAGAGACAAGTACAGATAGTCAGCAGAACAAGTCTAAAGACGCAATCGAAAAAGCTAGTGTTAAAAATTTACCAAGTAACAAGAAACAAAACATATCTAGACAACCGTTACAAGAGGTTCAGAATCTGTCAAGTCAGAGAAGTGCTGATGATGGTGTCAAACAAGACGACAACTGTGATAACCAAACAATGATACAGTTAAATGAAAGTGACCATGAGGATTTGGCCAACATTTTAGAATCAGTTCTTGCAGAAGGTGCACCCCCAAACTTTAAAGTGCTATTAGAGTCACAACTTAAAAACTGTAAAAGGGGTATAGATGTCCACCAACAAAAATGGGACCCAAAAATCATAAGTGTGTGCTCGTCCGTCTTCCTGAGTTCGCCAAAAGCCTACGACAAGTGGAAGTCCTCTGGGATGCTTGTACTACCATCCAAACGTCTTTTACAGTATTATAAGAACACAGTACGACAAACCCCTGGATTTAACAAGGAAAACTTGATGTGGATGAAAAAAGAAGCATCAGCACAAAAAATTTCCAATTTTGGACGGCATGGAGGCTTGATAATTGACGAAATGACCATTCAAGATGACCTTGTAATTGAACGACGAGGGGATACATGGCATTTAGTTGGTGTATTTGAAATGGGAGAAACCAACAACAATATAGAGATTTTATGTCAACGTACAAAGAAAGTCCAGTTGGCTACCCATGCATTACAGTTTGTATTCCATGGCCTATCAGGCTTCAGGTACATAACACATACTTAATAGAATTGGTTGGTTGGTTGACGATTTTACATTTCAGTCTAGTCCGACTAGTCAGCCCCCTTAACCGGCTCTGTTATTGTGATGGTCGCCGTGGTAGGGTACGGCGACCATCACAATAACAGAGCCGGTTAAGGGGGCTGACCAGTCGGACTAATTTCAGTCTAACTATGTCAGATTTCGAAAACAGATTTTGAAATATATTAATATTTGAAAATGTCAAAATGATAAAGTGCCACAAGCTCAAAAAAGTAAGTAAATATATGCAGAATTGTAAATAATGCAATCACTGTACAGTTGAAATATTCCTGTCTCACCTCCAATTTCCACAGGATAATGTATACAATGTATCTACCATGGCACTACTTTGATATGTTGATATTTGGCCATAAGGACAGCACATCAAATATAAACTGAACCATGGTTAAACAAAAATTGGGATGTTTCGACTTTCTTAATATTATGGCATTTAAAAGTCAAATTTCATATACCCCTAGAATGAAATTTGGTGGTGTTTTTTTTTTTTTTTTTTTTGCTGGCTGTGAATATGTCTCTCTGTGTATCTGTTTGTGGCAAAAAAAATAACTTTAACCTTGGCCTTAACTTTTGAACGGTAAGAGACCGAGACTTCATATTTGGCATGCATAATGCACCTAATGAAGCCCTTAAAATGACATCAAGGTCAATACCCTTGTGACCTTGACCTTTAAATTAAACATAGCTGTTTTTGACATTGATGCCACTGGGGCATTCATGTTTCATAAACACATCTTATGATAGAACTTTCATAGAACTTTTACAGGTGGCCAGTGGTGTATTTTGGATCACTCAGTGCAACAGCCCACCAATTGTATGTTACATTTTGGGAGTGTGTGCATTTACTACAGGATAATGGCTTCACAGTTGACTACGTAATGACTGATGGTGCCTCGGCCAACCGAACTTTCTTCAATATGTTGTTTACTGGAAACCCTCGTGCAGAACACTATATTTTTAAAAATGTCTATGATGTGGACCATAAAATATGTGCAATTCAGGACATCATGCACGTCCTCAAAAAGGTCAGAAACAACATTGAATCCAGCAAGACATCCCATAAATCAAAGCCTGGAAGGTATCTTACTCTGAACAATAGACCTATTGTCTGGGAGCACTGGACCCAGTGCTATGTATTCAATAATTCACAGGGGCTACAGATCAATCCCAAGCTTACTGATGAACATTTCAATCTCACGCCAACATCCAAAATGCGGAACCAACTGGCAATTGATGTTCTGGACCGTCACATGCTATATCTAATGAAAGCGTACCAAGCAACACTGGATAAACCAGAAGTTTTGGGTTCCTCAATAGATCTTTTGGAACACACATCAACCCTTACAGAAATATTCTGCAACCAAAACAGGCCTATATCTGACAAAGCTGACAATGGCATTGAGTCACTTACAAATGCTGTTAATTTTTTTGACAATTGGGAAGATTCTGTCACCAGTTCTCCATTAGGAAATGTGACCAAGCACCTCATTACAAGAGAAACGAGAGAAGACATCAACTCCTGCATTTTGGGCTTTATTTCTCTCTGTGGGCTGAAGCTTGGGAAGGGTGAGAGCATTAACCCAGGATTCATTAATTCAGATATTGTTGAACATCTTTTCAACCAACAGAGGGGGATCAGAAATGGACTTAACACCAACACCACTCTTTCACAGTATGGACCAGCTAACACCGCAATTACCCTTGGGCAGTGCTCCGTGTCTGCTAAAGGAAATTCAGACACCACAGCCTCATACTTCAAGGCTACTACGCCATGCGCATTAAATACACTGAGGAATAAAAAGAAGAAGAACAAAAATTTGCGTCGGTTATAATCTGTCTAATCTGTATGTAATTTGATCTAATATTGAGAAATACAAATACATCATACACTGATACAGATAGAGATATGGTGATTTTTACCGTAAGACATGTGTTTTGCCTGTGCCACATTGACCTGTCAATATAATATTGTGCCCCTTCTCTGCCAAGGACAAAACATTCGCTTGTGCAGTTAACGCCATATTTCCCGCGGATCTGTCAAAACAACTGATAATTTTACATACAGAGTTATCGTTCATTGCATTTACTCCGACTTACCGGAAGTGACGTTTGTTATATCGCCTTCGCCAGGAGAAAAAGGTGGATTGTATACCGCTGGAATAACTGGTGAAACAGCGCGGAACGAGTGATTCACTGAAGGTAGGCATGCTGTAAATCTGTAGATCAGGTATTCAAAAGAACGACCGATGTGTATTTATAAGGGGAGATGTTTATTTGACCCGTTTTTCAGCGTTGTGTTTTGGTGGTAATTGTGTCAATTTTTTGCCAAGTTTCGTTTCATTCCTTGTGTTTTTTTTTATAGTCAGAGTGGCCTTTGGGCCTATATCAATCAGACAGCCGATTCCTGTGCTAGGTGATAAGAAGTTATAGATAGGACAAAGAAAATAAATAACAGAAATAAATGGGAGTGAAAAACAAATAAGTGATA
Source organism: Pteria penguin (assembly GCA_035048485.1). Lineage (NCBI taxonomy): Eukaryota > Metazoa > Mollusca > Bivalvia > Pterioida > Pteriidae > Pteria > Pteria penguin. The sequence continues at coordinate 1,861,265 of CM068591.1, read as the reverse complement.
AAATAAGTAAGTACCAATAAAAAAAAAATGGCGAGTTACATGACAAGTATAAAGACACGGATTCCTATCGTCTGTCCGTACCAAACCCTACCCAAAAATGGGCATCTCCACAAAAGATACGGTGTTTGGGACAAACAAACGCAGACTGCATGTGTTTGGCTCATTTCCTATTAGATAGCGCATAGAGAAACGTTCAATATGTAGCCAATTAAAGAAACCAGTTTTTATTAGACTAGTGCTTTGTATATATTTTCTATCTTTCTTTTCGTGTCTTTATATTTATGTAAGTGTTTCTTTGTGTGTGTCCTGAGGAAGAAGCAGATTGCTTCGAAAATTTGACAATTTTTTAATTGTTTTAGTAACGTTATCGCTTACCTGTGCTTTTATATATATATATATATATATATATATATATATATATATATATATATATATATATATATATATATATATATATATATATACTTCAATCCTTAAATGTGCATAATGTCACTTTCGCTATTCGCCATGGATGATTGGATGTTACGTCATACAACAAATATTCCTTTCATTGTTGAAGGATTTTTGGACTGTCCTTGTTAGTATTGACGAATTTTCGTTAGATTTTGAAGCGGCTTTGCGTAATATTTGATGTATGCAGCTGTATTTTGGCAGTATATACATGTACGAGTATAGTATTGTATAAGTAACCTAGTAGAGGGAGCCATAAGCATATTGGCAGCTAAGGGGCTTCAATATACAACTCGGGTTTAACAGTCTCGTTGAATATATGTTTGGACTATCCTGGTGGTAGCAATTAATTTTATATCGCAGTGCTGTGATAAATCATGTTTCTTTAGGTTTTCATCACAAGTGGAATAACAGCGTAGGATCTAGACATCCATCCATCTGGGTTTTCATCAGGAAACTCAAAGACGCCGAGCACCTCCAGTACATTGAATCGCCGGACTGAGGGCTGAGATCACATTTACCATATAATGTTGTTTGTATCATTTATCTAAAAGTTACAACGCTTTTATTGACGATGCTTTCTATACTAGAGGACAACTCAGTCCACAGTATAAACATATACATGTATGACGTATCTAAAACAACTTAGTATACAGCGTAAACTAGACTGCACTACTGACAGCGTCATTTTACCGTGTACGTCTATGACGTTAAAATGACCTGAGAGCAGGGACGAGACAAGAGCATTCGGACATCCTCGTCCTTTTCCTGCGTAAAAAAAGAACTCGGTCGTCACTCGTAGCCATTATTGAAAAATAGTTCCTGTAGTTATGGGCGTTCGCATGTGTACCAGACAAATAGGTCAGTGCTTCGCGTGTAATGAAGACTTTCACGGTTCAAAAGACCTGAGTTAAACAGTAATCACGAACTATTGCAGCTTTAATTACTTTCCTTGACATAGGTTGTGTACTGGATTACATTTTACATCGCTGATTTATTACTGAGTACAATGCCGGAAACCGATTGATGCATGGAATCGATGTAAGTCATTCCGCCAAGTGGCGTCCTAGTCTTTTTACGTAGGTACAAGTAAAGGGCGAGGTTATTCCGAATGGAGACAACGGCTAAGATCAACTTCCTGTGATCTCAGCCCTGGTCTTGGGTGATCTCAAGTCTGCAAGTGTTTGTTCCACACAGTAGTAGAACAGTGTTTTCTGGGCAAATACAGTACAAAGTATATGATACATAAACAACATTACATGGTAAATGTGATCTCAGCCCTGGTTTCAGCCCTCAGTCAAGTATCAGCCCTCGCCCTCGGGCTGAGATCACATTTACCGTGTAATATTCCATATTTCCAGCCTACATGATAAAGTTTTATCAAATTCAATCCAGCTTATCTGGAGAATACATCAAATACACGTCAAGTTTGACTTCATTTATGGAACCAAAATCAATAACACTTCTACAGGACGCTATGGCCAAGTACCTCAAAATTGTGCAATAGCATCATAAGCGATGACGACAGGGCAATACTGTGATGGCACGAAGACGATAGCGTTATGCTCTATCATACCATCGCCATGAGCTACCTTCTACATGTATTTTAAGGCGCCTGTACATTTGTCCCTTGTAGCATGAATTCAGGTGAAAGTATTGATCGTGTGATAGCATGATGACGCGGTAGATAACCCCGCCATCGTCATTGCGTCATTATCATTTTGCATTCGCGTCATCGCGCAACCGCCCTTCCATTCGAGGATATGATGGCGCGATCGTGGGCTATAAAAAAACTTCTATAGACTATTGGATCGTCGGACTATCGGACCGTCAGACTATCGAACCATCTGACTGTCGGACTATCGAATCGTTGGACTATCGGACCGTCGGACTATCGTTCTATCGAATCGTCGGACTATCGGACCGTCGGACTATCGGGATGTTACCTTTTACACGTGGTACTGTTTATATTTATTTATGACGCATAGTAAGCTCCGCCTAATTCGATAGGTCGTGCTGTACACTTCATACGGCAGTAATATATGCGCTATCATCCCAACCTGTCTTCCATCATATAGAAGTGAAACTTGTGAAATATGCTTCCTTTATAATGACAATTTCTTAGATCGAGTTATTCCATACACTGTTTTATACACACATATTCTTTACATTAGCCGACTTATATTACATGTGCACACTACGATCCCTGAATCATGTTGAGATATCCCATTCTACTCTTGGGTAACTATTCCTTATAATGAAAAAGCCTAGTAAACTTCCGCTTTTAGTGTCTACTAATTACAATGAACGCAACCAATAACATGTATGTGTACATAGAGTTATAATTGTGCATACTCCTATCAGTGCCAGTTTTGCGTCATGTATCATATTCACTTTTGAGTATCAAGTTGTTTGTGCTATATTTAGTCCTGGATACAGCTTTATTGATCATTATGTATACAATCTGTTTACATTTATCCTTCCTTAATTTCCTATTCCTAATTTCTCGGGTTGCGCCACTATGTTTAATAGGTTGGTAACCTCCTGCTTCCATGTCGCGATATAACTGAAATATTGTTGAAAGCGACGTAAAACACCAATCAACCAACCAACCTAATTTCTCTTCGGATTTTTTCAAATTATTTTCCTACGATGTTTCCACTCCCATCAATATCTACGGTGAGCTAAACCCTGCATATATAAGTTGTATCTCATGTTTGGCATATTCTTCGTTGACAACTCCCCCTCCTCTGTACCTTCTCCTCAATATGTCTTTATTACACATTATAAATGAATGTTGACATATATGTGCTAGACTAGCAACGTCACTGAGGAAGTTACGGTCGTTACGAGACTCTTATTACTCCATATGATATCTGGTTATCCAGACTTTTAAATGATATTCTGGATTGAGACCGATTCCGATCATTTAACATAGATTTGACACCTTCTATACTAGAAGGTTACCTACTTTGACTTCTCCATATATAAATACATATGGAATTTACACGATTTCACCTGATCTCACTTCATCACAGGGGTTCACATATGCTCTTCAAGTAGACATTTTTTGTTATTTTCCACTTGTTTATCATTTTCATTGATTTTGTATGTGCTCTAGTTTCATGATTTTATTTTTAGACTTATGGTTTGGATTTATCCATCATCTTTGCATAGATACGTACAGAGCGAGTGTGGTGTGTCGCTGCCCTGGTATATACTTTAAAAAATACACAAACCAATAACTATTGGTTTCCATCCAATCTTCCTGCTCATATTAGTAGTTTATGTGTCAGTTATCTTAATTTGTCAAATTAGCAATATTTGCGAGTTGTCTTCCTGTTTACAACTAGTCCCTGCTTTGTAAATCATAGCGAGAATCTTGAATTCTCGGTCTTGTGTTGAATATCTCATTCTTGTTCTCTTACTTTACAATGATACCAATCCTGGTCCGTATAATTTTATTAATGTGCATAACTTGTCAGTGTGTCATATAAATGTTCAAAGTATAATTACTAAGCTTCATTTGCTAGCGGTTGAGCTAGTAAAATTTTATATTATTACTGTCAGTGAAATCTGGCTCGACCAGTGTATCAAATCTTGTGACCTAATGTTATCTTCCTATCAGCCTCCCATTCGTCTCAATCGTAACAGGCATGGAGGAGGTCTGGCTGTCTTTGTTAAAAATGGTATTCCAATTATAGAACGGCACGATTTAACCATTCCAAAACTCGAGGTACTGTGGATCGAAGTAAATATTGATCACAAGCGCGTTTTGATAGGAACTTTTTATACACACCCTAGGTTCAGTGATTTGAATAGTGTTGAGGTCTCTATTGAAAATGCCCTCGAATCCTGCCTAAATATTATAGTATTGGGTGATTTAATGAAAATATGTTCGATCCACGTAAAGGTAAAAATACATGTAACATCATAGATAATTTTGGGCTCCTGCAATTAATTGATACACCAACAAGAATAACACCTTCAACATCTACATTAATAGATATCATTCTTGTGTCAAATTCCATCAAATGCACAGATAAAGGGACGATCGAGCCGTTTTGTAATGATCACCATATTGTGTACTTTTGTACCGATTTTGTTAAAACTATATGTAGCAGTTATAAGCGTAAGATCTGGCATGATGACAGAGCTGATTACGACCAATACAGGCACGTATTACAAGACTGCAACTGAGACGTCAACAATTAATCTATCGACGATCAAATCTCTATTCTTACTGACAACATTTTCACAGCTGCAGAGCAACCCATTCCAAACAAAATAGTCCAAATAAGACCATTGGACCTGTCCTGGTTCCACAACAATATACGAAAGCAAATCCGGATTCGAACTCGATTGCACAGACTAACAAAGACACTAAACACACACCAAGCTTGGGCAAGCTTCAGACATACTAGGAATAAATTCACATCTTTAATTCGCAATGCAAAACTAAATTACTTTTAGAAAATGGCAATCGACTTACATCAAGGTAGCCTTAACCCAAAACAATGGTGGAAAATTGCAAAAACTTTTGAAACAAACACATGACCTTGTAATACCCACACTAATTAACAACAATGCACACTACAGTACATCGGTCGAAAAGGCAACTGCTCTCAACGAATACTTTTGTAATCAAAGTACTGTAGACAACAGCCTTGCCCCCTCCCACCAATGGATCCACCGCTTTCACGCTTCGATACAATTGTTATATCAGAACAAGACGTTTACGATGTGTTAAATCATCTCGATACAAGCAAAGCAAGCGGTCCAGATAATATTAACTCCAAATGGTAAAAAGAGAGAGCTAATATCGTATCCTTTCATTTATCAAAAATATTCAATGTTTCTGTTCAAGCTTCATACTTCCCGAGGGCATGGAAAAAGGCTAATGTCACACTCGTATTCAAAGAAGGAGACAAAACACATCTTTCAAATTACAGACCAATATCACTTTTCAGTTACATTGGTAAAGTATTTAAAAGATGTGTTTTCAAACACTTACATAATTATATCGTCTCCAATAATCTTATTACGTCTGTTCAATCGCGTTTTAAACCACACGATTCCGCTGTATATCAATTAATTGAATTATACGATAGTTTTACAAATGCCATTGACAACGGCAAAGAAATACCGGTGGTGTTTTGTAATATCAGTATAGCGTTTGACCGTGTATGGCGCAAGGGTTTACTGTTTAAATTGAGACTGATGGAAATCTCTGGTGATATGTTGATGTGGTTCCAGAGTTACCTCGGCCAACGCTTCCGAAGAGTAGTAGTTGATGGATCCTCATCAGAATATAGTGAAGTATTGGCCAGGGTACCTCAGGGCTCCATACTTGGTCCAATAATGTTTTTAATTTACATAAATGACATCATTAACGATATACATTCAAATATAAATTTATTCGCTGATGATACGTCCCTGTTCTTAATAGTTGATGACCCCATGTCTGCTGCTGACTTGATGAACTCGGACCTCCATAAAATCCATCTATGGGCTAGCCAATAGCTTGTAAATTTTAACCCCCAAAAACCTGAAGAACTTATTTATCTCGAAAAACCTCTAATGTCTACCATCCAGTCATTGATATAAATAATATAAATGTCAATCGTGTGGATTCTCATAGATATCTCGGCCTCGTTTAAGTAAAAATTGTCAATGACATAAGCACATTCAAGAAATAACAACAAAAGCCTGGAAAAGAATCCACATTCTTCGATCTCTCAAATTTCAACTTAACAGAAAGTCTCTACAAACTCTATACATTTCCTTCATTCGGCCTCTTTTGGAATATGCAGATATAATTTGGGACAATTGTTGCCTCTATGAAAAGGAAATCGTAGAAAAAATCCAAATTGAAGCTGGTAGAATTGTAACAGGGCAACAAAATCGTGTTCTAAAGTAAAATTTTTAACTGACCTTGGATGGGAGACGTTAGAGAAAAGACGACACAAGCATCGCCTGACATATTTTTATAAAATGATAAATAGTATTGCATCACCATATTTGTGTAATTTGATGCCACAACGAGTTCATCAGGTCAGCAACAGAAATTTGCGTAATAACCTTGATTTTTCGATACCCAGATCAATTCTTCTTTATATAGTAGGTCATTTATTCCCTAAACTGCAAGGGATTGGAATAATCTAAATTCAAATATGAAATTGTGTACCTCTTTGTCATCTTTTAAAAATATGTTAAACTCTGATATTCACATTCAGGGGTTCACATATGCTCTTCGGGTGGACATATTTTGTTATTTTCCTCTTGTTTTTCATTTTCACTGATTTTGTATTTCCTCTGGTTTCATGATTTTTAGACTTGTGGTTTGGATTTATCCATCATCTTTACATTGTACATCCTCCTAAATACTGTAACTTCGGCAAAAGGAAGCTACAAATATTGCACACTCGTTTACGTTTAAATTGTAGCTCCCTCAATACCGACCTATATGCAAACCATATATCTGACGTAGATGTGTGTCTGTGTGGATCTACAGAAAACGCACACCACTATCTACTATCATGTCAAAATTATAACGATATTAGAAATGCAACAATCAATAAAATCAATGTTGCATACGACACGGGCATTTTGCTTGAGGGATGTCGTTTGTACAGCGACGAAGTTAACAAAGACATATTCAAAAAAGTATATGACTTTATAGAAAAAAAAGTAACAGATTTCTATAAATTAGCTCACCACCACGATATTCTCCTTCCAACTGTTTTTTTTTCCTACAATACATTATAGCATATACTCTGTGCTACAAATGGCTTGTCTTTCATGTAACTTTCCATTTGCTTTTAATGTTTATATTATCATTGTTTTCATATTTTGAACCTGGTTTGAATATACATGCACTTTTTCGGTCACAATGTAATGTAAAATTAATTTAGTTTTAAAAGGAGATGGCTTTATATAAGATTATATCTTGTTGCTATATCCTTATCTGAATATACTGTACATTACTAATTTGCTCTAAATACTTACAAATAAATACTGTTTAAACCAACCCCTAAATACAGAGGTGATGACAGATACCCGGGAGTATCTCCCGTTATACTACAGACTCCCACTATGAATGCATAAATCGTACGCATTTCATCTTACCTTTGGCTCTTATAGGGGTCCATAAATACCTATATACCCAATTTTCACTTCCATTGTAGATATTTCCTTTTCACTTCTGTAAACATGTGTGAAGTAAATAACTGAAACAAGGATAAAATCCGCAAAAATCATGAATTCTCTGGACATGTTAAAAAGTCGTAAATTTCTATCGTTTTCCAAAGAAATGCATTCAGTACAGTGTTCTTTAAACATATGGTTCTGTCTTTATAAAAGGCTTATGTCTTTTGTAAACAGTCGTGAACCGAAAAAAAATATCTATATGGTAACATCAATAAATTATTTTTACGACAGGTGTTGCATGCAAGCAAAGGAACGCTTGCTTCTCCCGGGCATCTGGCGTCACTTCAATTTAATTGGGATTCGCATTTGTCTGAATGTGACATTGTACACGATATTGTCCTTTTATTCCAATTCCGAAATATTATTCACCCTTCAGTACGTTTTCGTTTTTACTTTCTTTAGACATATAGTAAAATTAAGTCTTGGTAAACTCTCATTATATCACAAGCATCATAGCTTACACCTTTTTTTCGTTTTGTTGAGAAGGTCAGGCTTCTACCAATAAATAAAATGTACTCAGACAAGGCTACAAAATCGAACGCATGAAATCGTCAGAGAGGAAATTCTACGATGGATACAATATTGATATTGATTCACAATACAAAAATTCCCTTTCCAGAATGTTTTATGATATTCTGAAACACGACCCATACACAGTGACAGCCTTTTACCGATCTGACAAACTATCTCTATTGACGTTATAAGTCAACATGAGAGGTTTCTGTGGAACATTTGAGACGGATGTATCATTTTAGCAGGAGACGCCAACTCCATATCTGGCCTCATCCCATTCGCATTTGTTCTCGCTGAAATCATCACTGCCGAATTTCTACTGCGTAACTGGACTTTGAGTACCGGCATTCCATTGTACTCCTTCGACTTCATACTCATCATCAGAAAATTTTGATACAAAAATTAAAACTCATCTGTTTGGTGATGGTTTAGGACGTTTTGGTCTAGTGGAAATTATGGGAAAGACTTGATTTTCTTTTACGAACATAAATTAGACGACGATATATCTTCACCTGAGATGTGGACCTTGGCTCAATTATTTGGTTTACAATACACATGAATAACATTTATAGTAATAGAAAGATGGAGTAATTTCCATATAAAGATTATGAAAATAATGGTTACGTCAGAGAATGGTCATATCTATATGAAATTGTATCGAAAACAAATGGTCAAGCAACTCTATACAAAATATGACTCATTCATTCCTGCATATACAAAGACGTATTCAGAGTTTTGACTTGGGATTAGATTCTGGCAAATTTGCAAAAAAAAGAAGACGAATATGGGAAGCATGGGTCAGGATTTAACGTCGAGTTACGGAAGCGGAGGTATTGGTAGGGACTGGAACAACATGCATAACATACAATGAAAAGCACATAAATAAACATATATATATATATATATATATATATATATATATATATATATATATATATATATATATATATATATATATATATATATATAAGCACAGGTAAGCGATAACGATAAGAAACCAGTTTTTATTAGACTAGTGCTTTGTATATATTTTCTATCTTTCTTTTCGTGTCTTTATATTTATGTAAGTGTTTGTGTGTGTCCTGAGGAAGAAGCAGATTGCTTCGAAAATTTGGCAATTTTTTAATTGTTTTAGTATCGTTATCGCTTACCTGTGCTTTCATATTGACCCCTTTTTCTCGACCGATTTGCATTAACCTTCATTGAGGTTGATCCGATACTTATGAATAGTGAATGTTGTTACAATTTCCTTTTTTGTGCTTTTATATATATATATATATATATATATATATATATATATATATATATATATATATATATATATATATATATATATATATATATATATATTTAACTACTGGGTCCAAAAAACCCCTGAGAATCCCATTTTCCACTGCAAAACTCCGCAACACCCTGAAAAACTCCGAAAAACACTGAAGTTTGCCTGAAAAACTCTGACGGCCCTGATAAACACTGAAAAGCCCTTAAAATGGTTCGCTGTTATCCATCTCTGACCTTTAATATGTATTAAATGTGATGAATTTATAAGCGGGGAATAAGAAAAAAAAAACTCATTTTTTTACCATTTGTCAAGGACTTATTTTAACGATTTTTATATATAAAATTACTAAGAAATTTTTCCTATTCTGACTTACGTTTGTAAGATGATCTTTACATTTGCAGTTTAATAAATCACATGAATTACGTACTTAGCAAAAACAATTTTATTGACACACGACTTTCCAGCGCGATGTCACTTGTTTCACTGATCGACTTAAAGAAAGAAAGAAGAATGAGACAAACAAACAAACAAACAAAATTAATAATCTAACTACAGCAGTAGCATGTTGCTTAACATCGTTGTTTCATAGAGGTGCATTAAGGGAGGGGGAAATAAGTACAAAATATAGAACAAGACATTTTGAAATTTATGTATTTATTTATTTATTTATTTATTTGTTTATTTTCTTATTTATTTATTATTTATCTATTTATCTATTTATTCATCTATTTATTTATAATAAGAACATTAAACTTTTCCGTACGAAAAATATACATCAACATAAATTTAATAAAAATAATAAGATTTTAAAAAATCGATAGACGAAGTTTACAGAAAACACAGAGTTTTAATTGTAAATAGATAAATAAATACAGAAAAAAAAGAAATAATTAATTCTATATATCCCTTTCAATCATTTTAATATCACACAATGATTGATGTTTATTTTCACATCTTTTCCAATCTGTGTAACGTATCCACCCAAATATCGTTACGTTACGACCTTAAGGCCGCTCCCCACTCTCTTTCGAGTTTAAAGGCATTCATGATTAATATTGATAAATCAATATTGCATTCTTCATAAATTAGCGGCCTTTCACCGATAAAACGCTGTGTAGTTGCGTTAATTTAATTCTACCAACCCCCCCCCCCCCCTTCTTTTTTAAACAGTGTCCAACTTGAGTGAACGAGCATGGCTTTGGGTATGCGTATTTCCTTCTCGCTACAGGCCGTAACGCAGTTACTTATTTAATCCGTATGTAAATTAATGGAACAGAATAGCACTTTATATCATAGCTTTACAAATCTCACATTTGGCATGTATTATATAATATTGCTATTATCAGAGGAAATGCGAAAGAAATTGAACTTCAATAATTGATGTAATTTAGTTTATGACATAAAAATAAATAAATGATCGTGTGTAAAACAAATTATTTCACTTTTGAAGAGTAAAAATCAGTTTTTGTCTTAGACTTTATAAGTCACTGTTAAAATGACACTTTAATTTTGCCAATAACACAAAATTAACATTGAAATGTATCAACCTTTTACTAAATATGTTTGTCCCCTCATACATACGAAGGTACTGTTAATTACGATTCCCAATTTACAGCATGATAGGTAACAAACTATATGAGATTACGAGCGATATTTACCGGGTTAAACAACCGGATGTTTATTACGTAATAGAGTACTGATGACATGTAGAATAAAGATAAAAAAAAACAAAGACATGTCGGATTAAAATAAAGCAATTTCAGATTCCATGCGTGTGGCGTTACTTTCTGATGAAGATATTCTAGTATAATATATATATATAAGAGAGAGAAGGGGCGTGTGTGTGTGTGTGGGTGGGTGGGGGTGAGTGTATGGTCTCAATTTAAATATACTATATGATTTAAACATCCTACTGGACAATTTACGATTTGGATCCATAGGTTGGGGCAGATCGAGGTATCTGCTCCAAATATGACACCGTTTACTTGAATTCATATGTCATTTTGAAAATAAGGGTCAAATACTTTGCTAGTTTTGACAGGACAGGATATTTTTATGTAAGACTTCTATGTCCCAGTCAACACGGCGAGCGCCCTTGTTTTCACCATTGCTATACATGACCCTTACTGGATACATTGTTACAATACGTAATAAGGGAGATACTGTTCATAGCCGGATCTAGAAATTTTTGAAAGAAAAAAGGGGAGGGGGAGGGCACAGTCTCCCATTGAAAAGGGGGGGGGGGGTTGCTGTTAGGCGAGCGCCCTTGTATTCGCCATTGCTATACATGATCCTTACTGGATACATTGTTACAATACGTAATAGGCGGATCTAGAAATTTTTGAAAGAAAAGGGGGGGGGGGGGGGAGGGCACAGTCGCCCATTGAAAAAAAAGGGGGGGGGGGGTGCTGTTAGATAAAATCATTTTATTGTATAGAGTTACATGATGTAGATTAAGTATGTAGTGATATAACAAACGGCAGATACGTTGTTACACTGATATATTGAAACTTATTTGATGCTATTTCAAGCAACATTATTGAATACCGAGAGAATATTTAATCACTGAAATATTTTATAGGACAAAATTTACGTATGTCATTCGAATGAAAGAGCAACACGTAAATTTTCAGTTAAAGAAAGTTATTGTCCTCTGAACTTTGTTATATTACGCTGTTATAATAAGAACAAAGGTTAAATTTGTATATCTTAATTTTGTGTGAAAAGTATTGATAGAGAAAAAAGTATTGCGTGTGTGTGTGTGTGTGTGTGTGTGTGTGTGTGTGTGTGTGTGTGTGTGTGTGTGGGGCGGGGGGGGGGGGGCGCTAATGCACTGTGTTATTTAGAATGAATGACAAGCGATTTTCTTTGTGGTCCATTTGCTCTCAGTACTGGTGTATTCTTTTCGTATAAAATTTATAGGTACTGGTCACATTCAAATATTTATTTATTTATTTATTTATTTATTTATTTATTTATTTATTTATTTATTTACTCATTTATTTATTCACTTTTTATTTATTATTCAATAATTTATTATTTATTCACTAATTTATAGTTCTGGAGTTTCATTTTTATATATATTTTTTATTTTTTCTTCACTATTTAAATACACAGTTATGAAACAGTGATATTTACCAGGAATATATGTACATACATTTTCATTTGGAAATACAAATGTATATATAAATCTCGGTAAGAAAAGCCTTTGTATTGTAGTACGCCTCCACTGGGTTTGTTTGGTTTTGAATAATGCATCAGTAAAATTAAATTTAGAGATCCGTTAAAATAATTTCACTTCAAAACACCGTACAAAAATGCAAGATATGTTTTATTTATTTTCTCTTCCTCTTTTTTTTTCTAATTCACCACTAATTAACTCATCATATGTTATATATATTAATGCTAATAGGGCTTATAGAAGAGACCGTATAGAAGTACGCGAGGCCGCGATCGCACGGCCGGAGGGCATCGCAGTAGGTGTCAGTGTTTTTCAGAGTTTTTCAGTGGCGTCAGAGTTTTTCAGTGTTTTGCAGAGTTTTTCAGGGTCGTCAGTGTTTTTCAGAGTTTTTCAGGGTAGACTTCAGAGTTTTTCAGTGTTTATCAGGGCCGTCAGAGTTTTTCAGTGTTTTTCAGGTAGACTTCAGTGTTTTTCAGGGTGTTGCAGAGTTTTGCAGTGAAAAACGGGATTCTCAGGGGTTTTTTGACCCAGTAGTGATATACATGTATATATCTATAATATAAACCAAACTACGCAGTATTGGAAAAGTATGTATGACACTGGTCACAGATTGTGCATGTCTTCAGTTACTAGGTAATTCGATCTTTGTTTACACTACGATTTATTTCACTTTTCTGACAGCAGCTAATGTAAGAAGTGGAATTCAAGGAAGCACTGTAGATGGACAGCGGATATACCGGGATGATTTTCCCCACCAGACAATGACAACTAGTGCATCCTTTAGAGGACTCGGTCCCTAAATAGTTTGTGTAATGGAAACAAAAAAGACATACAACTCAACAGTAAGTCGCAGCGACATGAGAAAAATAAAGAAAAAAAAAAAACACACACACACACACACACACACACAAAAAATAAAACTAAAAACAAAAAACAAAACAAATCAAAAGCAAAAAAAAATCGACTGAACTTGCTGTACTGACTTCAGAGTATCCCTGATCCGTATGGGTCATGCTAACATTCAGTATAGTGTTCAGTTAAATGACAATTACATTTTTTTCGACTACTATCAAAATATTTGCCCTCCATTTTATGTTGTGTTCAGTAGTGTCTTAGGTCACACCAATGTTATTTCGCTTTGAATAAAGATTCAAAATAATTCTTAAACTGAGGAGTATCTCCCTCGTGCATAACTCCGTCCTTAGACGAGCTCTTTGGTTCTTACTTTCAGAACACTTTCGTAATGGGCGTGCTCTTCAATTTTTATATTTTGGTTTTTCTAGGTAATGTCCTGATCATCACTGAAGAAATACAAGTATTCGACATGGGCATTTGGACCACTAAAGTACTGCGCGTATAGATGTCCTGATATTTATTATGGAGACAGTACAAGTCTAGTATATTGCATATATATTCGGACCTATGCAACAGACCCCCACGAAGCACCAAGGGGACAACGGACCTGCAGGAAGCAGTGAGAGACCAACGGACTTACACGAATAGTGAGGGATCAACGGAACCACACAAAGTGAAAAACCGAAGGACCCAGCAGGAGCAACGGACCCACACGAAGTAGTGAGGGACCTTATACATGACGTGAGACCTTCATTCAGCATTTCATAATATACTGAACACCACAGATTCTCTGCTGCAGAAAACGCTCTACAACCTTACTCTACATTAGGTAATTCGTGGGGAGCAAACACATGAGTATATGCAAAATAGTTCATTAATATAAATTGGACTTGTCTATCTTTCATGAAAGTATTTTAGTTATGATGTCTCAGTGTAACTGCTATACAGGAGTAAAGATGGAATATATATATATATATATATATATATATATATATATATATATATATATATATATATATATATATATATATATATATATATATATATATATATATATATATATATATTCTTAACAATATATTTGACTGTTTCATTTCGACCACAATACCTTGATACAGGTTGAAAATTACAATAACTCGTATACCTGAATTAACTAAGCTATTGTAGAATGGAGGGTGGTATATGGCAATATCTATTACTTTCAGAAAGCAGTTTGTTTTATCACTGTTTAGAGTGACTTTCAAATTAGTTTCTTATCCATATATGTAGGTTAAATCTACATACGTCACTGATGAAACTCTTTGGTCAGTCATACATTATGACATCTCATTATCCAGAAAGCTGAATTATATTGTTGTCTGAAACCTAATACGACCATTCTGAACACCAAATCTGACACCTTAGAATTCGCCTGTTTCGAAGATTCGGGTGTAAGTAAAAGATATTACTGGCAAGCACGAGATGCTGATCCGAACACGTGACTCCACCCCTTTTTTATTGACGGCGGGTGAGGGGGGTTAGGTTCACAAATGCTCTTTCGGTATAGATATTCTTTGTTTTCTATGTGTTTTCGAAGCCGGCGTGGTCTAGTGGTATCGCGCTCGACTTCTGATCGGGAGGCCGGGGTTCGAGTCCCGCTCTGGTCATGCCGGTGTCCTCTCTTTCGGACGAGACAGTAAACACGAGGCCCCGTGTCTTGGTATGCATGGCACGTTAAATATCCCTCACTGCTTCGGGTCGGTCCGTTGCAAAGGTCAAAATTTGTATGCCCCGCATCAGGCAGATGCCGTCACCATATACGTGAAATATTCGTGGTGTGATGTTAAACAAAAATCCATCAATCAATTTATCTATGTGTTTTCGCTGATGGTGTATGCCTTTCGGTTTCATAATACTTTGACTGAATTGGTGTATACTTCAACTTATTATTCCAATAAAGGCGTCGTATTGCCGGAAAAAAGAAGCACAAGGATTGGTTTTTATACAGGGAAAATGTTTACGTTTATATATTATATATAGCAGAGCTCAGTCAATCGGATAAGTAACCTCTCTACTTTGCTGATAAGATATGGGCAGTTTCCATGTCGTAAAAAACCTTCTGGTTAATATTTATATTACAGTCTAACCTACATGCCCAACAATGCCCTATTGACAGCAATATTCCAAATGAACATTTCAGTAATATCTTTACTTATTGACCTAATTAATATCACACTTTTATATGAAAACATACAGATAAATCAGTTTGTGTGATGCTTCCGCCTTCTCCTTATCTTTCCAACCTCTATCCTTAGATGGCTTCTTCAGCTCTTACCAGATTAATAACTAAGTCAAAATTACAACCCCTATACCAAGTAAATGATACCCTTTGATAACCTACCCCCCTCCCCAATATCTTCCCAAAAGCAAACAAACAAACCAAACCAAACAAATAAATCTACCCAAATACAGATATGCTTAAAAAGAAATTGAAAACTTATTGAACAGTAGAAACTATCCCCGAAAAATGACCGAGTAGTTTGGCTAATACATATGCCCTCCCCCCCCCCCTTTTTTTTTAAACCAATCTTAGAACTGGGCAGAGCATGATGAAAAAGTCAATAAGCTTCGCTGTCCGTTATCATCTGTTAGGTGGCACTTGTAAACTATGAATTAGAAACGACGTTGAACGTTAGCAACCTTATGACGTCATAAGATCGTTTCATTGTTCTTTATATCATTTTTGTGTGAATACGTTTTATTTCCTCCCTTAACATTAGGACCACAGTTAATGTCGACGAAGTCCATTTTAGAATAATTTAATTTACTTTTGTCTCCATATATTGGAGTTATTTATAGTAATTATTTATATAAAGTTATATTAATCAACACACAAAACTAAAAGATTCAACTTACTGTTCTTAATGGAAAATACATTAAAACACCACAATGATATCCAATTAACCCTTAGCAGTCGAGACACGGAATAATGTGTTGTTTATTCTAATGATCTTGCAATTCAAGACAAGTACAATATCAAACATGACACATGGAGTTTTAGGATATTCAATAAATAATTTAGGTTGCTGTCAAATGATGCATGCTATACGCAGATTCGTTATAGTTTCTTCTATTTATTGTTTTGCTGAATTGTGTTCAGGTTTTTTCTCGATCGAGCTTATCACCTACTAAACCAAAGATATTATGTGTGGGTAAACGTGTGTAGGTGTGTATGTGTCTGTGAATGTGTGTGGGGGAGGGGGTATAAGAGAGATAGTGGTGGTTGGGTGTAGGTGTGGGTCTGTTTCTGAACAACGCTTACAGAGGCATATTCGGCGTACATGCATGTTAATACTGTATTTAATTCTAAGAATCAAATCTTTTTTAAAACGTATTTCTATATCTGAATTACAGTATATAGTAAATTATCGTGACTACTACCTAGTACCCTCCTGTGATTACTAACAATATATTCGTGACTACTACCTAGAGCGTTCCTGTGAGTGCAATCAATATCTACGTGACTACTACCTAGTGCGTTCATGTGAGTGCAATAAATATCTTCGTGACTACTACCTACTGCATTCCTCTACGTGCCATCAATATCTTCGTGACTACTATCTAGTGCGTTCCAGTGAGTGACATCAATATCTTCGTGACTACTACCTAGTGAGTGCCATCAATATATTCATCACTACTACCTATAGCGTTCTTGTGAATACCATCAATATGTTCGTGACTACTACTTAGTACTTTCCTGTCAGTGCCATCAGTATCTTCGTGACTACTACCTAGTGTGTTCCTGTGAGTACCTTCAGTATCTGCGTGATTACTACCTAGTGCGTTTCTGTGAGTACCATCAGTATCTTCGTGACTACTATCTAGTGCGTTCCTCTGAGTGCTATCAATATCTGCGTGACTACTACCTAGTGCGTTCCTGTGAGTGCCATCAGTATCTGAGTGACTACTACCTAGAGCGTTCCTGTGAGTGCCATCAGTATCTGCGTGACTACTACGTAGTGCGTTCCTGTGAGTGTCATCAATATCTGCGTGACTACTACATAGTGCATTTCTGTGATTGCCAACAATATCTTCATGACTACTACTTAGTGCATTCCTGGGAGTACTATCAATATCTGCGTGACTACTACCTAGTGCTTCCTGTGAGTGCAATCAATGTCTTCGTGACTACTACCTGGTGCGTACAAGTGAGTGCCATCAATATCTTCGTGACTACTACCTAGTGCGTTCCTGTGAGTGCCATCAATATATTCATCACTACTACCTATAGCGTTCTTGTGAATACCATCAATATGTTCGTGACTACTACTTAGTACTTTCCTGTCAGTGCCATCAGTATCTTCGTGACTACTACCTAGTGTGTTCCTGTGAGTACCTTCAGTATCTGCGTGATTACTACCTAGTGCGTTTCTGTGAGTACCATCAGTATCTTCGTGACTACTATCTAGTGCGTTCCTGTGAGTGCTATCAATATCTGCGTGACTACTACCTAGTGCGTTCCTGTGAGTGCCATCAGTATCTGAGTGACTACTACCTAGAGCGTTCCTGTGAGTGCCATCAGTATCTGCGTGACTACTACGTAGTGCGTTCCTGTGAGTGTCATCAATATCTGCGTGACTACTACCTAGTGCATTTCTGTGATTGCCATCAATATCTTCGTGACTACTACTTAGTTCATTCCTGGGAGTACTATCAATATCTGCGTGACTACTACCTAGTGCTTCCTGTGAGTGCAATCAATGTCTTCGTGACTACTACCTGGTGCGTACCTGTGAGTGCCATCAATATCTGCGTGATTACTACCTAGTGCGTTCCTCTGAGTGCCATCAATATCTGCATGACTACTACCTAATGTGTTCCTGTGAGTGCCATCAGTATCTCCGCGACTACTACCTAGTGCATTCCTGTGAGTGCTATAAATATCAGCGTGACTACTACCTAGTGCGTTCCTGTGAGTACCATCAATATCTGCGTGACTACTAACTAGTGCGTTTCTGTGAGTACCATCAATATCTGCGTGACTATTACCTAGTGCGTTCCTGTGAGTGCAATCAATATCCTAGTGCGTTCCTGTGAGTACCATTAGTATCTTCGTGACTACTACCTGGTCCGTTCCTGTGAGTGCAATCAATATCCTCGTGACTACTACCTAGTGCGTTCCTGTGAGTGCTATCATTATCTGCGTGACTACTACCTGGTGCGTTCCTGTGAGTGCCATCAATATCTTCGTGACTACTACCTAGTGCGTTCCTGTGACTGCAATCAATATCTTCGTAACTACTACCTGGTGTGTTCCCGTGAGTGCCATTAATATCTGCGTGACTACTACCTAGTGCGTTTCTGTGAGTACCATCAATATCTGCGTGACTACTACCTAGTGCGTTCCTGTGAGTGCAATCAATATCTTCGTGACTACTACCTAGTGCGTTCCTGTGAGTACCATTAGTATCTTCGTGACTACTATCTAGTGCGTTCCTGTGAGTGCAATCAATATCTTCGTGACTACTACCTAGTGCGTTCCTGTGAATGCTATCATTATCTGCGTGACTACTACCTGGTGCTTTCCTGTGAGTGCAATCAATATCTTCATGACTACTACCTGGTGCGTTCCTGAGAGTGCCATCAATATCTGCGTGACTACTACCTAGTGTGTTCCTGTGAGTGCCATCAGTATCTCCGTGACTACTACCTAGTGCATTCCTGTGAGTGCTATCGATATCAGCGTGACTACTACCTATAGCGTTCCTGTGAGTACCATCAATATCTACGTAACTACTACCTAGTGCATTCCTGTGAGTGCTCTAAAGATCAGCGTGACTACTACCTAGTGCGTTCCTGTGAGTGCCATCAATATATTCGTATTTTGCCTGTTGTAATACTACTCACTTGAAGTGATGTGTAAATGTCACACATACCATTTCATTCAACTTGTATCTCATGACAGTGTGATATATGACCATACAAAATACTGCGTTCCTGTGAGTGCCATCAGTATCTGCGTGACTACTACGTAGTGCGTTCCTGTGAGTGTCATCAATATCTGCGTGACTACTACCTAGTGCATTTCTGTGATTGCCATCAATATCTTCGTGACTACTACTTAGTGCATTCCTGGGAGTACTATCAATATCTACGTGACTACTAACTAGTGCTTCCTGTGAGTGCAATCAATATCTTCGTGACTACTACCTGGTGCGTTCCTGTGAGTGCCATCAATATCTGCGTGATTACTACCTAGTGCGTTCCTCTGAGTGCCATCAATATCTGCTTGACTACTACCTAGTGCGTTCCTGTGAGTGCAATCAATATCCTCTTGACTACTACCTAGTGCGTTCCTGTGAGTGCTATCATTATCTGCGTGACTACTACCTGATGCGTTCCTGTGAGTGCAATCAATATCTTCGTGACTACTACCTAGTGCGTTCCTGTGAGTACCATTAGTATCTTCGTGACTACTACCTAGTGCGTTCCTGTGAGTGCAATCAATATCCTCGTGACTACTACCCAGTGCGTTCCTGTGAGTACTATCATTATCTGCGTGATTACTACCTGATGCGTTCCTGTGAGTGCAATCAATATCTGCGTGACTACTACCTAGTGCGTTCCTGTGAGTACAATAAATATCTGCGTGACTACTACCTAGTGCGTTCCTGTGAGTGCAATCAATATCTTCGTGACTACTACCTAGTGCGTTCCTGTGAGTACCATTAGTATCTTCGTGACTACTACCTAGTGCGTTCCTGTGAGTGCTCTAAATATCAGGGTGACTACTACCTAATGCGTTCCTGTGAGTGCCATCAATATATTCGTATTTTGCCTGTTGTAATACTACTTCAGTCACTTGAAGTGATGTGTAAATGTCACACATACCATTTCATTCAACTTGTATCTCATGACAGTGTGATATATGACCATACAAAATACTACATGTATTTCTATCGTCAATATATTTTGGGCCGTTTATGGGGAGTATGTATAGCTACACAAGGCTACTGAGTTTGAATTGAGTTAACTAATATATCAGCAAGGGGTGGAGCACAGTTGCTGCTCGTTTTAATACCGTCAATTTCTAGGAATACTTCTCAATAATTCTATCGACCAAAACCTTCCATCATTATGACATTTGTTTCAGCGTATTTATTTTCAGAATCAGAAATTCCTTGACAAAATAAGTTTTATGACGGTGAACAACAAAAGAGAAAATTTATCTGACTCAGCTGTATGAGAAAAGTGACCATGAGCATGTAGAAAATAGCAGAATAGATAAGGAAGTACAAAACTCGATTTTAAGGCACTTTTAGTACCGACTTAGAACGGTCAATTGAAGACACAATCACTATTCAGTTAGTGTTGCTCAGAGTAGACAGGTCCACCTTACCACTCACCACAAAAGCAATATAAGAACACTCATTTAAAACATTCAAATGATCCTCCAAATAGAGATTAATCAGCAACATATCACAGACGTTGAGAGGTCATAACAATATGAACCCGAATATTATCATAGAATAATATCAAAACTGAATCTAAATTTCTGACATAACATATTACCAGAGATATGAATATTCTTTCAATATTAATTCAGTATTCATACCACCATATCATACATCTATGTGTTTATTATATCTGGTATCAATGAACCAATTGATCCTGACTGGAGTCATGTAAGCGTTTTGGCTACCCTGAGTCCTGCTCGGGGTGAAAAATCCTAGGCTTCGGAGTGGATATAAATGCCAGATTTGGTTTGTTTGTTTGCTTTTTGAAAGATGTTGGGAAAAAGGGAAGGGTAGGTTTTCAAAGAGTATCATTTACGTGCTATAGGCTTGTATTTTTGACTTAGTTATCAATCTGGTAAAATCTGGAGAAGCCATGTAAAGACAGAGGTTGGAAAGATGAGGAGCGTGCGGAAACAACACACAAACTGTTTATCTGTATGTTTTCATATAAAGATATTACTTAAATGTTCATTAGGAATATTGTTGTCAATAGGGCAATGCTGGGACAATAGTTTAGACTGTAATATAAATATTAACCATAAGGTCATATACGACATGGAAACTGCCCATATCTTATCAGCAAAGTAGAGAGGTTACTGTATATGTTTTGCTTATCCGATTGACTGAGCTATGCTATATAATATATAAAAGTAAACATTTTCCCTGTATAAGAACCGATCCTTATGTTTCTTTTTTTCCGGCATTACGACGCCTTTATTGGAATGATAAGTTGAAGTATACACCAATTCAGTATTATAAAACCATCAGCGAAAATTGATTGATTGATTTTTGTTTAACTTCACACCACGAATATTTCACGTATATGGTGACGGCATCTGCCTGATGCTGGGCATACAAATTTTGACATTTGCAACGGACTGACACGAAACAGTGAGGGATATTTAACGTGCCATGCATACCAAGACACGGGGCCTCGTTCTTACTGTCTCATCCGAAAGAGAGGACACCGGCATGACCAGAGCGGGACTGTCACCACTAGGCCACGCCGGCTTCAAAAACACATAGAAAACAAAGAATATCTACACTGAAGGAGCATTTGTAAACCTAACCCCCCTCCCCCACCGTCAATAAAAAAGGAATGGAATCAGGTGTTCGGGTCAGCATCTCTTGCTTGCCATTAATACCTGTCACTTACACCTAGTGGAAGTCGTCGAATTTAGGTTAATTCTAAGTACTGAATGTGTCAGATTTGGTCGTATTAGGTTTCAGACAACGACAACAATATTATTCAACTTTCTGGATAATGAGATGTCATAATGTATCAGTGACGTATGTAGTTTTCCACCTACATATATGGATAAGAAGCTCAAAACAATTATAAAACAAACTGATTTCTGAAAGTATTAGATATTGTTACTCATTATCCTTCATTCTACAATGCCTTAGTTAATTCAGGTATACGAGAAATTGTAATTTTTCGACGTGTATCAAGGTATTGTGATCGAAATTAAACAGTCAACTATATTGTTAATAATGTATTTGACATTCCACCCTTACTCCTGTATGGCAGTTACATGTATCAAAGTACAAATTGACCCCGAGTGGAGTCATGTAAGCGTTTTGGCTACCCTAAGAGTACTGTTCGGGATGAAAAATCCTAGCCTTCGGAGTGGATATAAATGTCAGGTTCATCATTTGATTAAAATGCTATCTATGGTCTATCTGTTGATTGGTTGACAATATTAAAATGTATGTAATGGGTCAGTATTTTTCATATCAAGGTTCACGTTATTTTCAACAAGCCCGTTTTCTGCGGTCTGACGATAAGTTCAAAGAAGGCAAAATTTGAAAATGAAAAGCCACGGTGAGATATAGTTTGTTTTTTTTTTTTTTTTTTTGGTGTTTTTACTTTAGTGGAGGACCTCTCTGTTTATTGAAATGTAAAGGATGCTTCAAATGATCCTCTTTTATATAGAAACTTCTCCATTCATGAACATGTAGCCCTATGGAAAGTAATTGCTACATTGATACCGATAGCAAAAATTGTGATTTTTTAATACTTTCACTTCTATACGTCATTTTTGGTCTGAAAGTATATTTTCCATATCATAGAGTCATTTTATGGTGGGTGATGCTTTAGAATTTCATAGTTGAGCTGGTAAGATAGTCATCTTATACCGCTACCTGGATCCGCCTCGTAACGTGGATGTGACCCGGTGAACGGACAGACTGTTTATCTGAACACCGGAACTATGACGTTGCATTCCACACCTATTCATTGAACTTTCCACCGGAGTCATCTCTACTTAGAGGGACATGAAAAACTTATAAAAATCCAAAAATTATACATGGAACTTTTCACCGAAGCCATCGCCACCTAGAGGGACAAGATAACTTATAATTTAATAGATTTGTACTATTGCAGTAATATTAAATGTCATTTCAAACCATGAAAACTAATAGATTTGTACTATTGTGGTAATAAATAAATGCCATCTCAAATTAGGTACCGCTCGTAAATAGAGAGGGGATTTCGTATAAAAGGTCCAGCGGTCGTTAGGCCGGTCAGATCCCGACTTGGACCCAAACTGCAGCACTCGACCATCACGTAAGAAACTTTGACTTGGGGATCTCGCTCTTTATTGGCTTTATTTATTATCACATCTCTACAGATAAAACTTATTGTTGTAATTTGTAAATTTACTTATTTCTTTAATTATAAATTATAACTGTATAATTTATATTTGGTTTAGATTATTAAAAGTTAATCTATGAGATTCGTTGTTATTAATTGTTAGTTAACTTCACTTTTAGTTGTTTCTTTTGAACAAATGTTTAACCATCAGATTCTTTAAAGAACTGTGTGTTATCTAACAAACTATTCTAAGGCATTCCAGCATAGAAAATATGAAGTGTTGGGAAATGTTCATTGTTTTAGTGATATATGTAATGTCAAATGCAACATTATTATAGGTATCAATGTACGAATTGACCCTGACTGGAGTCATGTAAGCGTTTTGGCTACCCTAAGTCCTGCTCGGGATGAAAAATCCTAGGTTTCGGAGTGGATATAAATGCCAGGTGTTTATCTTTTTTGATTGAAATGCTATCTATTTTCTATCTGTTGACAGGTGACAATATTAAAATTTATGTAATGGGTCAGTATTTTCAATATCAAGGTATTTTCAGCGATCACTTTTTCTGCGGACTGAGTGTAAGTTCAAAGAAGTCAAATTTTGAAAATGAAAAGCCACGGTAAGGTATAGGTTTTTGTTTTTGTTTTTGTTTTTTTTTTCACTTTACTTTAGTGGAGGACCTCCTTGTTTATTGAAAGTAAAGGAAGCTTCAAATGATCCTCTTTTATATAGATTTATGTAGATTATACATTCATTAAAATGAAGCCCTATGTAAAATAAGTGCTACATTGATACCATCTATAGCTGTCTATAGTATTGTTAAGTTAGAGTTATATTTCTTTGTGGGAGAAGTTTTGCCCATAGTTCGTTGAAGTTCTTTATTCAGTTGCGTAGATGTACAAAGAAATGGAATGTGAATAATCATTTATATAATATATTGATAAGGCCATTGGCCGAAGCGTTGAATAAAGAGCTTCAACCAACAAATATAGTCGACCGATTTGATAAAAGTTGTCTTTATTGTTGGAATTCTAAACTGGAAACATCTATTTCAAATCGACATTTGTCATACAGTGAAATCGACAAGAAGGTTTCCCTTTTAATAATCCATAAGCCTAGTTTATATATACTTGACAATTTCACTCATGAACTATAGTCAACCTATTTGAAAATTTCATTCATAAAATTTTGCAAATCAGTGTAAAAGAAAGGAATATCTCCCTCATACATACCTCTGTCGTTAGATTGAATCTTTAGCTCACTTTGATTGTAACTTTGCTCTTCAAATATTTATATATTGCTAGAATTCCAATCATTAGGCCATGAGCGTCACTAAAGAGACAAAAAGTGTCGAAATGCGCATCTGATGCACAAAATTATAACTTATCTACATGTATGTTCTAATGTTTATTCAAAGCATTGTCCATCTACATATAGATATCATACACTAACATATGCGTGTGGTCTTCGTAGCAGTCAGTAATTTAGAAAAGAACTGAGAGGAGCCACATTCGAGACATGTTACATAAGATCTTATTCCTACGGAGATGTCCATAGAACAGACTGAAATTTCAATATAAATTAAAAAAAACAAACATAATAATAAAAAAAGACAAAACTTCTACTCGATATTACTTATTTATTATTAAATAAAACCAAGTTCTGGAGAACATACAAAGAGGACAAAATTAAAACAATATAGTAATGGGGATGCTTTGACTGGTAGATCCATTCAGAAAGGCAATACATTCTTAATTGGCCGTCTTTATATACTTAGTCCTGATTAACGAGATTGCAATATTGTCAGTTATGTTCGTTATAGCTGCTTTATAAATGATCATCATTTAATATTCTGTCATCTTTTTTCTGTGGTTGATTTTCTGATGTCATAGTGTCGCATCTCCTTTTCTTTGTTTTGCTGATCATAATTCAATGCCCTTTTACATTTTCCTCTAGCAGATTTTGCCATTTAATAGAGTCACTTCTCTTTTTCTATATATTGTTGAATTGTAATTTATGAATAGAAACTGTCAATCAGCTTGAATTAATTGAATTACAATACTAAACACATCAAAACGTTGTGTAGTTTGAACTATTTTTATTCATAGAAGTGTACAAAAAATAGACGAGGCGCTTGCATGAGACTAATCTGAAAAATAATGAAACTTTCATTTTGAAATCGTCTCGTTCACATATTTTCAAAAAGCTGATTCATAGAAAAATAGGCATGTCTTATTTGTACGATATTTGTAAGTTCACAGCTCACACTGGACACATATATTGACATATACTTCCTTATAACAATTAATCAGTTTTTACAATTTCTTCGTAAGAGATAAGTATTGTCTAAAAATCATATACATACTCTTTGCTTCACAGATGTATGTGGATGTAGATGAACATGACACATCATTCCATTGGTAGCTTTTAATAGAATAAAAATGCAAACATCGCTCTGATGATGGATTGTTAGGTTGACCCTTGATAAAGTCCGTGAAAGTCAATGGAGAACCATCTTGTATCCACCTGAATGCTCCAACTGTCGCCAAACTGTTGCTTCCAATCCAACAATGATCTGAAACACCGGATCAATAATCTGAAACACCGGGTCAATGATCTGAAACACCGGGTCAATTATCTGAAACACCGGGTCAAAAATCTGAAACACCGGGTCAATGATCTAAAACACCGGGTCAATACTTTAGATACGTTATATTCAAAGTATTACATGACAACTTACATTTTGTAGACGCAGCCTGTTTTTTAAGCCACTCATTTTCCGTTTTAGTCTCAACTTTCACTAGATAAGACCCCAACTGCTTGCAGATTAACTGAAACAAGATCATATTATAATCTAAACTTCCAAAATTACCTGATAGTTTCAACTATTTTAACACGTAACACTTATGGAAGGATGATTGTAAACGGACGCATTTATGATCGCTATAATGTTGATAAAAATATAGCTTAAAACAAAAAATTTCTTTTCCATTGGATATCTTTTTTGTCGTAGGATTTTATTACGTTATATTACCTACGAGTTTAACAGTATATCTTTATCTTTAAGATAAAGTTTCATTTGTAAATTACCTAAACAGTAAAATGTTGTTCTGTTCATTCTTTACGTTCATGTCTGTCAACTGTTGTATTTACATACCTCCGCTTGCCACCAATTGACTCTTTCAGTTTTAATTAAATAACAATGACCTCCGAACCTCTTCCACCCAGAACGACATCCTGAAATTTAAAAGACGAATGCCTTTAAAACTATTCAGTAAGTATGATTGTAAATGACAAGTGAATATCAAGACTTTGTTGTCAAATATTTCAAACCTAGTACAATCACATAAAATATAAATAATCAGATAAATTTTATTTACTTTATTTTTAAATCTCTGTCCATCCCAATGCAGATTTATTTTCATCAAACAGGATTTCTGGATTTGTCGTAAGATTGTATGGAAATTGACAGAATGACATACCTTTTGTAATGTTCACATCCTTCTCTACACATGGTCCATTACAGTAGCTACATCCATGTGATGTGCATTCAGTTTGAAATGTTGCCTTTCCAACTAAACCAGTATCGGTCCTCATTTTCCTATATAACTGGAATTGTAGCTTTCGTATTCTAGACGCCAAGATAACGTTGTTACATTTCAAAGTAGAATTTGCATTTGAATGAGCAATCGTAAAACAGACAAAGAGAGCAACCCACATGATAGCCATGATGACATTCATGTACCTCCAAACACATAGATAGACCGACTTTATATATAGTCATATGGCATTATTGAATTACACAAGAATTACAATATGATATGAGTTTATATGTAATGAAGTCATGCCACAAAGATTACATTACATAAATCAATATCATGTAAATTATGTCTCACTCTAAATAACTTCTCTAGTGTCCACACCGATGTACTGCATTTAAAATACAGAATTACGGAAAGAACACATTCTTGTACTTCGATATTACCTTGTGTTGTTATCAATTTACATAACATTTATTCGTACAATCTGTAATTTTTATGTATTTTTGTTAAATATTTTATGAAATTTTATAAAAAATATACAATAAAGTAAAAGTATCCTACTCACCATTCAGATTCAATTAAATTCAATCATATGAAAGACACAAATCGAACCTATAAACACATGAATTATATGAAAGTCCTCCGTAGGGACGTAGTAATGAATAAATAACAAAAACACTCGAATGTCCACAAATTTTCGGCCGCGTGGCCTTTATCAAGTGGGAAATATTGAAAACAGAATATCAAGTTACGTCCATATTGCTAAAGTATGAGCGTAACTGAACAAACAATGTATGACGTCACATATATCAATAAATAAGTAGAAATCCGCGAAAATGACGTCGCTGTTTACCATCGTAAATAAGTTAAAACATCTGAATTATACAAACTAATCATAAAAATATATAAATATAATAAAAATGAAAATAATAAATTCACTTAAATGTGCAAAAATCCGTATTCCCCTAATGTCATATAATATAGATCTAAAAGAACAATATAATAAACAGTGTTAATAATAAATAATCAAATAAAAAAAGAAAATTTTATAATACACATCATGCATGTAAACCTATATGGGACACCGGAGGTAAAAACCCATATGTAAAAGGGGGGAAGGGGGAGGGGGTATGGCTAAGTATACTAGCGCGGAACCCTACTTTAACGGTATTAAATATAAAAGGGGTTGTAAAATGGGTATAATAACAGCTATATCTCAGGTAAAGTCAAGTACAGAAGATCAAAATATACTTGTCTATAAGATATAAACACATAGTGTATACAATAGTTATTAAAAGAATAATAATAATAATAATAAAAGGAAAAATTAATACATACCCATGACAGCCCCGTATAATGCATTATCATAAAATTCAGAAACACTTAAGAGTCATATTAAATATTAATTTTTACATTACACCCATGTGGCACGCATGTGTTATGTTCGCGAATCCAACTTTGTTCTTTTATGTCGCATATATTTTTATACCATTATGTGTTTTACAATACCTTACGTGTTTATATTTTTATGACCTCTCAATACCTGTTGACCCTTGTTCTTTACATGGAGGATTATTTATAAATTTTTAAATGTACGTCTTTTGATTGTTCTGCTGTTACGGTGAGTGGGAAGGTGGGCCCGTAAACCGGTTAACCACACCATTTGTTTGGCTTTTGTCAAATTAAATGACCGTCCTAAGTCGGTATCGTAATTGCACTACAATCAAATATTTTTGTAATGTGTTAAATGTTCTATTATATTATTTATATTCATGTATTGTATAGCTCCATGGTGACTTCTGCCACATAACTGAGCCGGCAACTCCTCTTTTTTCTTTTTTATCAATCTACACTGCTTGCCTTCACCGCATGTCCTGGCCAGAATAGCGAAAGTAAGATCGTCCTCAGTATGGTCTGTAAATTTTCGCATTATAGGTTTACTCCTTTGAAATTTTATGTCCCGTTTGTGCTCCGTTATCCTTATCCGTTATAAACACATTCCCACCATTTATAACATCATTGTGGGTACACATTGAATACAACGCAAATGTGCTGACATCTAAAATTGAAAAAAAGACTTTTTTAAATCTCTGTCCACCCCAATAAGGAATTATTTTCATCAAACAGGATTTTTTGGATTTGTCCTAAGATTATATGGAAATTGATAGAATGGCATACCTATTGTAATGTTCACATCCTCTGCTACACATCGTCCATTACAGTAGCTACATCCATGTAATGTACATTCAGTTTGAAACGTTGTCTTTCCAACTATTCCAGTGTCGGTCCTCATTGTCTTATATAGCTGGGTTTATAGTTGTCGTATTCTAGACGCCAGGATCATGTTGCTGAATTTTAAAGTAGAACTTTCATTTGAAGAAGCAATCATGAAACATAAACCCACATATAGGCCATGATGACATACCACAAAGATTACATGAAAGAAAAAAGAGGAGTTACTGGCTCAGTTATGTGGCAGAAGTCACCATGGAGCTATACAGTAAGGATGTACAAACCCAGGGGAAAGCTCCCACACAATTACATAAATCAATATCACGTAAGTTATGTCCGAAACTAACCAACCGAACACATAGATATTGAAATAAATACAATATAACCATACTGAGACAATTACAATATAATACACATTGACAATTTAAGTAGATACCAAAATCATAGGTAATGGACATAAATTGAAAGATTTCTTACAATTAAACACTGCATTTTTGTTACTCATTGGAAAGGTCCACCCTGTCTGTTTGCGGTCTCTTGTAAAAGTGATATATCATTATATTCTACAGATATATTGTAACAACATTCACTATTCATAAGTATCGGATCAACCTCAATGAAGGTTAATGCAAATCGCTCGAGAAAAACGGGTCAATATAAAAGCACAGGTAAGCGATAACGATACTTAAACAATTAAAAAATTGCCAAATTTTCGAAGCAATCTGCTTCTTCTTCAGGACACACACATACAAACACTTACATAAATATAAAGACACGAAAAGAAAGATAGAAAATATATACAAAGCACTAGTCTAATAAAAACTGGTTTCTTGAATTGGCTACATATTGAGCGTTTCTCTATGCGCTATCTAATAAGAAAAAAAATCCTATTTTCCTATTAGATAGCGCATAGAGAAACGCTCAATATTATCTGAGATATTATCTTTGAAGATAATACCAAAGAAACTACACGAGTGAATGTCCTTTCCACATAATCTGACCCAAAACTAAAAACAAGTAAAGAAACGAGTAACAAAACACTGGAACTTGAACAATGAAAAATCTAGAAAATATTTGAATCAGATCAAATAGTGCCCTTAGAACCATATAAAACTGTGGGTGATAGGTTAACATCATTATCCATTATTTATAAGAATTATGAGGAATAACGATTGATAACAATTGAATATATATCACATTTATACTGAAATCGCTACAGGAAATATAAAACTTTTAAAGTCTCGATAGTAAATCCTGTCAAAATACTCATTTCAAATTATCCTAAGATGTTGCTAATAAAACTCGAGAAATTAATCTCGATTATATGATCTTTTTGATGAGACATGTGTGACTATATAGGTACTGATATCTTTAAACTGGATGCTCTAGACCAAAATTGGTGAAACCCAAGTGTTAATATAAAGAGCAAACTACTTAGCAACTTGATACACACCTTTGTCTGTAGATATTAATGTGTTATCACAACAACAAAAAAACAAAATCAGATTCAATTTCATTTTTGTTCTGAAAACATTTTTTAAACACCGAAGAAATCAATTAACACTGAGCAGCAAAGACATGGAATGTGTGGTTTATTCCAATGATCTTGCAATTCAAGATAGGCACTATTTCAAATATGACAAATAAGATGTTAGTTTATTCTATATATAATTTACTTATTAAGTTGCTTTTAAATGACGCATGCTATATGCAGATTCTTATTCTTCTACTTAGTTTTTGGAATTTCCATATTTTTTTCTGAACGGGTTCAGGTCTTCTCGATATTGCTTACGACGTATTAAAGGAAAGATTTTATGATTTATGTGTGTAGGGAGGGGGGGGGGGTATGTGTGTACGTATAACTGCGTGTGTATAAGAGAGAAAGTGCGGAAGGACTGGTTGTAGGTTTGTGTTTGTTTGTGTGCTTCCGAACATCACTTACAGAGGTATATTCGTGATACATATGTATATATATAAATATTGTATTTAATTCTACGGAAAACATATTTCTATATTTAAACTGCCCGTGACTTCCATCTGGTGCATTACTATGAGTACCATCAATATCTTAGTATTTACATATTGTTATATCAATAACTTGACCGGTAGTGATACTCTAGATCTGATGATATGTAAATGGCACACTTACCATGTCATTTAACTTTTATTTCATAACTGTGATATATGACCTATGAACAGAGCTATTGGATTTGAATGACTTAGTTTTTGAATGAGAAAAACCAATAATACATATTCCACAACTCGAAGTCCAAAGAACATGACAATACATATATGTATGTATAAATATAAATATAGCATAAGCAATCATAAACCCCTGTTAAAATAGAGGTGGGATCAAGTGCCATGAAGAAGTAAGCAACCCTTGCTAACCAGTCAGACCCTATAAGTGTATGCGAGTTAAGATTATTCACAGTCACAGAAGTAGGAAACGGCACAGCTGTAGTCACAAGCGGTATATCTCATGCTCAGTACAAATAATACAGTATTGGTAATACAGACGGTCTAACTATATGGAATAAGAAAGTCAACATGTCAGACAACGATCTATCGTATGAGCAAATAATGTCTTTATAGTGACCGAAACATTTGCTGGAATGTGGACTTAATGCGTGATATCTCATATCCTTGTGATACTAACTTTTCTCATGATAGTTTGCCTCGATGAATAAATGGCAGATACTCAGAAAAACTTCTAGCATACATAATCATTTGCAACATATAAACATAATACGTAGGTGATAAAGTAATGTTGCTGTTTGTATATGGAATGTTAACAATGGGGAATTAATGTCAACACCTTCGTCATAAATTGAAGTAATGAGTTTACCATCTCAGTCAATATCAAGTAGAATATCTAAATACGAAGCACAGGAATTGTATACTGTAGTGTTTTAATTTCCATTCCATTTGGGATATAGTGCATGTATTAATGGTCTTGTTATCTATAAATAGCACATTATCAATATGTCTGAATGTAAAATTAAAGGACAATACCAAATGCTTCTTATTCTGATTTACGAGATATTGTATGAAGTATTAACCTTCCATGAGATTATTCTAATAATGTCGAGTTGAAATACTATCACACCTTTGCATAGTACTAGATACACTAGGTATCAGATGTGGTACTCTGAATAATAATAGAGCAATTGTCCAAGGGTAGTACGCGTGGTCTGCTTAGCTAAATATTACCAAATATACAAAGAGGACAAAATTGAAACAAGTTAGTAATGGAGATGCATTGTCTGGTAAATCCATACAAAAAGACTATACATTCTTGATTGGCCGTCCTTAGCTGTGATTAACGTGGCTGCAATGTTGTCAATTTTGTTCGTTATGCCTGGTAGATCATTGATCATAATTTAATATTCTGTTACATTTTCCTGGGATGGATTTATTCATGTCATGTGCATCTACTTTTCCTTGTTTCGCTTATCATAATTTAACGTTCTGTTACATACTCCTGGGGTTGATTTTGCCATGTGATAGAATCACATCTCTTTCTCCATGTCTTGCTGAATTTTAAATTTATGAATAGAAGCTGTCAATCAGTTTGAATTAATCGCATTGAAATTTTTAAAAGATCAAGACGCTGTGTGGTTTGAACCATTTTTACTTATGGAAGCGTACAATAAACAGTCGACACGCTTGCATGAGACTAATCTGAAAAAAAATGAAACTTTCATTTTCAAACATTCACATATTTTCAAGAAGCTGATTCATAGAAAAATAGGCATGTCTTCTTTGTACGATGCTTGTAACTTCACAGCACACACTGAACACCTTTTTCGCACATACTTCCTGATAATAATCAATCAAGTTTTGTAATATTATCATAAGCGATAAGTATTGTCTGAAAAACCATATACATACTCTTTTATTCACAGATGTATCCGTATGTAATTGCACATGGTACGTCATTCCATTAGTAGCTCATACCCGAATTAAAATGCAAACATCGCTCTGCTGATAAATGAATGTCATGTTGACCCTTGGTAAAGTCATTGAAGGTCATTACAGAACCATCTTGAATCCACCTGAATGTTCCATCTTTCGCCAAACTGTTGCTTCCTATCCAACAATCATCTGAAACACCGGGTCAATAATCTGAAACACCGGGTCAATA
The DNA here is from genome assembly GCA_035048485.1 of Pteria penguin. Lineage (NCBI taxonomy): Eukaryota > Metazoa > Mollusca > Bivalvia > Pterioida > Pteriidae > Pteria > Pteria penguin. Next base: position 1,827,761 of record CM068591.1, on the reverse strand, counting down.
ATCTGAAACACCGGGTCATTGATCTAGATACGTTATTTTCAAACTATACTTTTAAGATATTATCTGGAATTGAAGCCGCCGTACGGTCTAAATATACTTTTAAGACTTTTCAATTATTCTACGGGCCAGGATTACAAATTAGAGATTATGCTCTAGATTTTGAATTATTTTACAACTTACATTTTGTCGTCGCAGCCTGCTTTTTGACCATTCACTTTCCGTTTTAGTTTCAACTTTCACTAGATAAGACCCCAACTGCTTGCAGTTTAAATGAAACAAGATCACATTATAATCTAAACTTCCAAAATACCTGATGCAGTCTCAGTTATTATAACACATAATGGTTATGTAAAGATAATCGTAAACGTACGCGTTCATAATCACTACAGTGTTGTTAAATATAGTATGAAAGAAAAAGAGGAGGTACTGACTCAGTTATGTGGCAGAAGTCACTAATATACTAGTAAACCATTCAACAAAAGTTCCTTTTCAATTGGAAATCTTTTTGCTACCCACTTCCGCTTGCCACCAATTGACTCTTCATGTTGTAATTTAATAACAATGACCTTGAAACTTCTTCCATCCAGAACGACATCCTAAAATTGAAAAGAAGAAAGCCTTTTAAATTATTCTGCAAGTATGATTCGAAATGACAAGTGACTATCAGCGCATTGTTCCAGAAATTTCAAACCTAGAACAATTAAATGAAAAAATAAATAATCAGATAAATCTTATAATTTACGTTTTTTAATCTCCCAATTGTGAATTATTTTCATCAAACGAGATTTCTGGATTTGTCCTACGATTATATTAAAATTGATAGAATTGTATACCTTTTGTAATGTTCACATTCTTCCCTACACATGGTCCATTACAGTAGCTACATCCATGTGATGTGCATTCAGTTTGAAATGTTGTCCTTCCAACTAAACCATGAAGTCATGCCACAAAGATTACATTACATAAATCAATATCATGTAAGTTATGTCTCAATCCATATGACTTCTCTCGTGTCTAGTGTCCAAACGGATGTAATCAGTAACTTTTATACATTTTTGTTTCATATTCGATGAAATGTTTAAAAACTTTAAAAAAAAAAAAGGTAAATGTATCCTTCTCATAACTCAGATTTGCTTATATTTTTTATATTTATAATATGAAAGACACAAATCGAACCCATAAACACATTCCCGCCAAAGATAAAATCATAGTGGGTAGATATTGAAAAACAACTCAACCTTGCTGAGTTTAATATAATATGCAAAGACATTGACAATTAAAGTAGATACCAAACTCATAGGGACATCGACATTATCTGAAAAATATTTATTTTCCGTTACATACTGCCTTTTTTGTTACTCAATGGAAAGATCTACCCTGTCTGTTTGCGGTCGCTTGTCAAAGTAATATATTATCATACTCTACATGTATGCATCTTGTAAGACAGGAATATCAGTAAAACTGATGTATGCTCCCCGAATGGCAGTTATGATGAGGGAATTTGATAACTCAATTCATATACAAAAAATCAATAAAACTGATGGGTGCTCCTAGAAGCACAGCAATAATGAAGAAAATGAATGACTCAGTATAAAGAAAATCATTGTATTAATTAAAGATGATTTCAAATCTCAGTGTATCATAAGGATATCCAATTGAGTCAACTGTAGAAAAACAAGTGATCATTGTATTTTAAACTAAAATGAGTAAGCTTGGCCTTGTTTAGGACCTTTCAGAAATGAACTTGAGTGACCTTTTTCCAAAAGCTCTTAACCTAAATAACATTTTTGGTGAAGTATCATCATATTCTGATGAAAGGTGTAGGAGATATAAGTACTTTATGGTATTTTAAGTCATAGTCAATAAGTGACCTTGAACTTTCAGAAATGACCGTGAGTGAACTTTGTCCAAAAGTCCTTAACTTAAAATACATTTTGGTGAAGTATCAAATTGTTATGAAAGGTGTAGGAGATATGCACACTTCATGGTATAATAATTCATAGTTAATAAGGGACATTGACCTTTCAGAAATAACCTTGAGTGACCGTTGTCCAAAATCCTTAACCTAAAAACATTTTGGTGAAGTATGATCAAATTCTGGTGAAAGATATAGGAGATATAACTACTTCATGTTACTTTAAATCATATTTAATAAGTGACCTTGACCTTTCAAAAATGACCTTGAGTGACATTTATCTAAAAGCTCTGAAACTAAATTATACCTTGTTGAAATATGAACAAATTCTGATGAAAGGTGTAGAAGATAAACGTACTTCGTGGTATTTTAAGTCATAGTTAATAAGTAACCTTGATCTTTCAGAAATGACCTTGAGTGACCGTTGTCCATAATCCTTAACTTAAAGAACATCTTGGTGAAGTGTAATCAAATTCTCATGAAAGGTGTATAAGATATACCGACTTCATGGTATTTTAAGTCATAGTTTATAAGTGAGATTGACCTTTCAGAAATGACCTTAGTGATCTTTGTCCCAAAGCTTTTAACCTAAATAATATTTTGGTGGAGTATGATCAAATTCTGATGAAAGGTATAGGAGATATGAGCTCGGACGGACGGACAGCTGGACAGACGCACAGATGCAAGGACACGATAGCGACTATATGCTCCCTTGGAAGTTTGGGAGCATACAATCGTTTATCAACAAAGATAAACTTTTTAAATAATCGATCATTACAATCAGATGCATTTCCTGAGTTTTGATTCTTTTTAAAGTTTTCAAAATTTGTTTGATCAAATTATGTGCTATCTATCTATCTATCAAATCTATCAAATTTACGTAAAGCGAAACCTGTTGTTTTTCCTTTTTTTCAGTCAGTCCAGATGAATTGTAAAGATGATGGATAAATCCAAACCATAAGTCTAAAAATCATGAAACCAGAGGACATACATAATCAGTGAAAATGAAAAACAAGTGGAAAATAACAAAATAGTCTACTTGAAGAGCATATGTGAACCCCTGTGATAGAGTGAGATCAGGTGCCCGGGGAAAGTGAGCATCTCCTGATTGCTAGCAACACCCATCACATATACCCAGTAGAAAGAATCAAATCGTGTAAATTCCATATGTATTTATATATGGAGAAGTCAAAGTAGGCAACCTTCTCGCATAGAAGGTGTCAAATCTGTGTAAAATGATCGGAATCGGTCTCAGTCCAGAATATCATTTAAAAGTCTGGATATCGAGATATCATATGGAGTAATAAGAGTCTCGTAACGACCGTAGAAATTCCTCAGTGACGTTGCTAGTCTAGCACAGATATAACCCTGGTTGAGCATCTTAACTGAAAGTCGCCTAGCCCTCAGAACAAAGTCATTGTAATTTGAACATACTCTGGAATAATGTATTAACTGAGATATGAATACGCCGTATGCGGGCGATGATGGAATGTTGCTACTTATGAAAGAAAAGTTTGTGACAGCGAAACTGCAATCGTCACGTTTGTCATAAGGTGTTCAATTGATCATTAATGTCGAAGAAAATATAATATCTGAATACGAAGTAGGATTACTACTTTCTGTGGTTTCTTTGACCTCCAGTTCACTTGGATAGATAATGCTAAGGTAATCCGCGAATTAAGGATTATTAATTGAAAGCAAGTCATCTATATATCTATAAGTAAAATTGAAGCCAAGAGCCAATTGTTTTTTCCTTGCGAAAGCAAAGACTGAATGAATTCAGCTTCGTATGAGTAAAGGAATATGTCAGCCAGAAGCGGAGCACAGTAAGTGCCCATTGGAATGCCGACAATTTGTTGAAAAACTTTTCCTCCAAACACCACAAAAATGTTATCGATAAGAAAGATCAACATCTGGATGAAAGCTGTTTCAGTGTATTTATTTTTGGAATCAGAATTTTCCCTAACAAAGTAAGTTTTATCATGGCTTATAACTATATATATTGAATTTGCGGCTTCCGTTTTTACTAGTAAATGCATTTTGAATAATTTCCGCTAATCTGTCTTTTAATTTCTGATGAGGGATTGAAAAGTCAGACTTGATGGAGTGAATCTTAGTAGAACTTTTTGATTTTAGATGTTCTAACAAATCCTTTGAATTTTTAAAGATCCACATTTGATTAATTCCACTTCTGGAATATACTGTTTCGCAATATCTATGAAGGCCAGATTTAATTTCTGATAATATTTTTGTGAGTAGCATCGATACAGATTTTGTGGAACACTTTGAGGAACCAGCAATAAAGCGTTGTTTGTACGGAGTTTTGTGCATTTTTGGAATACAGTACAAATATGGAATGTCTAAATTCAATTTATTTGAGTCAATACCAAACGTATTGAGGACAGATTTATGATTCTCGAGTACTTCCGACACCGAAAAGTTCGTGAGAGTATAAGTAGGATTTCCTGGAGCTGAATTTAATCCTAATTCTTTCACTAGGCTGTCAAAGTAATATTTCTTACAAGTAAATGTATAATTATTAGATGCTTTATCTGCTGGTGTAATGATATAATGTTCTTGGAGGAAGGTAAGTTCTCTGACAACATCAGGATCTTTAAAAATAGATTCGAATCTGGTGTTTACAGAACCTTGTAATTATTTAATTTTTGATCTCAGCAGTACTGCAATAGATTTTATCCATTCCGAAAGAGTGTCGACTTGTACTTCCTCTCTTTTTGCCCATCGTGTGGCATATTCCTCGCAGCAGTTCATAATATTCTCAAAATTTTGGCTCCATGTGAATGATCTGGGTTCTCTGTATTTTGGACCTTTAAGTAAAAGTTCTCTTAATTTAGTGTTTTTAACTATATCGAGATCACCAGTAATGACATGGCCACAAGGAGAATATACGAAATTAGAGGAGGAACATGCACACGGTTGAGAATGGCATGCAGAGTTGCTAAGATCAAGACACTGTAGAAACCCTTTGTAATTATAAATTTTGGATGCAACTGATGGCGTGTAGCTATAGGAAATACATGGCGGATCTTTGTTTTTGAAATATGGAGGTATTTTTTCTAAAACAGACTTATGATTTAAAATTTGGCCGAAATTTAAATAATCAATACCTTTATTTGCAAATTTAATTTTGATGAAAGGGCGATTAGATTTTTCCATAGAAATATCGGACTTGACGGGACGAAAAAGTCTAGCGGTCGATGTTGTTTATGAAGTAATCATTATACATATCACATAAGATCATTTCGGCATAGTGAGAGAAGAAAGGGGAGGGGGGGGGGGGTAATTTAAATTTGAATAACTTAGCGACCCTAGGTTAAATTTTCTTTAACCTGATATAGAAGAAAGCTGTTATATTGAAAAAAAAACATTCCACAGGTTTTTTTTTTTTTTTTTTGTTTTTTTGTTTTTGTTTTTTTGTTTTGGAAAAAATTAAACGATAGAATTTACAGAGGGATAGAAATAATATTATGAGGGACTCAGTAATTAGTCATTTTTACCACATTAATCAGGGAATAAGTTTATTTTACAAGGATTAAGCAAAAGAAGAAATATGATGATGCCTTTTAATTATTGCATATACCCTTCAAAAGCATTGAGAGTTTTCATATACTGATCTAACCCTTTGTTATCAATTTCCATGTACATTTGAAATATTTGAATATATCAATTCAAAGCATGCCAAAATAGGTTGAAAATGCCTCATTTTGTGCTGTTGTCAAAAGATAACCCATTGATCAATTCATTCCAAACTCTCTCATAATGTGTATCTATATATAGGCTAAATACTGTATGATAATCAGTGAAATTGATCGATAGAAAAATTTTGGATACCTCGAGGCAACTACCTTAATTCTAAGAGTCATATCTTTTTAAAATGTATTTCGATTTCTAAACTACAACTTAAAAAGTAAAACTTCGTGACTATTGCGTTCCTGTGAGTACAATTAATATGTTTGTATTTTACGTTTTTGTAATACTAATTCAATCCTTTGAAGTGATGTGTAAATGTCACACAAATCATGTCATTTGACTTATTACCGTACAAAATACTACATGTATTTTTATCGTCAATTATTGCTTTTGAATGAATTCAGCTTCGTATGATTTAACTAATATATCAGCAAGAGGGTGAGCACAGTTGCTGCTCGTTGAAATACTGACAATTTCTATGAATACATCACAATAATTCAATCGACCAAAACGTTCCATACCATTGTGGCATTTGTTTCTGCGTACTTATCTTTAGAATCAGAAATTCCTTGACAAAATAAGCTTTATCATGGTTAACAACAAAAGAGAAAATTTATCTGACTCAGCTGTATGACAAAGGTCGCCACGAGCATATAGGAAATAGCAGAATTAAAAAGGAAGTTTAAAACTCGATTTAATGCACTTTTAGTACCGACTTAGAACGGTCAATTGAAGTGGCAATCGTCATTCAGTTAGTGTAGTCCACCTTCCCACTCGCCACAAAAGCAATATAATTAAAGAACACACATTTAGAAAATTATAAATGATCCTCCAAATAGAGATCAGTGATCAACATATTGTATAGTTCCATGGTGACTTCTGCCATATAGCTGAGCCGGTAACTCCTCTTTTTTCTTTTCTATCACAGACGTTGAAAGGTCATAACAATAAGAACACGAATATTATCATAGAACAAATGACAATTGAATTTAAATTTCGGCTACCTTTTTATTAGTGGAAGATCTCTACAGCATTGTTTAGTTACAGATATCTCTAGTTTTGCTTCTAGTAAATCGATTTGATAAAAGTTGTCATAACGCCATTGTGATAGATTATTAACTGAATTCTAAACTGAATACATCCATTTCAAATCGACATTTGGCACACGGTGAAATCAACAACAGGGTTTCACTTTCGATAGTCCACGAGTGCATCATAAACCTAGTTTTATATGTACTTGAAATTTCCATTAATGAAGTTTTGCAAATCGCTGTAAAACTTAAGAGTATTTCCCTCATGTATACCTGTCATTAACTCTGCTCTGTAGATATTTATTATTAGAATGTCAATCATTCGGCCATGAGTGTCACTGAAGAGACAAAAGTTATCTGGTCCACAAAATTTTAACTTATATATGTTCTAATGTTTATTCAAAGCATTGTCTATCTAGATATCATACTATAACTTATGCGTTTGGGCATCGTAGCAGTCAGTGATTTAGTAAAAAAAAAATTGAGAAGAGCCAGCTTCGAGACTGTCTTTTAGTATACTGGCAGACATAGCACATGAATAATATCTCATTCCTACGGAGATGTCCATAGAACAGATTTGAAATTTCAATATAAATAAAATAATCTTAAGAGACTAAAATACTTCTTAGATATTATTAAATAAAACCAAGGTCTGGCGAACATACAGAGGACAAAATTGACACAGTTTAGTAATGGGGATGTTTTGTCTGGTAGATCCTTACAGAAAGACTATACATTCTTGACTGGCCGCACTTAGTCGTGATTAACGAGATTGCAATATTGTGAACTATCTTCGTTATAGTTGGTTTATAATTGATCATCATTTAATATTCTGTCATCTTTTTCTGTGGTGGATTTTCTGATGTCATAGTGTCGCATCTCCTTTTCTTTGTTTTGCTGATCATAATCCAATGCTCTTTTACATTTTCCTCTAGCAGATTTTTCCATTTAATAGAGTCACTTCTCTTTTTCTATATATTGTTGAATTGTAATTTATGAATAGAAACTGTCAATCAGCTTGAATTAATTGAATTAAAATACTAAACACATCAAGACGTTGTGTAGTTTTGGAAATGTGATAGGGTCACAGAGTTTTATAAATAGAAACTGTAAATCAGCTTGAATTAATTGAATTCGTACAATAAACACATTGTGTGAATTGAACCATTTTTATTCATGGGAGCGTATAATAAACAGACGAGACGCTTGCATGAGACTAATCTGAAAAATAATGCATCTTTTATTTTCAAACGTTCAGAAATCGTCATTAACAATAGGTATCTCTTATTTGTTTGATGTTCGTATGTTCAAAGTTCACACGCAATAACTACATTTACATATACTTCCTTATAACAATTAATCAACTTTTATAATTTCTTTATAGAAGAGAAGTATTGTCTAGAATTCATATACATACTTTTTGCCTCACAGATGTATCCTCCTCTCGATACGCATGGAAAGTTATTCCACTGGTAGTTGAAATAAGAATAAAAATTCAAACATCGCTCTGATAATGGATAATCAGGTTGACCCTTGGCAAGGTCTGTAAAGGTCAATGGAGAACCATCTTGTATCCATATGAACGTACCAGCTTTCGCCAAACTATTGCTTCCAATCCAACAATGATCTGAAACACCGGTTGAATGATCTAAAACACCGGGTCAATGATCTAAAACACTGGGTCAATATTCTAGATACGTTATATTTTAACTATATTTTTAAGCTTTCAATACTTTTAAGGGCCAGGATTACAAAACAGAGACTATGCTCTATCTTCTGTATTACAACTTACGTTTTGTTGACGCAGCCTGTTTTTTCAACCATTCATTTTCTGTTTTAGTCTCAATTTTCACTAGATAAGACCCCAACTGCTTGCAGATTAACTGAAACAAGATCATATTATAATCTAAACTTCCAAAATACTTGATACAGTCTCAGTTATTACAATACATAACGGTTATATAAAGATAATCGTAAACGTACACATTCATGATCTCTACAATATTGTTAAATAGTGTAAAACAATTCAACAAAATTTCGATCTTTTTGTTACCTACCTCCGCTTGCCACCAATTGACTCGTTTATTTGTAATTAAATAACAATGACCTTGAAACTTCTTCCATCCAGAACGACATCCTAAAATTGAACAGAAGAATGCCTTTAAAACTATTCAGTACGTATGAGGCTAAATGACAACTCACTATCAAGGCATTGTTGTCAGACATTTCAAATCTAGCACAATCACATGAAAGAATGAAAAATCAGATAAATTCTATAATTTACGTTTTTAATCCTCCGTCCATTCCCAACTGTGAATATTTTTCATTAAACGAGATTTCTTGATTTGCGTAAGATTATTTAAACACTGATGTATATATATAAAATTGACAGAATTGCATACCTTTTGTAATGTTCACATCCTTCTCTACACATGGTCCATTACAGTAGCTACATCCATGTGATGTACATTCAGTTTTAAATGTTACCTTTGCAACTAAACCAGAATCGGTCCTCATTGACTTATATAACTGGAATTGTAGCTTTCGTATTCTAGACGCCAAGATAACGTTGTTACATTTAAGGTAGAACTTGCATTTAAAGAGGTAATCGTAAAACAGACAAAGAGAGCATGATGACATTCATGTACCTCCAAACACATAGATAGACCGACTTTATATATAGTCATATGGCATTATTAAATTACATTTGACATTAATGGTCAATTGAACACCTCACTCTATGACAAACGTGACGATTTCAATTTCGTTATCACAAACTTTCCTTTCATAAGTAGCAACATTCCATCATCGCCCGCATACGGCGTATTCATATCTCAGTTAATACGTTATTCCAGAGCATGTTCAAATTACAGTGACTTTGTTCTGAGGGCTAGGCGACTTTCAGTTAAGCTGCTCAACCAGGGTTATATATGTGCTAGACTAGCAACGTCACTGAGGAAATTCTATGGTCGTTACGAGACTCTTATTACTCCATATGATATCTCGTTATCCAGACTTTTAAATGATATTCTGGACTGAGACCGATTCCGATCATTTTACACAGATTTGACACCTTCTATACTAGAAGGTTACCTACTTCGACTTCTCCATATATAAATACATATGGAATTTACACGATCTGAGTCTTTCTACTGGGTATATGTGACGGGTGTTGCTAGCAAGCAGGAGATGCTCACTCTCCCCGGGCACCTGATCTCACTCCATCACAGGGGTTCACATATGCTCTTCAAGTAGACATATTTTGTTATTTTCCATTTGTTTTTCATTTTCACTGATTTTGTATGTCCTCTGGTTTTATGATTTTTGGACTTGTGCTTTGGATTTATCCATCATCTTTACATCATATTGTCTATTTATAAGACGTTTGATTATTTTATTACATGATAAAATAACGTTATCGGAGCCTTTTACTTTCCTTACTTTATATACGAGATCACCGTAAAAATAAGGATGGGAAATTCCATTGGATACATACTGTTGAAAAGAAATATTTCCAAATTTAGATAGAAGTTCTGAATAAGATCTGAAGATTTTGCCGAATGTTTTTCTTAGCTTGTGATATCTGTAACCCTGAGTTAAAAGTTTAGTAGTAATTTGTAAATTTCAACTTTCATATGAAGAAGCAATCATGAAACATAAACCCACATATAGGCCATGATGACATATCACAAAGATTACATGAAAGAAAAAAGAGGAGTTACTGGCTCAGTAATGTGGCAGAAGTCACCATGGAGCTATACAATACATGAATATAAATAATATACTAGCACATATAACACATTACAATATATTTTAAGCCAAAGGGGGGGGGGATAAGGATGTACAAACCCAGGGGAAAGCTCCCACTCAACCAAGTCAGTAACTATTGAGTGAATAATAACACTTGAAACACCCAGACACGGGGAACCTTTTTACAGGATCCACACTGCATCTGAGAATAAGTGTAGATATGAAAGAAAAAAGAGGAGTTACTGGCTCAGTTATGTGGCAGAAGTCACCATGGAGCTACACAGTAAGGATGTACAAACCCAGGGGAAAGCTCCCACACAATTACATAAATCAATATCACGTAAGTTATGTCCGAAACTAACCAACCGAACACATAGATATTGAAATGAATACAATATAACCATACTGAGACAATTACAATATCATACACATTGACAATTTAAGTAGATACCAAAATCATAGGTAATGGACATAAATTGAAAGATTTCTTACAATTAAACACTGCATTTTTGTTACTCATTGGAAAGGTCCACCCTGTCTGTTTGCGGTCTCTTGTAAAAGTGATATATCATTATATTCTACAGATATATTGTAACAACATTCACTATTCATAAGTATCGGATCAACCTCAATGAAGGTTAATGCAAATCGCTCGAGAAAAACGGGTCAATATAAAAGCACAGGTAAGCGATAATGATACTTAAACAATTAAAAAAATTGCCAAATTTTCGAAGCAATCTGCTTCTTCAGGACACACACATACAAACACTTACATAAATATAAAGACACGAAAAGAAAGATAGAAAATATATACAAAGCACTAGTCTAATAAAAACTGGTTTCTTGAATTGGCTACATATTGAGCGTTTCTCTATGCGCTATCTAATAGGAAAAAATCCTATTTTCCTATTAGATAGCGCATAGAGAAACGCTCAATATTATCTGAGATATTATCTTTGAAGATAATACCAAAGAAACTACACGAGTGAATGTCCTTTCCACATAATCTGACCCAAAACTAAAAACAAGTAAAGAAACGAGTAACAAAACACCGGAACTTGAACAATGAAAAATCTAGAAAATATTTGATTCAGATCTAATAGTGCCCTTAGAACCATATAAAACTGTGGTGATAGGTTAACATCATTATCCATTATTTATAAGAATTATGAGGAATAACGATTGATAACAATTGAATATATATCACATTTATACTGAAATCGCTACAGGACATATAAAACTTTTAAAGTCTGGATAGTAAATCCTGTCAAAATACTAATTTCAAATTATCCTAAGATGTTGCTAATAAAACTCGAGAAATTAATCTCGATTATATGATCCTTTTGATGAGACATGTGTGACTATATAGGTACTGATATCTTTAAACCAGGATGCTCTAGACCAAAATTGGTGAAACCCAAGTGTTAATATAAAGAGCAAACTACTTAGCAACTTGATACACACCTTTGTCTGTAGATATTAATGTGTTATCACAACAAAAAAAAAAAACAAAATCAGATTCAATTTCATTTTTGTTCTGAAAACATTTTTTAAACACCGAAGAAATATTCAATTAACACTGAGCAGCAAAGACATGGAATGTGTGGTTTATTCCAATGATCTTGCAATTCAAGACAGGCACTATTTCAAATATGACAAATAAGATGTTAGTTTATTCTAAAAATAATTTACTTATTAAGTTGCTCTTAAATGCCGCATGCTATATGCAAATTCCTTATTCTTCTACTTAGTTTTTGGAATTTCCATATTTTTTTTTCTGAACTGGTTCAGGTCTTCTCGATATTGCTTACGACGTATTAAAGCAAAGATTTTATGATTTATGTGTGTAGGGAGGGGGGGGGTATGTGTGTATGTATAACTGCGTGTGTATAAGAGAGAAAGTGAGGGAGGGCTGGTTGTAGGTGTGTGTTTGTTTGTATGCTTCCGAACATCACTTACAGAGGTATATTTGTGATACATATATATATAAATATTGTATTTAATTCCACGGAAAACATATTTCTATATTTGAACTGCCCGTGACTTCCATCTGGTGCATTACTATGAGTACCATCAATATCTTCGTATTTACATATTGTTATATCAATAACTTGACCGTAGTGATACTCTAGATCTGATGATATGTAAATGGCACACTTACCATGTCATTTAACTTTTATTTCATAACTGTGATATATGACCTATGAACAGAGCTATTGGATTTGAATGACTTAGTTTTTGAATGAGAAAAACTAATAATACATATTCCACAACTCGAAGTCCAAAGAACATGACAATACATATATGTATGTATAAATATAAATATAGCATAATCAATCATAAACCCCTGTTAAAATAGAGGTGGGATCAAGTGCCATGAAGAAGTGAACAACCCTTGCTAACCAGCCACACCCTATAAGTGTATGCGAGTTAAGATTATTCACAGTCACAGAAGTAGGAAACGGCACAGCTGTAGTCACAAGCGGTATATCTCATGCTCAGTACAAATAATACAGTATTGGTAATACAGACGGTCTAACTATATGGAATAAGAAAGTCAACATGTCAGACAACGATCTATCGTATGAGCAAATAATGTCTTTAAAGTGACCGAAACATTTGCTGGAATGTGGACTTAATGCGTGATATCTCATATCCTTGTGATACTAACTTTTCTCATGAGAGTTTGCCTCGATGAATAAATGGAAGATACTCAGAAAAACTTCTAGCATACATAATCATTTGCAACATATAAACATAATACGTAGGTGATAAAGTAATGTTGCTGTTTGTATATGGAATGTTAACAATGGGGAATTAATGTCAACACCTTCGTCATAAATTGAAGTAATGAGTTTACCATCTCAGTCAAATATCAAGTAGAATATCTAAATACGAAGCACAGGAATTGTATACTGTAGTGTTTTAATTTCCATTCCATTTGGGATATAGTGCATGTATTAATGTTCTTTTTATCTATAAATAATACATTATCAATATGTCTGAATGTAATATTAAAGGACAATACCAATTGCTTCTTATTCTGATTTACGAGATATTGTATGAAGTATTAACCTTCCATGAGATTATTCTAATAATGTCGAGTTGAAATACTATTACACCTTTGTATAGTACTAGATACACTAGGTATAAGATGTGGTACTCTGAGTACGCGTGGTCTGCTTAGCTAAATATTACCAAATATACAAAGAGGACAAAATTGAAACAAGTTAGTAATGGAGATGCATTGTCTGGTAGATCCATACAAAAAGACTATACATTCTTGATTGGCCGTCCTTAGCTGTGATTAACGTGGCTGCAATGTTGTCAATTGTGTTCGTTATGCCTGGTAGATCATTGATCATAATTTAATATTCTGTTACATTTTCCTGGGATGGATTTACTCATGTCATGTGCATCTACTTTTCCTTGTTTTGCTTATCATAATTTAACGTTCTGTTACATACTCCTGGGATTGATTTTGCCATGTGATAGAATCACATCTCTTTCTCCATGTCTTGCTGATTTTTAAATTTATGAATAGAAGCTTCAATCAGTTTGAATTAATCGCATTAAAATTCTTTAAAGATCAAGACGCTGTGTGGTTTGTACCATTTTTACTTATGGAAGCGTACAATAAACAGTCGACACGCTTGCATGAGACTAATCTGAAAAAAAAAAATGAAACTTTCATTTTCAAACATTCACATATTTTCAAGAAGCTGATTCATAGAAAAATAGGCATGTCTTCTTTGTACGATGCTGGTAACTTCACAGCACACACTGAACACCTTTTTTACACATACTTCCTGATAATAATCAATCAACTATTGTAATATTATCATAAGCGAAAAGTATTGTCTGAAAAACCATATACATACTCTTTGATTCACAGATGTATCCGTATGTAATTGCACATGGTACGTCATTCCATTGGTAGCTCATACCCGAATTCAAATGCAAACATCGCTCTACTGATAAATGACTGTCAGATTGACCATAGGCAAAGTGATTGAAGGTCATTGCAGAACCATCTTGAGTCCATCTGAATGTTCCATCTTTCGCCAAACTGTTGCTTCCTATCCAACAATTATCTGAAACACCGGGTCAATAATCTGAAACACCGGGTCAATAATCTGGAACACCGGGTCATTGATCTAGATACGTTATTTTCAAACTATACTTTTAAGTTATTATCTGGAATGGAAGCCGCAGGACTGTCTAAATATACTTTTAAGACTTTTCAATTATTTTACGGGCCAGGGTTACAAATTAGAGATTATGCTCTAGATTTTGTATTATTTTACAACTTACATTTTGTCGTCGCAGCCTGCTTTTTGACCATTCTCTTTCCGTTTTAGTTTCAAGCTTCACTAGATAAACCCCAACTGCTTGCAGTTTAACTGAAACAAGATCACATTATAATCTAAACTTCCAAATTACCTGATACAGTCTCAGTTATTATAACACATAATGGTTATGTAAAGATAATCGTAAACGTACGCGTTCATAATCACTACAATGGTGTTAAATATAGTATAATCAATATCGAAGAAGTACCAAACCGTTAATCATTCTCAAAGTCCAAGGACAGATACAAAATCGTGTAAGTTTCAAACAGAAACTGTTGTGAACCCCGAAATACTGAAGAATTCCGAGGTGAGACCAGGTGCCCGGGGAGAGTAAACAATTCAACAAAAGTTCCTTTTCCATTGGAAATTTTTTTGTTACCTACCTCCGCTTGCCAATAATTGACTCTTTCAGTTGTAATTAAATAACAATGACCTTGAAAGTTCTTCCATCCAGAACGACATCCTAAAATTGGAAAGAAGAAAACCTTTTAAATCATTCTGCAAGTATGATTCTAAATGACAAGTGACTATCAGGGCATTGTTCCAGAAATTTGAAACCTAGTACAATTACATGAAAAAATAAATTATCAGAGAAATCTTATAATTTACCCTTTTTTCATCTCCCAATTGTGAATTATTTTCATCAAACGAGATTTTATGATTTGTCGAAAGATTATATAAAAATTGACAGAATGACATACCTTTTGTAATGTTCATATCCTTCCCTACACATGGTCCATTACAGTAGCTACATCCATGTGATGTGCATTCAGTTTGAAATGTTGTCCTTCCAACTAAACCAGAATCGGTCCCCATGGTCTTATATAGCTGGAATTGCAGCTGTCGTATTCTAGACGCCAAGATAGCATTGCTACATTTTAATATAGTCATATGGCGTTATTAAATTGCACAACTATTACAATATGATACGAGTTTATATGTTATTAAGTTATGCCACAAAGATTAATTTACAAAATCAATATTATGTAAGTTATGTCTCAATCCATATGACTTCTCTAGTGTTTAGTGCCACTACGATCTACTGCATATTTAACTCCGCATTTATAGTACAGAACTACGGAAAGAAAACATTCTTGTACTTTGATATTACCTTGTGTTGCTATCTGTTGACATTACATTTATTCGTATAATCAGTAATTTTTATGCATTTTTGTTTCATATTCTATGAAATGTTTAATAAACCATACAAAAATGTAAAACTATCCTACTCATTACATTCAATTATACGACATACAAAAATCTAACCCATAAACACATTCCCGCCAAAAATAAAACCATAGTGGGTAGATATTGAAAAACAACTCAACCTTGCTGAGTTTACTATAATATCCAAAGACATTGACAATTGAAGTGGATACCAAACTCATAGGGAATCGACTTTATCTGAAAAATATTTATTTTCAGTTACATACTGCCCTTTTTGTTACTCATTCACCCTGTCTGTTTGAGGTCGCTTGTCAAAGTATATATATTATCTTACTCTACAGGCATGCATCTTGTAAGAATAGAGTAACAATAAAACTGATGTATGCTTCCCGAATGGCAGTTATGATGAGGGAATTTGATTACTCAATTCATATACAAAAAAAAAAAAAAACTGATGACAGCAATAATGAAGGAAATGAATGACTCAGTATATGGAAAATAGTTGTATTAATTGATGACGATTTCAAATCTCAATGTATCATATGGATATCTTAATGATCTTAAACTAAAATGAGTAAGCTTGACCTTGAGTAGGACCTTTCAGAAATGACCTTGAGTGACCGTTGTCCAAAATCCTTAACCTAAAATGCATTTGGTGAAGTATGATCAAATTCCGATGAAAGATATAGGAGATATAACTACCTGATGTTACTTTGTCATATTTAATAAGTGCCCTTGACCTTTAAAATGACCTTGAGTGACCTTTGTCCAAAAGCTCTGAACCAAAATTATACTTTGGTGAAGTATGATTAAATTCTGATGAAAGTAGTAGAAGATATACGTACTTCATGGTATTTTAAGTCATAGTTAGTAAGTGATCTTAACCTTTCAGTAATGACCTTAAGTGACCTGTGTCCAAAAGCCCTTAACCTAAATAATATTTTGATGAAGTATGATTAAATTCTGATGAAAGGTGTAGGATATATACATACTTCATGGTATTTTAACTCATGGTTAATAAGTAACCTTGATCTTTACAGAAATGACCTTGAGTGACCGTTGTCCAAACTCCTTAACTTAAAGAACATCTTGGTGAAGTGTAATCAAATTCTGATGAAAGTTGTAGAAAATATACCTACTTTACGGTATTTTAAGTCATAGTTAATAAGTGAGCTTGACCTTTCAGAAATGACCTTGAGTGACCTTTGTCCCAAATCTTCTAACCTAAATAATATTTTGGTGGAGTATGATCAAATTCTGATGAAAGGTATAGGAGATATGAGCTCGGACAGACGGACAGCTGGACAGACGCACAGACACACTGATACGACAGCGACTATATGCTCCCCCGAACGTTTTCGGGGACATAAAATCGTTTATCAACAAAGATAAACTTTTTAAATGATCGATCATTACAATCAGATGCAATTCCCGAGTTTTGATTCTTTTATCAGTTTTCAAGACTTCTTTGGTCAAATTATGTGCTATCTATCTATCAAATCTATCAAAATTACATAAAGCGAAACCAGTTATTTTTTTCTTTTTTATTTTTTTCATTTAATCCATATGAATATAATTTTGCTGTGTAGTATTTCAAAGATGAGATACAACAACGGACATGGAAACTAGTTGTATTATGACGTTAAGGTCAAGGTCACAAGGTAATTGACCTTGGTGTCATTTGAAAGGGTTTCATTAGTAGGTTACACCTCTCAGATTTAAAGTGGGTTACACCTCTCAGATTTAAGTCTCTGTCTCTTATGTTTCAAAAAATGTCAGCAAAGTTAAGTTAAACTAATTCTAGCATATGGTTCATGGTCAAGGTGACAATGTCATTGACTTCAAGGTCATTTGTTGAAAGGGCTTTATAGATTAAGTACACATGTCATATATGATGGTTTTTATTTTTACAGTTCAAATGTTATGGACAAGGTGGATGTTGCAGACTGACACTTGAAACACAGAAAAGGCAAATATTATATACATGGACCACGACACTACATATTTCGATCCGGGGGCATACAAAGGAAATACCATATTTAAATTCTTGTATTTTATAGACATTCAATATTTTTAAACAATTTTATAATAGATGAATGTTTTAGGATGTTGTTTATGAAGTAATCATTATACATATCACGGACATCTGAGCATAGTGAGAGATGAAATCGGGGTGGGGGGAGGGGAGGGCGGTAATTTAATTTTGAATAACCTAACGATAGAATTTTTTTTACAGATGGATAGAAATAATACTATGAGGGACTCAGTAATTAGTAATTTTTACCACATTATTCAGGGTATAAGTTTATTTTACAAGGATTAAGCAAAGAATAAATATGATGATGCCTTTTAATTATTGCATTTATCCTTCAAAAGCATTGAGAGTTTTCATATACTGATCTAACCCTTTGTTATCAGTTTCCATAAACATTTGAAATAACTTGGCATCAATTCAAAGCATGTCAAAAGGGACTCAGTAATTAGTAATTTTTACCACATTATTCAGGGTATAAGTTTATTTTACAAGGATTAAGCAAAGAATAAATACGATGATGCCTTTTAATTATTGCATATATCCTTCAAAAGCATTGAGAGTTTTCATATACTGATCTAACCCTTTCTTATCAGTTTCCATGAACATTTGAAATATCTTGGCATCAATTCAAAGCAGGTTGAATTCAAATTAGGTTTAAAATGCCTCATTTTGTGCTGTTGTCAAAAGATTATCCATGAATCAATTCATTCCAAACAGTGTCATAATGTGTATCTATAAACAGGCTAACTACTGTACGATTTTCAACGAAATTGATCAATAGTAAAGGTTTGGATACCTCGAGGCTACTAACTTAAAGAATGAATGAGTTATTGTTGGTGTTCAAGGAAAATGAAGCCAGAATTACACGTGCAAATTACATGAACCGCAAATCGGTTCTTGGAAATTTGCAGGTGGCATGCCGGATTGATGTTCCAAGAACAACAATAAGACATTCAATTTGCAACCATTCCACAATATTTTCGCAATTATTTTGTGATTCACAGATTGATTTTTCATTCTTTAAGTACTTTCATTCCTAAGAAGAAATATAATTTGCAAGCTGAAAATTTGTTAAATTCTTCTTACATAATTTTCGATTTTGCAGCTAAACAATAAGGGTATGTTTAAATTGTAAGAAATATTAAAAATACATCAGAATAGACCAATGTATTTTTCAAAAACAAAATAATATCACAATTTTAGCAAAAGAAAGGCGATTAAATTTTCTTTGGGTTTATCAACTTCAAAATGTTGATATCGATTTTAACTTACGGGTAATTACAATGGCACCACAAGGCACGCCCATGTCATATTTCTAAGCAAGGTTTCATGAATTAGTCCCATCCATTAATTAATACATTATCGTACATGCACCATATTAGCGATCATGACAAATAAATTCCATCATCTTCTATATAATTCATTCAGAGAAATATGTTGAAAATGGATATATATATATGGTATTGCTAGACAATATTAAGAAGCATTTTTTACATTGGTTTTTTTTTTTTTTTTTTTTTTTTTTTTTTTTTTTGATTAAGAATCAAGAATTTATAATGTAGAAAACAGCAAATCTGTTTTATGTAGAAATCTACTTCTTATTTCTCTTCTCCTTCTTCGTCTTCTTATTTGACTACTACTACTACTACGACGATGACGACGATGACTAGTAGAAGTAGCAGTAGTAGTAGAAGAAGTAGTAGTGTAAGTAGTAGTAGTAGTATTAGTAGTAGTAGTTGTTGTTGTTTTTGTTGTAGTAGTAGTAGTAGTAGTAGTAGTAGTAGTAGTAGTAGTAGTAGTAGTAGTAGTAGTAGTAGTAGTAGTAGTAGTAGTAGTTAGATTCATAACCTAGTGATAATCACATTTATCTCATAATAGGAAGGACATCACAAGACAATACATATGACCAAGCTGTATGACACGAATCACAGGACATGCACATAAAACATGATCATAGTGAAATAAACAAGACGAACTTTTCAACCACTGGACGTACATTTCAAGAATCCTAGCAGGACAGATGATTCAATTCATAATCTCCCGAAGTGTCTTATTACGAAGGTACGTCACATACAGTTGTCAAATAATCCTAATGCACGGCTTATTGTTAGTTGATTGATTGATTATAGTTTTACTTCACTCCACGGTCATTTCACGTATATGGTGACGGCATTTGCCTGATGCATTACATACAAAGTTAGAACTTTGCAACGGACCCACCCGAAGCAGTTAGGGATTTTTACATGCCACGCCTACCGTGACACTAGACCTCGGTTTTACTGTCTCGTCCGAAAGACATGACTCTGGTGTACCAAAGGCGGCAGTCAAACCCGGGAGCTGTCGATGACGACCCGAGCACCTTATCCACTAGGCCACACCGGCTTACTTCTTGTTAATAAGTTCATGGTAAAAGTTAAAGATCCCGCACAGTGAAACATTACACTCCATGTCCTTAGTACACAATGTAA
The DNA here is from genome assembly GCA_035048485.1 of Pteria penguin. Lineage (NCBI taxonomy): Eukaryota > Metazoa > Mollusca > Bivalvia > Pterioida > Pteriidae > Pteria > Pteria penguin. Next base: position 1,807,332 of record CM068591.1, on the reverse strand, counting down.
TGTTTGTTTTAACCTTTTTCTGTCCCTCAAAAACAATAGATATTCATATACCCCTAAATAAAATAATGGTCGGCCGTGATGGACGCTGTTTCAATCGCTGTGTAAAATTCCTAACTAAGACCTTTTCTAGGGATTTATGTGATATGTATTTACAATTCAAAAACTGAAATGTAAGTCAATTTCCCATATGTTTGCTTGTGTCGGTGTTATAGATTTGGTATATTTTGAACTTTCTATGCAAACATTATTTAATGGCCAGCAAGAGTAACAAAAAACGAAGACGCAAACAAAGTGATCAAGCTAAAACTAAATCGCCAAATGAAACTCAACTTAAAAAAAGGTTAAAACTGTGAATGTACAAGAGGCTAGTGGCAGCGAAAGCGTTTATATGGACGCTGATGATAGTGTGATGTCTGATATTGAAATTGACCATTGTGTGAGCGATAAAAACGTGGCGTCCAGTGACCAGTCCCAAACAAAACAGACCAGTGAAGATATCACAGCGGCTATTATCAAAGTGTTCGACAATCCAAACACTATCAAGCAATTAGTTTCTGCGCTACATGAGGAAATAGAGGCCACTTTTAAATCCGTTCTAAAAGAACTTAAACTTGAGATCGAACAAAAAAAAACCAAGCAGATACAGTCACTGGAAACAAAGCAAGATGAAACAGACAAACAAATAAAAGAATTAAAGAATAAGGTTGAGAGCTTAGAAATGTACGGTCGGCGAAACAGTGTTCGTGTCAGCGGTATACCAGAGCGTACCGACGAGGATACCGACAAAATCCTCCTCGACTTGACCAAGGACATGGGTACTGTCATTTCCGAACACGCCCTCGGCAGGAGCCATCGCATAGGTCCGAGAATCGAAGGGAGACCACGCCCTATCATCGCTAAGTTCACAGGTCACACACCAAAGAGAAATACATGAAAGGCAAAGCAAATCTTCGAAAACTACCAAACCGGATGGGTGAGTTTATTAAGGAGGACCTCACCCGTAAGAGAGCAGGATGGATCGCGAAGGCGCGTTCGATGAAAAAGGCGCACCAAATATCAAACTGTCTGACACGAGATGGCATTCTTTTTGTGAAAATATCTGACAGTGACCGCCCGACAAACATCGACAGCGACGAAAAAATCTTGAGAGGCTGCAACAATTTCTCAACGAACAAACCACACCGCGTAAATCTTTCTTCTCGACTTCAACCGACATAGACGATGCTTAAGTGGGCTATGATCCAGTAGATTGATAAAAGGTTTAATTCAATCTACTGTAATACAAGTTAATATTAATAACTTATATATGCATTGCTATAATCCACTGTCGTATGAGTGTATCCCCAAAATCAATCCCACTGCACTTGGTAAAATAGCACTCGTGTTTAACACGTGGTACTGTTTATATTTATTTATGACGCATAGTAAGCTCCGCCTACTTCGATAGGTCGTGCTGTACACTTCATACGGCAGTAATATATGCGCTATCATTCCAACCTGTCTTCCATCATATAGAAGTGAAACTTGTGAAATATGCTTACCTTATAATGACAATTTCTTAGATCGAGTTATTCCATACACTATTTTATACACACAAATTCTTTACATTAGCCGACTTATATTACATGTGCACACTACGATCCTTAAATCATGTTGAGATATCCCATTCTACTCTTCGGTAACTATTCCTTATAATGAATAACCCTAGTAAACTTCCGCTTTTAGTGTCTACTAATTACAATGTACGCAACCAATTACATGTATGTGTACATAGTTATTATTGTGCATACTCCTATCAGTGCCAGTTTTGCGTCATGTATCATATCCATTTTTGTGTATCAAGTTGTTTGTGCTATACTTAGTTCCTGGATACAGCTTTATTGATCATTATGTACACAATCTGTTTACATTTATCCTTTCTTAATTTCCTGTTCCTAATTTCTCGGGTTGCGCCACTATGTTTAAGAGGTTGGTAACCTCCTGCTTCCATGTCGCGATATAACTGAAATATTGTTGAAAGCGACGTAAAACACCAATTAACCAACCAACCTAATTTCTCTTCGGATTTTTTCAAATTATTTACCTACGATGTTTTCCACTCCCATCAATATCTACGGTGAGTAAACCCTGCATATATAAGTTGTATTTCATGTTTGCCATATTCTTCGTTGACAACTCCCCCTCCTCTGTACCTTCTCCTCAATATGTCTTTATTACACATTATAAATGAATGTTGACATATATGTGCTAGACTAGCAACGTCACTGAGGAAATTCTACGGTCGTTACGAGACTCTTATTACTCCATATGATATCTGGTTATCCAGACTTTTAAATGATATTCTGGAATGAGACCGATTCCGATCATTTAACATAGATTTGACACCTTCTATACTAGATGGTTACCTACTTTGACTTCTGCATATATAAATACATATGGAATTTACACGAATTCACCTGATCTCACTCCATCACAGGGGTTCACATATGCTCTTCAAGTAGACATATTTTGTTATTTTCCACTTGTTTATCATTTTCATTGATTTTGTATGTGCTCTAGTTTCATGATTTTATTTTTAGATTTATGGTTTGGATTTATCCATTATCTTTACATAGATACGTACAGAGCGAGGGTGGTGCGTCGCTGCCCAGGTATATACTTTAAAAAATACACAAACCAATCCAATCTTCCTGCTCATATTAGTAGTTTATGTGTCAGTTATCTTAATTTGTCAAATTAGCAATATTTGCGAGTTGTCTTCCTGTTTACAACTAGTCCCTGCTTTGTAAATCATAGCGAGAATCTTGAATTCTCGGTCTTGTGTTGAATATCTCATTCTTGTTCTCTTACTTTACATTGATACCAATCCTGGTCCGAATAATTTTATTAATGTGCATAACTTGTCAGTGTGTCATATAAATGTTCAAAGTATAATTACTAAGCTTGATTTGCTAGCGGTTGAGCTAGTAAAATTTGATATTATTACTGTCAGTGAAATCTGGCTCGACCAGTGTATCAAATCTTGTGACCTCATGTTATCTTCCTATCAGCCTCCCATTCGTCTCAATCGTAACAGGCAGGGAGGAGGTCTGGCTGTCTTTGTTAAAAATGGTATTCCAATTATAGAACGGCACGATTTAACCATTCCAAAACTAGAGGTACTGTGGATCGAAGTAAACATTGATCACAAGCGCAGTTTGATAGGAACTTTTTATACACACCCTAGGTTCAGTGATTTGAATAGTGTTGAGGTCTCTATTGAAAATGCCCTCGAATCCTGCCTAAATATTATAGTATTGGGTGATTTAATGAAAATATGTTCGATCCACGTAAAGGTAAAAATACATGTAACATCATAGATAATTTTGGGCTCCTGCAATTAATTGATACACCAACAAGAATAACACCTTCAACATCTACATTAATAGATATCATTCTTGTGTCAAATTCCATTAAATGCACAGATAAAGGGACGATCGAGCCGTTTTGTAATGATCACCATATTGTGTACTTTTGTACCGATTTTGTTAAAACTATATGTAGCAGTTATAAGCGTAAGAACTGGCATGATGACAGAGCTGATTACGACCAATACAGGCACGTATTACAAGACTGCAACTGAGACGTCAACAATTAATCTATCGACGATCAAATCTCTATTCTTACCGACAACATTTTCACAGCTGCAGAGCAATCCATTCCAAACAAAATAGTCCAAATAAGACCATTGGACCTGTCCTGGTTCCACAACAATATACGAAAGCAAATCCGGATTCGAACTCGATTGCACAGACTAACAAAGACACTAAACACACACACGAAGCTTGGGCAAGCTTCAGACATGCTAGGAATAAATTCACATCTTTAATTCGCAATGCAAAACTAAATTACTTTTAGAAAATGGCAATCGACTTACATCAAGGTAGCCTTAACCCAAAACAATGGTGGAAAATTGCAAAAACTTTTGAAACAAACACATGACCTTGTAATACCCACACTAATTAACAACAATGCACACTACAGTACATCGGTCGAAAAGGCAACTGCTCTCAACGAATACTTTTGTAATCAAAGTACTGTAGACGACAGCCTTGCCCCCTCCCACCAATGGATCCACCGCTTTCACGCATCGATACAATTGTTATATCAGAACAAGACGTTTACGATGTGTTAAATCATCTCGATACAAGCAAAGCAAGCGGTCCAGATAATATTAACTCCAAATGGTAAAAAGAGAGAGCTAATATCTTATCCCTACATTTATCAAAAATATTTAATGTTTCTGTTCAAGCTTCATACTTCCCCAGGGCATGGAAAAAGGCTAATGTCACACCCGTATTCAAAAAAGAGACAAAACACATCTTTCAAATTACAGACCAATATCACTTTTCAGTTGCATTGGTAAAGTATTTAAAAGATGTGTTTTCATGTATTGTATAGCTCTATGGTGACTTCTGCCACATAACTGAGCCAGTAACTCCTCTTTTTTCTTTCAAACACTTACATAATTATATCGTCTCCAATAATCTTATTACGTCTGTTCAATCTGGTTTTAAACCACACGATTCCGCTGTATATCAATTAATTGAATTATACGACACTTTTACAAATGCCATTGACAACGGCAAAGAAATACCGGTGGTGTTTTGTAATATCAGTAAAGCGTTTGACCGTGTATGGCACAAGGGTTTACTGTTTAAATTGAGACTGATGGAAATCTCTGGTGATATGTTGATGTGGTTCCAGAGTTACCTCGGCCAACGCTTCCGAAGAGTAGTAGTTGATGGATCCTCATCAGAATATAGTGAAGTATTGGCCAGGGTACCTCAGGGCTCCATACTTGGTCCAATAATGTTTTTAATTTACATAAATGACATCATTAACGATATACATTCAAATATAAATTTATTCGCTGATGATACGTCCCTGTTCTTAATAGTTGATGACCCCATGTCTGCTGCTGACTTGATGAACTCGGACCTCCATAAAATCCATCTATGGGCTAGCGAATGGCTTGTAAATTTTAACCCCCAAAAACCTGAAGAACTTATTTATCTCGAAAAACCTCTAATGTCTACCATCCAGTCATTGATATAAATAATATAAATGTCAATCGTGTGGATTCTCATAGATATCTCGGCCTCGTTTAAGCAAAAATTGTCAATGACATAAGCACATTCAAGAAATAACAACAAAAGCCTGGAAAAGAATCCACATTCTTCGATCTCTCAAATTTCAACTTAACAGAAAGTCTCTACAAACTCTATACATTTCCTTCATTCGGCCTCTTTTGGAATATGCAGATATAATTTGGGACAATTGTTGCCTCTATGAAAAGGAAATCGTAGAAAAAATCCAAATTGAAGCTGGTAGAATTGTAACAGGGCAACAAAATCGTGTTCTAAAGTATAATTTTTAACTGACCTTTGATGGGAGACGTTAGAGAAAAGACGGCACAAGCATCGCCTGACATATTTTTATAAAATGATAAATAGTATTGCATCACCATATTTGTGTAATTTGATGCCACAACGAGTTCATCAGGTCAGCAACAGAAATTTGCGTAATAACCTTGATTTTTCGATACCCAGATCAATTCTTCTTTATATAGTAGGTCATTTATTCCCTAAACTGCAAGGGATTGGAATAATCTGAATTCAAATATGAAATTGTGTACTTCTTTGTCATCTTTTAAAAATATGTTAAACTCTGATATTCACATTCAGGGGTTCACATATGCTCTTCGGGTGGACATATTTTGTTATTTTCCTCTTGTTTTTCATTTTCACTGATTTTGTATTTCCTCTGGTTTCATGATTTTTAGACTTGTGGTTTGGATTTATCCATCATCTTTACATTGTACATCCTCCTAAATACTGTAACTTCGGCAAAAGGAAGCTACAAATATTGCACACTCGTTTACGTTTAAATTGTAGCTCCCTCAATACCGACCTATATGCAAACCATATATCTGACGTAGATGTGTGTCTGTGTGGATCTAGAGAAAACGCACACCACTATCTACTATCATGTTATAACGATATTAGAAATGCAACAATCAATAAAATCAATGTTGCATACGACACGGGCATCTTGCTTGAGGGATGTCGTTTGTACAGCGACGAAGTTAACAAAGACATATTCAAAAAAGTATATGACTTTATAGAAAAAAAGTAACAGATTTCTATAAATTAGCTCACCACCACGATATTCTCCTTCCAACTGTTTTTTTTTTTCCTACAATACATTATAGCATATACTCTGTGCTACAATTGGCGTGTCTTTCATGTAACTTTCCATTTGCTTTTAATGTTTATATTATCATTGTTTTCATATTTTGAACCTGGTTTGAATATACATGCACTTTTCGGCCACAATGTAATGTAAAATTAATTTAGTTTTAAAAGGAGATGGCTATATATAAGATTATATCTTGTTGCTATATCCTTATCTGAATATACTGTACATTACTAATTTGCTCTAAATACTTACAAATTAATACTGTTTAAACCAACCCCTAAATACAGAGGTGATGACAGATACCCGGGAGTATCTCCCGTTATACTACAGACATCCACTATGAATGCATAAAACGTACGCATTTCATCTTACCTTTGGCTCTTATAGGGGTCCAGAAATACCTATATACCCAATTTTCACTTCCATTGTAGATATTTCCTTTTCACTTCTGTAAACATGTGTGAGAAGTAAATAACTGAAACAAGGATAAAATCCGCAAAAATCATGAATTCTCTGGACATGTTAAAAAGTCGTAAATTTCTATCGTTTTCCAAAGAAATGCATTCAGTACAGTGTTCTTTAAACATATGGTTCTGTTTTTATAAAAGGCTTATGTCTTTTGTAAACAGTCGTGAACCGAAAAGAAAATATCTATATGGTAACATCAATAAATTATTTTTACGACAGGTGTTGCATGCAAGCAAAGGAATGCTTGCTTCTCCCGGGCATCTGGCGTCACTTCAATTTAATTGGGATTCGCATTTGTCTGAATGTGACATTGTACACGATATTGTCCTTTTATTCCAATTCCGAAATATTATTCACCCTTCAGTACGTTTTCGTTTTTACTTTCTTTAGACATATAGTAAAATTAAGTCTTGGTAAACTCTCATTATATCACAAGCATCATACCTTACACCTTTTTTTCGTTTTGTTCAGAAGGTCAGGCTTCTAACAATAAATAAAATGTAGTCAGACAAGGCTACAAAATCGAACGCATGAAATCGTCAGAGAGGAAATTCTACGATGGATACAAAAAAATATTGATTCATAATACAAAAATTCCCTTTCCAGAATGTTTTATGATATTCTGAAACACGACCCATACACAGTGACAGCCTTTTACCGATCTGACAAACTATCTCTATTGACGTTATAAGTCAACATGGGAGGTTTCTGTGGAACATTTGTGACGGATGTATCATTTTAGCAGGAGACGCCAACTCCATATCTGGCCTCATCCCATTCACATTTGTTCTCACTGAAATCATCACTGCCGAATTTCCACTGCGTAACTGGACTTTGAGTACCGGCATTCCATTGTACTCCTTCGACTTCATACTCATCATCAGAAAATTTTGATACAAAAATTAAAACTCATCTGTTTGGTGATGTTTTTAGGACGTTTTGGTCTAGTGGAAATTATGGGAAAGACTTAGTTTTATAGTTCGTACACAAGATTTTCTTTTACGAATATAAATTAGACGACGATATATCTTCTCCTGAGATGTGGACCTTGGCTCAATTATTTGGTTTACAATACACATGAATAACATTTATAGTAATAGAAAGATGGAGTAATTTCCATATAAAGATTATGAAGATAATGGTTAGGTCAGAGAATGGTCATATCTATATGAAATTGTATCGAAAACAAATGGTCAAGCAACTCTATTCAAAATATGACTCATTCATCCCTGCATATACAAAGACGTATTCAGAGTTTTGACTTAGGATTACATTCTGGCAAATTTGCAAACGATTATGGGAAGCATGGGTCAGGATTTAACGTCGAGTTACGCAAGCGGAGGTATTGGTAGGGACTGGAAAAACATGCATAACATACAGAAAAAAAAGCACATAAATAAACATTATAAAAATCTTCCATTGTAATGTGCGGTTGTAGTGCCAACTTCCCTTTCCCTAGAAGCTTACTTCTTTGTTGTTTTCTATCAATATATATATATAGATATAATAGAATGCGTATATGGTGCACAGAATTGAAAGGTATATATGTTCTATATTTTATACATACAGTCAATGTTGATCATGAGACCGAAATAATCTAACACGTTGATAACTCTCGCTATAGTATAAACCAAACTACGCAGTATTGGAACAGTATGTATGGTACTGGTCACAGATTGTACATGTCTTCAGTTACTAGGTAATTCGATCTTTGTTTACACTACGATTTATTTCACTTTTCTGACAGCAGCTAATGTAAGAAGTGGAATTCAAGGAAGCACTGTAGATGGACAGCGGATATACCGGGATGATTTTCCCCACCAGACAATGAGAACTAGTGCATCCGTTAGAGCACTCGGTCCCTAAATAGTTTGTGTAATGGAAACAAAAAAGACATACAACTCAACAGTAAAACGCAGCGACATGAGAAAAATTAAAACTAAGAACAAAAAACAAAACAAATCAAAAGCAAAAAAAATTGACTGAACTTGCTGTACTGACTTCAGAGTATCCCTGATCCGTATAGGTCATGCTAACATTCAGTATAGTTTTCAGTTAAATGACAATTACATTTTTTTCGACTACTATCAAAATATTTGCCCTCTATTTTATGTTGTGTTCAGTAGTGTCTTAGGTCACACCAATGTTATTTCGCTTTGAATAAAGATTCAAAATAATTCTAAAACTGTGGAGTATCTCCCTCGTGCATAACTCCGTCCTTAGACGAGGTCTTTACTTTCAGAACATTTTTGTAATTGGTGTGGTCTTCAATTTTTATATGTTGGTTTTTCTAGTTAATGTCCTGATCATCACTGAAGAGATATAAGTATTCGACATGGGCATGGGACACTAAAGTACTGCGCGTATAGATTTTTGCATGCACTATCCTCTATTCCGGTAAATAAATTGAAACCTATCTTGGACGAAGCTCATCTTCGAAGTTTACGCAATTCTGAATGATACATGTATAAACTCAATTTGATTATTTTATTTTCGTATAATAAACTCTTTCCTCGTATTCCGTCTCTTCCACCCAAGCAGCAATTTCTCAAAATTAAATTTATTAATAAAGGCTTCGATCTACTTAACATTTCTAATATTTTCCGTGATCATAGAGTCACATCTAAAATCCCCCAATATTTTGAGAATTTAGAACCTCCACTTATTTGTTACCAGTACAAAAAGCCTGTAAGAAATCTTATTTTAAATTATAATAAAGTTACATCTAACCCTGATGTCTTAGACTCTATTCCTTCGTCGTGTTCTTGTGCAAATTCTAAATATGTTTATAAACCGGCAGGTCATGTTATTACTGGTGACCTAAACTGTATTTCGGACAAGAAATTGCGCACCCTTTTTGGAAAAGGACCTAAATATAGGTTACCGTCGAGGATAGATTTCAATAAATGCCATGACGTTATAGAAAATGCTTCAACTACATATTGTAAACGTTGGTGTAAAAAAGAACAGGTAAAGGTTCATGCTCTTAATGATTGGAAATACGATATTTTAAGAATTTAAGAACTTTACGGAAAATCCGCATTTATTTCAACAGCCTAATACATTGACGGCAAAGTCTATTAAAAAGAAGATAGCTGACTTACATGCTGAATATGTCTTTGTTCCTGCTGATAAAGCAGGTAATAACATAATAGTTATTTGAAAACTATATTATATTGAAGTACTTAAAAACGAATTAAACTCCACTCATACATATGTGGAAATCCCTTCCTCAAAAGACAGCACCTTGCACGATCACCTCATGATCATGTCCGACTTCAAAATTAAAACTGATAAATCTGATCTACCAACCATGTATTGGCTCCCAAAACTACATAAAAGTCCATATAAATCACGTTTCATATCTAATTCTAGCCACTGCTCTACTACGGTACTATCGAAACATATTACATCAGCTCTAACTGCTTAAAAGATCATATTATCAAATATTGTGATGTCGCATTTCATAATAGTAACAGAAATTATTTTGGTCGATTAAAAATTCTCATGAAGTTATAGACAAACTTCTTTCGCTAAATTTCAAAGGGACTAAAATTTCTACATTTGATTTTTCTACACTTTATACATCTCTGCCTCATGATTTGATTAAAAGCAAGTTGCTGTCTCTTATACAATGGTGTTTTCACAGAGGATCTAAAACGTCCATATGTACTTCCAATAACTCTGGATTCTTTTCCAACAAACAATATACTTCATATAAATACTGGACTTGCAAGGAATTATGTAAAGCACTAGATTTTCTCATGAATAATATTTTTGTGCAATTCGATGGCAAGATATATCAACAAATAGTTGGGATTCCTATGGGTACTAACTGCGCGCCTCTGATAGCAGATTTATTACTTTATTGTTATGAGAGGGATTTTATGGTTTCTATTCAAAAATCAAAACGTTTTGACCTCATTGACAAATTTAATAATACTTGCAGATATCTGGATGACATTTTGGTTATCGACAACCCTGAATTCGAACAATTTATATCAGAAATATATCCACCAGAGCTCACATTTAATAAAGCTAATACTTGAGATAAATCTACACCTTTCTTAGATTTAAACATCAAAATTATCAACCACCTAATATATATTAATATTTATGATAAACGTGAGGAATTTGGATTTCCTATTGTAAATTTCCCTTACTTGGATGGCGATGTCCCTCGACTCCCATCATATGGTATCTATATATCTCAATTAGTTCGATTTGTCAGAGGCTGCACCGATGTTTTGGACTTTCATAAACGAAATTTACAAATTACTACTAAACTTTTAACTCGTGGTTACAGATATCACAAGCTAAGAAAAACATTCGGCAAATTCTTCAGATCTTATTCAGAACTTCTATCTAAATTTGGAAATATTTCTTTTCAACAGTATGTATCCAATGGAATTTCCCATCCTAATTTTACGGTGATCTCGTATATAAACTAGGGAAAGTAAAAGGCTCCGATAACGTTATTATATCATGTAACAAAATAGTCAAACGTCTCCTAAATAGACAATATGATATTGAGATCATCAAAAAGACTATAGGTCTTGTATTTGGTTCATCTACAGCCTTATGCAGACTTTTACTTGAACGTTGCACGCTGTCTAACAGGGCGGTGGGGACTATATGACGGGCCTTGTCCAAACCTCTTTCAGAGGAGACATGGTGCTGAACCTGAAGTCGGGACTTCTACAGATCTAGGGTCTTAGCTCGCTTTCAGATTGGCAGAGCACGGTTTATCATGTTGATGTCGCATATATTTTTATACCATTATGTGTTTTACAATACCTTACGTGTTTATATTTTATATGACCTCTCAATATGCGATACCTGTTGACCCTTGTTCTTTACATGGAGGATTATTTATAAATTTTTAAATGTAAGTCCTTTGATTGTTTTGCTGTTACGGTGAGTGGGAAGGTGGGCCCGTAAACCGGTTAACCACACCATTTGTTTGGCTTTTGTCAAATTAAATAACCGTCCTAAGTCGGTATCGTAATTGCACTACAATCAAATATTTTTGTAATGTGTTATATGTTCTAGTATATTATTTATTTTCATGTATTGTATAGCTCCATGGTGACTTCTGCCACATAACTGAGCCAGTAACTCCCTTTTTTTCTTAGATATTGTCATTCACCACCATCCATTTCACAATGCCTTAGTTAATTCAGGTATACAATAAATTGTAATTTTTCGACCTGTATCAAGGTATTGTGATCGAAATTAACAGTCAAATATATTGTTAAGAATATATTTGACATTCAACTCTTAATCCTGCATGGCAGTTATAGGTATCAATGTACAGACTGACCCCGAGTTAAGTCATGTTAGCGTTTTGGCTACCCTAAGTACTGTTCGGGATGAAAAATCCTAGGCTTCGGCGTGGATATAAATGTCAGGTTCATCTTTTTGATTGAAATGCTATTTATGGTCTATCTATTGATAGGTGACAATATCAAAATTTATGTAATGGATCAGTATTTTTCACATCAAGGTTCAAGGTATTTTCATCGAGCCCATTATCTGCGGACTGAGGGTAAGTTCAAAGAAGGCAAAATTTGAAAATGAAAAGCCACGGTGAGATATGGTTTGTTTTTGGGGGTTTTTTTTTTTTGTTTTTGTTTTTGTTTTTGTTTTTGTTTTTGTGGTTTTTTTTTTTTTTTTTTTTTTGGTCTTTTTACTTTAGTGGGGGACCTGTCTGTTTCTTGAAATGTAAAGGAAGCTTCAAATGATCCTGTTTTATATAGAAACTTCTCCATTCATTAACATATAGCCCTATGGAAAATAATTGCTACATTGATACCATCTATAGCTGTCTATAGTATTGTTTAGTTAGAGTTATATTTCTTTGTGGATGAAGTTTTGCTCATAGTAAACTTAAAATATTCCGTAGGGAATGACTTGAAGCATCTGTTCGTTGAAGTTCTTTATTCAGTTTCGTAGATGTAGAAAGAAATGGAATGTGAATAATCATTTATATGAGACATCTTGATGAGGCCATTGGCCGAAGCGTTGAATAAAGAGCTTCAACCAACAAATATAGTCGACCGATTTGATAAAAGTTGTCTTTAACACCACTGTGATAGATTATTGTTGGAATTCTAAACTGGAAACATCTATTTCAAATCGACATTTGTCATACAGTGAAACAAGGTTTCACTTTAAATAATCCACGAGTGCACCATAAGCCTAGTTTTATATATACTTGAAAATTTCACTCATGAAATATAGTCAACCGATTTGAAAATTTTGCAAATCAGTGTAAAACGAAGGAGTATCTTCCTCATACATAGCTCTGTCTTTAGATTGAAGTTTTAGCTCACTTTGGTTTTAACTCTGCTCTTCAAATATTTATGTATTGTTAGAATTCCAATCATTAGGCGTGGGCGTCACTGAAGAGACAAAACTTGTCGAAATGCGCATCTGATGCACAAAACTATAACTTATATACATGTATGTTCTAATGTTTATTCAAAGCATTGTCTATCTACATATAGATATCATACAGTATCTTATGCGTGTGGTCATCGTAGCAGTCAGCGATTTAGAAAAGAACTGAGAGGAGCCAGATTCGAGACATGTTACATAATATCTTACTCCTACGGAGATGTCTATAGAACAGACTGAAATTTCAATATAAATTAAAAAAAAGAAAAAAAAAAAAAGAAAAGAAAAAATTACTACTTTTATATTACTTATTATTAAATAAAACCAAGGTCTGGAGAACATACAAAGAGAACAAAATTAAAACAATATAGTAATGGGGATGCTTTTAATTTGTCAAATTAAATTACCGTCCTAAGTCGGTATCGTAATTGCACTACAATCAAATATTTTTGTAATGTGTTAAATGTTCTATTATATTATTTATATTCATGCATTGTATAGCTCCATGGTGACTTCTGCCACATAACTGAGCCGGTAACTCCTCTTTTTTCTTTGACTGGTAGATCCATACAGAAAGGCAATACATTCTTAATTAGCCGTCTTTATATACTTAGTCCTGATTAACGAGATTGCAATATTGTCAGTTATGTTCGTTATAGCTGGTTTATACTTGATCATCATTTAATATTCTGTCATCTTTTTCTGTGGTGGATTTTCTGATGTCATAGTGTCGCATCTCCTTTTCTTTGTTTTGCTGATCATAATCCAATGCTCTTTTACATTTTCCTCTAGCAGATTTTGCCATTTAATAGAGTCACTTCTCTTTTTCTATATATTGTTGAATTGTAATTTATGAATAGAAACTGTCAATCAGCTTGAATTAATTGAATTACAATACTAAACACATCAAAACGTTGTGTAGTTTGAACTATTTTTATTCATAGAAGTGTACAAAAAATAGACGAGGCGCTTGCATGAAACTAATCTGAAAAATAATGAAACTTTCATTTTGAAATCGTCTCGTTCACATATTTTCAAAAAGCTGATTCATAGAAAAATAGGCATGTCTTATTTGTAGGATATTTGTAAGTTCACAGCTCACACTGGATACATATATTGACATATACTTCCTTATAACAATTAATCAGTTTTTTCAATTTCTTCGTAAGAGATAAGTATTGTCTAAAAATCATATACATACTCTTTGCTTCACAGATGTATGTGGATGTAGATGAACATGACACATCATTCCATTGGTAGCTTTTAATAGAATAAAAATGCAAACATCGCTCTGATGATGGATTGTCAGGTTGACCCTTGATAAAGTCCGTGAAAGTCAATGGAGAACCATCTTGTATCCACCTGAATGCTCCAACTCTCGCCAAACTGTTGCTTCCAATCCAACAATGATCTGAAACACCGGATCAATAATCTGAAACACCGGATCAATGATCTGAAACACCGGGTCAATGGTCTGAAACACCGGGTCAATTATCTGAAACACCGGGTCAAAAATCTGAAACACCGGGTCAATGATCTAAAACACCGGGTCAATACTTTAGATACGTTATATTCAAAGTATTACATGACAACTTACATTTTGTAGACGCAGCCTGTTTTTTAAGCCACTCATTTTCCGTTTTAGTCTCAACTTTCACTAGATAAGACCCCAACTGCTTGCAGATTAACTGAAACAAGATCATATTATAATCTAAACTTCCAAAATTACCTGATAGTTTCAACTATTTTAACACGTAACACTTATGGAAGGATAATTGTAAACGGACGCATTTATGATCGCTATAATGTTGATAAAAATATAGCGTAAAACAAAAAATTTCTTTTCCATTGGATATCTTTTTTGTCGTAGGATTTTATTACGTTATATTACCTACGAGTTTAACAGTATATCTTTATCTTTAAGATAAAGTTTCATTTGTAAATTACCTAAACAGTAAAATGTTGTTCTGTTCATTGTTTACGTTCATGTCTGTCAACTGTTGTATTTACATACCTCCGCTTGCCACCAATTGACTCTTTCAGTTTTAATTAGATAACAATGACCTCCGAACCTCTTCCACCCAGAACGACATCCTGAAATTTAAAAGACGAATGCCTTTAAAACTATTCAGTAAGTATGATTGTAAATGACAAGTGAATATCAAGACATTGTTGTCAAATATTTCAAACCTAGTACAATCACATAAAATATAAATAATCAGATAAATTTTATTTACTTTTTTTTTTAAATCTCTGTCCACCCCAATGCAGAATTATTTTCATCAAACAGGATTTCTGGATTTGTCGTAAGATTATGGAAATTGACAGAATGACATACCTTTTGTAATGTTCACATCCTTCTCTACACATGGTCCATTACAGTAGCTACATCCATGTAATGTGCATTCAGTTTGAAATGTTGCCTTTCCAACTAAACCAGTATCGGTCCTCATTTTCCTATATAACTGGAATTGTAGCTTTCGTATTCTAGACGCCAAGATAACGTTGTTACATTTTAAGGTAGAAGTTGCATTTGAAAAGGTAATCGTAAAACAGACGAGGAGAGCAACCCACATGATAGCCATGATGATGTTCATGTACCACCAAACACATAGATAGACCGACTTTATATATAGTCATATGGCATTATTAAATTACACAACAATTACAATATGATATGAGTTTATATGTTATAAAGTCATGCCATTAATATAACATTACATAAATCAATATCATGTAAGTTATGTCTCAATCAAAATGACTTCTGTAGTGTCTAGTGTCCACACCGATCTATTGAATATTGAACTTCGCATTTATAATGCAGAACTACGGAAAGAAAAAAGAGGAGTTACCGGCTCAGTTATGTGGCAGAAGTCACCATGGAGCTATACAATACATGAATATAAATACTATAATAGAACATTTAACACATTACAAAAATATTTGATTGTAGTGCAATTACGATACCGACTTAGGACGGTCATTTAATTTGACAAAAGCCAAACAAATGGTGTGGTTAACCGGTTTACGGGCCCACCTTCCCACTCACCGTAACAGTAGAACAATCAAAAGACGTACATTTAAAAATTTATAAATAATCCTCCATGTAAAGAACAAGGGTCAACAGGTATCGCATATTGAGAGGTCATAAAAATATAAACACGTAAGGTATTGTAAAAAACATAATGGTATAAAAATATATGCGACATCAACATGATAAACCGTGCTCTGCCAGTCTGAAAGCGAGCTAAGACCCTAGATCTGTAGGAGTCCCGACTAACAGTCAGAGGGGACGAGGTTCAGGACCATGTCTCCTCTGAAAGAGGTTTGGACAAGGCCCGTCATATAGTCCCCACCGCCCTGTTAGTCAGCGTGCAACGTTCAAGTAAAAGTCTGCATAAGGCTGTAGAGGGGCCAAATACAAGACCTATAGTCTTTTTGATGATCTCAATATCATATTGTCTATTTAGGAAACGTTTGACTATTTTATTACATGATAAAATAACGTTATCGGAGCCTTTTACTTTCCTTAGTTTATATACGAGATCACCGTAAAAATTAGGATGGGAAATTCCATTGGATACATACTGCTGAAAAGAAATATTTCCAAATTTAGATAGAAGTTCTGAATAAGATCTGAAGAATTTGCCGAATGTTTTTCTTAGCTTGTGATATCTGTAACCCTGAATTAAAAGTTTAGTAGTAATTTGTAAATTTCGTTTATGAAAGTCCAAAACATCGGTGCAGCCTCTGACAAATCGAACTAATTGAGATATATAGATACCATATGATGGGAGTCGAGGGACATCGCCATCCAAGTAAGGGAAATTTACAATAGCAAATCCAAAATCCTCACGTTTATCATAAATATTAGTATATATTAGGTTGTTGATAATTTTGATGTTTAAATCTAAGAAAAGTGTAGATTTATCTCAAGTATTAGCTTTATTCAATGTGAGCTCTGGTGGATATATTTCTGATATAAATTGTTCGAATTCAGGGTTGTCGATAACCAAAATGTCATCCAGATATCTGCAAGTATTATTAAATTTGTCAATGAGGTCAAAACGTTTAGATTTTTGAATAGAAACCATAAAATCCCTCTCATAACAATAAAGAAATAAATCTGCTATCAGAGGCGCGCAGTTAGTACCCATAGGAATCCCAACTATTTGTTGATATATCTTGCCATCAAATTGCACAAAAATATTATTCATGAGAAAATCTAGTGCTTTACATAATTCCTTGCAAGTCCAGTATTTATATGAAGTATATTGTTTGTTGGAAAAGAACCCAGAGTTATTGGAGGTACATATGTACGTTTTAGATTCTCTGTGAAAACACCATTGTATAAGAGACAGCAACTTGCTTTTAATCAAATCATGAGGCAGAGATGTATAAAGTGTAGAAAAATCAAATGTAGAAATTTGAGTCGCTTTGAAATTTAGCGAAAGAAGTTTGTCTATAACTTCATTAGAATTTCTAATCGACCAAAAGTAATTGATGTTACTATTATGAAATGCGACATCACAATATTTGATAATATGATCTTTTATAGCAGTAAGAGCAGACGTTATATGTTTCGATAGTACCGTAGTAGAGCAGTGGCTAGAATTAGATATGAAACGTGATTTATATGGACTTTTATGTAGTTTTGGGAGCCAATACATGGTTGGTAGATCAGATTTATCAGTTTTAATTTTGAAGTCGGACATGGTCATGAGGTGATCGTGCAAGGTGCTCTCTTTTGAGGTAGGGCTTTCCACATATGTATGAGTGGAGTTTAATTCGTTTTTAAGTACTTCAATATAATATAGTTTTCAAACAACTATTATGTTATTACCTGCTTTATCAGCGGGAACAAAGACATATTTAGCATGTAAGTCAACTATCGAATTTGTCGCCAATGTATTAGGCTGTTGAAATAAATGCGGATTTTCCGTAAAGTTCTTAATACGGATATCGGCAATTCTTAAAATCTCGAATTTCCAATCATTAAGAGCATGAACCTTTACCTGTTCTTTTTTACACCAACGTTTACAATATGTAGTTAAAGCATCTTCTATAACGTCACGGCATTTATTGAAATCTATCCTGGACGGTAACCTATATTTAGGTCCTTTTCCAAAAAGGGTGCGCAATTTCTTGTCCGAAATACAGTTTAGGTCACCAGTAATAACATGACCTGCCGGTTTATAAACATATTTAGAATTTTTACAAGAACACGACGAAGGAATAGAGTCTGAAACATCAGGGTTAGATGTAACTTTATTATAATTTAAAATAAGATTTCTAATAGGTTTTTTGTACTGGTAACAAATAAGTGGAGGTTCTAAATTCTCAAAATATTGGGGGATTTTAGATGTGACTCTATGATCACGGAAAATATTAGAAATGTTAAGTAGATCGAAGCCTTTATTAATAAATTTAATTTTGAGAAATTGCTGCTTGGGTGGAAGAGACGGAATACGAGGAAAGAGTTTATTATATGAAAATAAAATAATCAAATTGAGTTGAAATCAATCAGAATTGCGTAAACTTCGAAGATCAGCTTCGTCCAGGATAGGTTTCAATTTATTTACCGGAATAGAGGATAGTGCATGCAAAAGTTCATGACGGCCATTATTTTTTGCGATAAATAGAAGATCGTTTAATGACCTATTTAAACGATTACGTTTTCTGATGTTACGATTACGACGACGACCATGTGACCTACGTTTTCTAATAGTTTTATGTCTTAATGTAAAAATATTGATCTTATTCTGACGAGAAGAAATATTACCTTGTCGATATATTTGGTCGTTGAGACCAAGAGGGTATGGGGTTTGTAGTTGTTTAATCCAGTAGAGCTCGGTTTCCAAAAGTCGTTTTTTAACATCCGATTTCGTATCACCTGGAGATATTTTCTACTGGAGTTATTTTCACATTGTTAATATTATGTTGGTATTTATTAAAGTGGTTATAAAGAAAATTCTGGTATTTACGACGTGAATTATTACGAATTTTATAGGAATGATTCCGAAAACGTTGTTTCAAAGTTTGAGAAGTTTCCCCGACATATTGAGCCCCACATCCTCTAGCTTCTCAAGTGATGACATATATAACATTGGCAGTATTTCAATCTATGTCTTTGTCTAATTTGGTGTTAAATATATTTCCATTAACAGTAGATTCAATATTAGACTTGCAGTTTAAATGATGGCAAGTAAGACATTTCTTGGCGTTGCACTTATTAATCTTAGAATACCCTCTGCGTATAGAATTGACAGCTCTGTAAGAATTTATAGGTGTGAAGGTTTTTGAAAATGAGATCGAATGTTTAATAGGGAAACTACTTTTAAGTGGAGAAATAAGAACTTTAGTGGTGCCGAATAATTTTCTACAAGAAATACCAGGTATATGAAGAGTGGACACAGAGGGCAATCTAAGTGGTGTGATTATAACTTTAGGAGATTTGTATTTTATTTTTATTATATTTGAAGCCATTTTAATGAAAGGGGGGATAAGGATGTACAAACCCTGGGGAAAACTCCCACACAACCAAGTCAGTAACTATTGGGTGAATAATAACACTTGAAACACCCAGACACGGGGAACCTTTTTACAGGCTTTTTACAGGAAAGAAAACATTCTTGTACTTTGATATTACCTTGTGTTGCTATCATTTGACATCACATTTATTCGTATAATCTGTAATGTATATGCATTTTTGTTAAATATTCAATGAAATTTTATAAAAAAAAATACAATAAGGTAAAAGTATCTTACTCCCAACTCAGATTCAATTATATTCAATCTTATGACAGACACAAATCTAACCCATAAACACATTCCCGCAAAAAATAAAATGATAGTTGGTAGATATTAAAAACAACTCAACCATGCTGAGTTTAATATTAAATACAAAGACATTGACAATTAAAGTAGATACAAAACTCATAGGAAATCGACATTACCTGAAAAATATTTTCAGTTATTCATTGGAAAGATCCACCCTGTCTGTTTGCGGTCGCTAGTCAAAGTAATATATTATCATGCTCTACAAGTATGCATCTTGTAAGAAAGCGTTTATCAACAAAGATAACTTGTTTAAATGGTCGATCATAACCGTAAGTTGCAATTCGGAGTTTTGATTCTTTTATCAGTTTTCCAGACTTCTTTGATCAACTATCTATCAATCAAATTTACTTAAAGCGAAACATTTTGGGGTTTTTTTTTTTTTTGGGGGGGGGGTTATTCTTTTTTTTATTTTATTTTTGGGGGGGGGGGTTGTTTTGTTTTGTTTTTTTTTTTTTTTTTTGTTTTTTTTGCATTTAATCATATGAACGCAAATCGGTTTTTGGAAAATCTGCGGGCTTGATCTTCCATGAACACTACCAATAAGTCGTTCAATCTGCACCTAGTAAATAGTATTTTCGCAAATTTTTTATGATTTACAGTTCTACAGATCGATTTTTTATTCCTTAAATACTTTCATTCCTAATATAAAAAAAAATCTGATTTGCAAAATGAAAATTGGTTAAATTCTCCTTACATCAGTTTCGATTTTGCAGCAAAATAATTAGGGTGTGTTTAAATTGAAGGAATTTTAAATATCAGAAAAGACTAATGTATTTTTCAAAGAATTATCACAATTATAACAAATGAAAATCAATCTACGTGTAATTATATAGGCACAACAAACCACGCCCATATCATATTTCTACGCACAACTTCATGTATATTAGCCCCACCCATTAGTTAAGTCAATATTGTACATGTAACAAATAAACTCCACCATCTTCTATATAATTGATTCACAGAATTATGTTGAAAAGGTATTTATATATATATATATATATATATATATATATATATATATATATATATATATATATATATATATATATATATATATATATATATATATATATATCTATATACAGATTTAAATATATAGAATTAAATGCCTTGCTAGACAATATTGAGAAGCATGTTTATTAATTCTTTTTAATCAAGAATTAAGAATTAATAATTAAGAAAAGAGCAAGTCTGTTCTAAAATTCTTTTATATATTTATAAGAGATATACATTCGAACCTCAATACTTCTGCACAGTATCTTAATTTCATAAAACCGTATAACATGATCAAATATAGAAGTTATAGGATCTAGCAAATACACCGGCTATTCGTGCTTTAGCACCGGGTATTACAATACTAGTTATATTGCTAAGAAACTACTACTACCACTACTACTACTACTACTACTACTACTACAACCACAACTTCCACTACTACTATTTAGAATCATGAATTAGTGATAATCATATTTATCTCATAATACGAAGGGCATCACAAGAGAAGACAAAACATATGACTAAGCTGTATGACATAAATTACCAAGGACATACACATAAAGCATGATAATAGTGAAATAATCAATATCGAAGAAGTACCAAACCGTTAATCATTCTCAAAGTCCAAGGACAGATACAAAATCGCGCAAGTTTCAACAAGTTAAGCAAGACGAAATTACAACCCAACAACTAGACATATATTTCAAGAATCCCAACAGAAGAGATTCAAACAAAAATCTCCCGAAGAATCATACAGTTGTCAAATAAACTTTAATGCACGGCTTTATGTTAATAAGCTCATTGTTAAAGTCAAAGATCCCGCTCGGTGAAAGATTGCACTCAATGACTAGGAATCCATGTCCATATTACGCAAAGTTATTTTTGTTTTTACTTTTATATCGAACACTTTCTGTTACTCAAAACAATAGATATTCATCAACCCTAGAAACAGAGGTGATGACAGATACCTTGGAGATGTGAGTATCTCCTGTTCTAATACCGACTCCCACTATGAATGCATACATGCATTTGATCTTACCTTTGGCTCTTTTAAGGGTCTATGAATACCCATATACCCAATTTTCACTTCCATTGTAGATATTTTTCACTTTTGTAAACATGTATGAAGTGATTAACAGAAACAAGGATAAAATACGCAAAAATTATGATTTCTCTGGACAGGTTAAAAAATCGTAAATTTGTAAAAGAAAACTCATTTCTCGAATTCATTCAGTACAATGTTCTTTAAACATATGGTTCAGTTTTCATAAAAGGATTATGTCTTTTGTAAACAGTCGTGAACTGAAAAAAAAGGTTATCTATATGGTAACATAAATAAATTATTTTTACGACGGGTGTTGCATGAAAGCAGGGAATGCTTACTCCTCCCGAGCATCTGGCGTCACCTCAATTAAATTCGGATTTGCATTTGTCTGAATGTGACATTGTACCCGATATTGTCCTTTTATTTCAATTTCGAAACAATATTCACCCCTCAGTGTTTTTTTTTTTTTTTTTTTGGTTGGTTGGTAGATTAGGGTTTTACGTCGCTATCAACAATATTTCAGTTCTATCGCGACATGGAAGCAAGAGGTTACCAACCTCTTAAACATAGTAGCGCAACCCGGGAATCGAACCCGGATCGTCGGCGCCACAAGCCTAGCGCTGAACTACTACACCAAACCTGCCCCTTTTTGTCTTGGTAAACTCTCAATAAATCACAAGCATCATAGCTTACACATTCTTTTCGTTCTGTTCAGAAGGTCAGGCTTCACACAATAAATGTATTCACACAGGGCTGCGAAATCGAACGCATGAAATCGTCACTGAGGAAATTCTACGGTGGATACAAAAATATTGATGCACAATACTAAAATTTCCCTTTCTAGAATGTTTTAAGATATTCTGGAACACGACCATACACAGTGACAGCCTTTTACAGTTCTTACAAATTATCTCTTTGATTTTATAAGGGAACAAGAGAGGTTTCTATGGAACATAAGCGACTAGTGTATCATTTAAGCAGGAGACGCCAACTCCATATCTGGCCTCATCCCATTCGCAATTGTTCTCGCTGAAATCATCAATGCCGGATTTCCATTGTATAACTGGACTTTGAATACCGGCATTCCATGGTACTCCTTCGACTTTATACTCATCATCAGTAAATTTTCATAAAAAAATTAAAATTCATCTGTTTGGTGAGGGTTTTGGACGTTTTGGTCTTGTTGAAATTATGGGAATGACTTCGTTTTATAGTTCGTACACAAGATTTTCTTTTACGAATATCACATAGACGACGATATCATCTTCATCTGAGATGTGGACCTTTGCAATTCTTTGGTTTACAATACACATGAATAGCATTTATAGTAATAGAAAGATGGAGTAATTTCCATATAAAGATTTTGAAAATAATGGTTAGGTCAGAGAATGGTCATATCTATATGAAATTGTATCGAAAACAAACGGTTAAGCAACTCTATTTAAGATATAACTCATGTATCCCTGCACATACAAAGAACTATTTGGAGTTTTCACTCGGGATTAGACTATGGCAAATTTGTAAAAAAAAAAAAAAAAGAGGACGATTGCGTGAAGCATTGGCCATGACTTAACGTCGAGTTACGCTAGCGGAGATATTGGTAAGGACTGGAAAAAACCATGCATAACATACAATAAAAAGCACATAAAAATTATAAAATCTTCCATTCCAATATGAGGTTGTAGTACCAACTTCACTCTTCTGAGAAACTTACCTCTTCGTTGTTTACTATCAACTCTACCCACATATATTCAATCAATGTTGATCATAAGACAGAAATTATCAACAGGTCGATAACTCTCGCATTAAAATAAACCAAACTATGCAATATTGGAACAGTATGTATGATACTGGTCACAGATTGTACATGTCTTCAGTTACTAGGTAATTCGATCTTTGTTTTCACTACGATTTATTTCACTTTTCTGACAGCAGCCAGTGTTAGAAGTGGAATTTAAGGAAACATTGTAGAAGGACGAGGGATATACCGGGGAGATTTCCCCTACCGGACAATGACAACTAGTGCAGCCTTTAGAGCACTCGGTCCCTAAATAGTTTGTGTAATGGAAACAAAAAAGACATACAACTCAACAGTGAGTCGCGACGACATGAGAAAAAAACAAAACAAAAACAAAAACACAAAACAAAAGCAAAAAAATCGACTGTACTTGCTGGACCGACTTAAGAATATCCCTGTTCCGTATGGATCATGCTAACTTTCAGTATAGCTTTCAGTTAAATGAAAATTATAGTTTTTTCGACTACTATCAAAATATCTGCCCTCTATCTTATGTTTTGCTCAATAGTTTCTTACGTCACTCTCATATTTTTTCGCTTTGAATAAAGTATGAGTATCTCCCTCATGCATAGCTACGTCTTTATACGAGCTTTTGGCTCTTACTTTTACAACACTTTCGTAATTGGTGTGCTCTTCACTGTTTATATGTTGGTTTTTCTAGTTAAGGCCCTGATCATCACTGAAAAAATACAAGTTTTCTAAATGGGCATTTGGTGCACTAAATTACTACGTGTATAAATTTCTGATATTTATTATGGAGACAGTGCATGCCTAGTATATATTGCACGTATATTCAGACTTATGCAACGGACCCACACAACGGAGAATGGACCCACACGAAGCAGTGAGGGACCAACAGACCCACATCAAGCAGTGAGAAACCAACGGACCCACATGAAAAGTGAGGGCTCAACGGGCCCACACGAATAGTGAGGGATCAAAGGACCCACATGAATAGTAAGGGATAAATAGACCCACACGAATAGTGAGAGATCAACGGACCCACATGAATAGTGAGGGATAAACAGACCCACACGAATAGTGAGGGATAAACGGACCCACACGAATAGTGAGGGATCAACGGACCCACACGAAGCAGTGAGGGACCTTATACATGATGTGGGACCTTCATTCAGCACTTCATAATATACTGAACACCACAGATCCTCTGCTGCAGAAACCGCTCTACAACCCTACTCTACATTAGATAACTCGTGGGGAGCAAAATGAGTATATGCAAAATAGTTCATTAATATGAATTGGAGTTGTCTCTCTTTCCTGAAAGTATTTTACTTATGATGTCTCAGTGTAACTGCCATACTGGAGTAAGGATGGAATATATATATATATATATATATATATATATATATATATATATATATATATATATATATATATATATATATATATATATATATATATATATATATATATATATATATTCTTAACAATATATTTGTTTGATTTCGATCACAGTACCTTGATACAGGTCGAAAATTACAATAACTCGTATACCTGAATTGACTAAACCATTGTAGAATGGAGGGAGGTGAATGACAATATCTATTACTTTCAGAAAGCAGTTTGTTTTATAACTGTTTTGAATGACTTTCAAATGAGATTCTTATCCATATATGAAAGCGGAAAACTACATACGTCACTGATGAAACTCTATGGTCAGTAGGAGGTTCTTGTCATATATTATGACATCTCATTATACAGAAAGATGTATGATATTGTAGTCTGAAACCTAATGTGACCATTTTGAACACCAAATCTGACACCTTCGATACTTAGACTTCGCCTGATTCGACGACTTCTACTGGATGTAAGTGACAGATATTACTGGCAAGCAAGAGATGCTGACCCAAACACCTGACTCCACTCCTTTTATTGACGGCGGGGGAGGGGGTTAGGTTCACAAATGCTCCTTCAGTGTAGATGTTCTTTGCTTTCTATGTGTTTTTGCTGATGGTGTTTGCCTTTCAATTTCATAATACTTTAACTGTGTTGATGTATACATAAATTCATCATTCCAATAAAGGTGTCGTAGTGCCGGAACAAAAGAAACCTAAAGATTGGTTCTTATAAAAGAAAAAAGTTTAGGTTTATATATCATATAGCATAGCTCGGTCAATCGGAAAAGCATAGAAGAAAAACATATACAGTAACCTCTCTACTTAGCCGAAACGATATCGGCACAGTTTCCTTGTCGTATATGACCTTATGGTTAATATTTACAGTCTAAACTATTGTCCCAGCAATGCCCTATTGACAGCAATATTCCTAATGAACATTTCAGTAATATCTTTACTTATTGACCTAATTAATATCACACTTTTATATGAAAACATACAGATAAATCAGTTTGTGTGTTGCTTCCGCATGCCCCTTATCTTTCTAACCTCTATCCTTACATGGCTTCTTCAGCTCTTACCAGATTAATAACTAAGTCAAAAATACAATCCCTATAACACGGAAATGATACTTTTTAAAAACCTACACTCCTCCTTTTCCCGATATCTTTCAAAAGGAAACAAACCAAACCACACAAATAAATCTACCCAAATACAAAGATATGATTAAAAAGAAATTGAAAACTTATTGAACAGCAGACACTTTATTAGTAAGTATTACATTTCGATGAATTAGATGCCTTGCCCTATTGTTATAAATAACCATAGAGACAAGTAAACGTATAAATACCTTGCTCTTTTGTTATGAATAAATCATAGATACAAGTCAACGAATAAATGTCTTGTCTTATTGATATAGATTATTATAGATACAAGTCAAAGTATAAATGCCTTGCCCTATTGTTATCCGACGACCCGGGTTCGATTCCCGGGTTGTGCCAACATGATTAAGAGGTTGGTTACCTCCTGCTTCCATGTCGCGATATAACTGAAACATTGTTGAAAGCGACGTAAAGTACCAATCAACAAACCAACCAACAACCCTATTGTTATAAATAAATCATAGATACAAGTCAACAAATAAATGTCATGCCCTATTGCTATAGATAATCACAAATACAAGTCAACGTATACATGCCTTGTACTATTGTAATAAATAAATCATAAATACAAGTCAACGTATACATGTCTTGTCTTATTGTTATCAAAATCATATAAATATAAATCATAGATATAAATCAAGATGTAAAGGCCTTGCTCTATTGTTACACATAAATAATAGATACAAGCCATCGTATAAATGCATTGCCCTATTGTTATACATAATAATAGATACAAATCATAGATACAAGTCAACGTTTAATGATAAATACAAGTCAACGTACATAAAAACGAAACATTCGACTCAATCAAGACATCGGTTAAGAGTGTAGATATATATAGCATTTTACAATCAATATAAAGCCAGCAAACGTGGTATATATAAAACATAAACTAGAATATGACCGAGAAATAAATCAACATGAAACGTACAGGTACAATAGCTGTGGCCATTTCATATTTCATATCGTACAAACTAATATCCGTATGTATAAACACATTGATCTGATTCTGAACATAAACACTAAATTAACTGTGTATTTTGAAAAGGAAGGGTATTGTTTCTATTTGATATGGAGGTGTTATTTAGGGAGAGGGTAAATGAAGACTATAAAGTCAATAACTGAGCGTGGACCCTTGTCTTAAGGTCACAGAGGTTCGTGTTATCTTTATTCTTTAAAGCAATATATAACTATTACGTGTTTAAGGTGGTGCAAGTATGAATCACCCATGTGACCCTATTTTCCAAAGCTGTCGTACGATTTTATCTCATTCGGTGCATATTCGGTAATCTCCGTAAATGGGTAGGATTTCCGTGTTCACGCGTGGTTGATGCGTAATCGGCCAATCACATTGCAACGTGCGCGGAAGAAATGCGCAGTTAGAGAAGCTTTCCAACAGGATAGGCAAAGAATGAAAAAGTGCCAGAAAAAATGATTTTTAAATCTAAATATACATTGTGGAGTCTGTGTGTGTTCCTACTCACATTGGCACTGAGTATCGGTGAGTTAAAATTACTATACAAACCAATGTTTAAATATGTGAATAATAACTTTATAAAATAATCAATATGTAGAAAGTCCAAAAATAAGATGGATATTTTGAATTTTATCGTCTTTCCCGGACGTTATGATTTTACTGTAAATAAAATATTTTATCATTTTCTTCCGTATTTGAAGGATGATAAATTTAATATTTAAAATTCGGCATTTGATACGGCCCCTAGCGTCATGAAATGTTATTTAATTTGAAGATCGACAATCACATCCCATATCACAGTAGACGCTAGCATATATAAGATTTCTTAATCTTCGGCTATATCCCCGGAGTATGTCGATCTATGGTAGGTCGGTGCCGCCATTATAATACATGCGTGAATCTGGAGTGGAGCCAAAGTATAAAACCATAAATTCTTGATCGATTGATCGAATTCTACATTATAACATCAAGTCTTACTCGATTAGTAGAATTCTACATTATAACATCAAGTCTTACTCGATTAGTAGAATTCTACATTATAACATCAAGTCTTACTCGATTAGTAGAATTCTACATTATAATATATAGCTAGGATGACCATGGTCATACGGGGAGTACACAATGTGTAACAGTAGAATTCTACATTATAATATATAGCTAGGATGACCATGGTCATACGGGGAGTACACCATGTGTAACAGTAGAATTCTACATTATAATATATAGCTAAGATGACCATGGTCATACGGAGAGTACATAATGTGTAACAGTAGAATTTTACATTATAATATATAGCTAAGATGACCATGGTCATACGGAGAGTACATAATGTGTAACAGTAGAATTTTACATTATAATATATAGCTAAGATGACCATGGTCATACGGGGAGTACACAATGTGTAACAGTAGAATTTTACATTATAATATATAGCTAAGATGACCATGGTCATACGGGGAGTACACAATGTGTAACAGTAGAATTTTACATTATAATATATAGCTAAGATGACCATGGTCATACGGGGAGTACACAATGTGTAACAGAGCATAATACAGCAATATTTAATTCCCAGTGTTGTGTTATTCCTCTTAAGAACATTCGAACCATCCTCCTCGTGCTAAAACACTGCTCGGAGGAAAAAAGAGAGTTATTGATACTTTTCACTCGCAATCAATAATGATTTTTATGAGTGTTACATTATCTACACAGTACGTATTTCAAGATTTTAAGTTTCCGAATTTACCGGAAGGATTTTGTTACCTTCTACTATTGTTGTATCATTATCTTACATGAATAGATAAATATCTATATATAGAAAAATAACCACATTTATATACACATCTAGGTATATATACACCTTGTAATATTTCCTTGATAAGATACCAAGAGAGACGCCACTTTATTCCCCGGTACAAGACGACTCTATCAGTATACTTTGTGGTGTGATACAAAACACATTGCATCGGTGATAAATTTTTATTTCAATCCGTTAAATACTTGAGGGTTATCGTGCATGGGTTATCTTGTTTTATTTTCATTTCACAATACCGTTCGTATGCAGGATCATGGTGTACAATTATCTGTCCTGTTCGAAACGTTATTAAAATCAGTACAGATTTACCTGTGGGTCTTCTAAAGTTAACCATCGTACCTGAAGTTCATCTAGAAGTATTTAGAATTTTAAAAAGTTGTGTGTTTCATTGTTTTTAAAATGTATTTGCTTTATATGAATGAAACAAATCCTCGTCCTAATTAATGCTGAAACTGAGAAAGTAATTCAGACAATAAAACTACCTAAGGCAAGGATCGAGATGACTGTGCGCCAAATAACCATTGTCGTAGGCTAAGTATGTAGACGGTATAGATTTAATAGATAAAATAATCAAACAAACAGGATGCATCGGAATAGTGCAATATAAATCAGGTAACGGCACATACACACACATCGGAATAGCGCAATATAAATCAGCTCACGGCGCACACACATTAGAATAACTCACTGAAAATCACCTCACAGCGCGCACACATCGGAATAGCGCAATATAAGTCAGCTCACGGTATGCACACATTGGAATAGCGCTCTATAAATTAGCCAACGGTGCGTGGACATCGGAATAGCGCCTTATAAATCAGTTTACGACGTGTACACATTGGAATAGCTCCCTATAAATCTGTTCATAGTGCGCATACATCAGAATAACTCCCTATAAATCACCTCACGGCGCGCACACATTAAAATAGCTCCCTATAAATCAGTTCACGGTACGCGCATATCGGAATAGCCCCCTACAAACTATTGTACGGCCCGCACACATCGGAATAGCGCCATATAAATCAATTTACGGTTCGCCCGCACATCGGAAAAACGCCATATAAATCAGCTCACGGTGTACATGCACATCTTAATGTCGCCATATAAATCAGTTTACGGTACGCCCACACATCGGGAAAGCGCCATGTAAATCAGCTCATGGCGCGCACACATCGGAACAGCTCTCTGTAAATAAGATTACGGCGCGCACAAATTGGATTAGCGTTGTTTAAATCAGTTCACGGCACGAACACATCGGAATAGCGCCATATAAATCAGCGCTCGGCGTACACACATCGGAGTAGCGCACTATAAATCAGCTCATGTACGCATCACGTACCTGCCGAAACAGTACAGAGACCTACCTGGATAATGCGGTCACGGTGTCAAACACGTCACTGGCAGGAAGAAATGTCCATATCAATATATTGTGTGGTATTGAATAACATGAAATCGGTTTAATTCGATTTGTTGAGGTTTATGTTGCTTTCTTCCAGTTTTATGAGATCAGGGCATAGAAGCAGGGGATAACTAAGGACATGAATACAGTATGTTGCTCTGTATACATGAATTTCGTTTTAGTCCATTTATGGTTTTATGTTTGTGAACTGTCATAGATCGGATCTGTTTTCTGTTCCTGTGTTGCAGTGCCTATGTCACTCTCTTGAGCTATTTGATTTCTATATCTATTTTTGATTGTTTGGAGTACATTGTTAGTATCACGTTGATATAATGCACCTTTGTATTTGTGACACGCATTCTTCTATAGATACATTAATGCACTCCGAACTCAGTCATCATTGTGTGAAATTATTCGAAACATTCACAGAAACTTTAATTCCTTCCCCTTTCGTCTTGTCATATGTAGTTACTTTGAATAAACTTGTTTCATACCTGAATAGTTTGACATTTTTACATTGCAATTTGACTTGCTGCACTGCCTACATGCATGTTCTTGATGGTTTAACATTAATATAACTCGGTATCGATTTGTCCATGCGTTTAATCTAACATGTTGCCTTTGAACTGCATATGAATTTCAAATGAACATGTTCATTGCCACTTACTTCATCTGTAATATTCATATACAATTTCAAACATAAAGACGGGTCATTCACAAATTACGAACATTTTGGTAATTAGACTTAGGAACTACGTTTTTGATAAATATCATTTTATTAATTCTCAATCTGATATCTTTACCATAAAACCAAAAACCATATCTTTATTCCACTTCCCCAGTTGTCCCATTGCGTAATAGGACAAATAGAGAAGCTCAATAAAGTAACGGTATAAATCAGATGATTAATTCTAACCCAATTAATCTATAGATATGTGAATTAATCTAAACTATAAAAGTTATCCGATATTACGTACACAAACGGTTATTGTTTATTAATTTTCATCATTACACCAACAAAGCAGAAATAGATGTATTGGACTAGTTCTTGTTGTTCGGGGCAGATATTTTGCCCTTACTGACTATGTAGATATCTTGTTTGTGTTTCGCTGATGAGTACTCGTATTTCGGCAGATATTCTGCCCTTATTGCCTGTGTACGCTTGATAATCTTCCTTGCAGTTTTCCCAGTCAAGGCATTTAGTAATAACAAACCACCGTTATAAACAGCTTCATAATTTTATACCACTTCCTTTATAACACCTGCTATAAATATGTGAATTTCGCAGGCCACTGATATCATAAACTTGCAAACTGGTACAATGGGACTAGAATAGGATAGGATGAAGTGGAGATTTTTATGTGGTAGCTAAGAAACACCCCCCTCTCCTCACTCCAACGTTATAATCATATAATGTTAAACTATGCGTACTCTATCTTACTGCAAGCGTACCTTATTTAGTAACATTTCGAATATCCGAGCAAAGTGAAAGGACCGGTTCGTATATACAAGAATTATCACAGCCTTAATATTCAAAAGTTATAGATCATGCCTTTTCACTTTAACTACGGAGCTGTGACATTGGACGGCAAATTGATTTCACCCCACCCCAACCCCCCTTCACCCTTGTCCCCCCAAACCATTAAAACAAACAATCAGAATGACGTCAATTTACATTATGACGTGTTAGATTTGGATGGAACGCCATTAGAAAAAAAGTTGTATTTCATCTTCCCTTCTCAGGGAGATTTATGATAATTAGATGCTATGAGTATTATATAGCATATTTATGTATATTGTTTTTGGACAGGTCTCGTGGGCGGCCGGCGGTATGTACATTGCCTCCAGTGTAATGTGTACAATCAGGGAAATTCGGACGTGTGTGGTTTGTCAGAGTTAAAGAAATATAACTGTACCGGATGCCTCAAAACATACACACGCTCTTATATGCATGACCAATGGCTCAACTATAAATGTAAGTATAATAATTCAAAATATATTGATGACGTGATTGATAAACCCCCACCCCCACCCCACCCAACCCTTTTTTATTTCTACTTGTATTTTCCCTTTTGATGGAAGGTTATATTTGCCATTCCCACTTTGCTTTTTATTTGTAATCGTCCCTTTGTTGGCTTTTTTTATTTGTAATCCTCTTTGATTGATTTTTATTTGTAAACCCCCCTTTTTTATTTGTAATCCCCCTTGTTGATTTTATTGTAACCCCCTTTTGACTGATTTTATTTGTAACTCCCTCTTTGACTGCTTTTTATTTGTAATTCCCTCTTTGACTGCTTTTTATTTGTATTTCCCCTTGATTGATTTTATTTGTAATTCCCTGTTTAACTGATTTTTATTTGTAATTCCCTTTTTGATTTTTATTGGTAATCCCTCCTTTTAATTGATTTTTATTTGTAATCCTCTCTTTGACTTTTATTTGTAATCCCCCCCCTTTTTTTTCAATACGTTTTGAAAGTGATAATACAGAGCGTTATATTTGCTATATTAGTATTTATGCTTCATTGAAATAAGGGTTCAGCAGCTAGGGCCGTAGGAAGCATTTCAAAAGACAGTAAGACCAGACCTTGAATTTAGTTACAAAACTCATGGTTCACGATTGGCCAAAAATGTGAAGCCGGTTTCGTCCAATACATTCCGGATGGCGATTGGTTTTCATATAGGAGTGGGTTGTTTTTATATTATTTTATTTTTTACTTTTTTTTATATTTCAGTCAGTTTTGCAAACTCTCCAATCATATGTTTATGAAAGACGGTTATATCACGTCGACGTATACATAGAATTCAGGATTAGATGACTCACATTTGTTGTGCTTTTTTTCACATAGTCATTGTTTATTGAATACTTGATATCATCTAAAATTGCTATCTTACTAAGCAGATAAACAAACATTAAATAGACTGTGGTGTTTGTCATTAGACTGACTGATAACTCGTTATGGAGAGCACGTGCTGGAGATCTCTGATAAAATGTTGATAAATGCACGAAGAAAGTCATAGGCGGATCTAGACATTTTAAAAGGGGTGGGGTGGGGGAATGGAGTCGGAATTTTTCAGCCACACCAACATTTGATGAATTTTGGAGTATGACCGAAGCAGTGAAAACTAAACTATTAACATGATCAGAAATTTTGTGTTGATATCTGTTTTCTTTCTCAAATAAAAGACAACAGGATTTTTTATCAAGAACCCCCTCCCAAAAATCTTCATCTACTATGATATCTTATGATCTAGCACTTCTACAATATACAATATAAAATGCTGATATAATATGAAATCGTGCGTACATTGGTGTTTTACGCCGCTTTCAATAAATTCTCAGTTATATCGCGACGCGAAAGCAGGAGGTATACCAACCTCTTAATGATAGCGGCACAATCCAGGAATCGATCCGCAAGCCAAGCGCTTAACTTCTACGCCAAGCATGTCTCTAATATAACAATAATCTACACCATTTAATATCTATTAAAGCTTTAAGTGAATCTCTCTCTCTCCCTCTCTCTCTCTCTCTCTCTCCCTCTCAAATCGTTTATCTTTCTGATTTGATCAAATCCTGGTGACAGAGTTCAGGGATATAGGCTTTAAATAGTAAACAACCAGATTATCTTGGCAGTATACATATAACCTTGAATAATTTTACACGAATAGTTATCATTTGGTTGTAGATAAGAGAGGAAATTCGGTCAGTGAACGC
The DNA here is from genome assembly GCA_035048485.1 of Pteria penguin. Classification (NCBI taxonomy): domain Eukaryota; kingdom Metazoa; phylum Mollusca; class Bivalvia; order Pterioida; family Pteriidae; genus Pteria; species Pteria penguin. The sequence goes on along the minus strand of CM068591.1, from coordinate 1,773,125 downwards.
AACACACCCCGTCTTAGTATTTGCGCACCTGGATATACCGCGTGTTGATAGTGACAAAGTCACGTACCCTCTTTCTTGCATACAACGTACCATTATTGTTATAGATAATTTCTTTACAAATCTCAATTCTCAAATTAGAAATTTTATACAAGTCTTTTCGACAACAATGCTAAACTTAAAATATATTACTAAATAATAAGTCATTGAAAATTCTTAATTTTTCTTCTTCGTTTATCCTTAATTGCCTTAGCTTCAGAAAACCTCGTATGAATGCTGAAAATTGCTATCTTTGTAAGTATCTACTGTTCAGTGTTCAACTGTATACTGTATAGATCTCTCTAAATGTAATTGTAGCGCTATTGTAAACAATTTAGAACTGAAGACGAAATTAATATACATGTATTATCAACATTTATAAGACACACTATTGCCATATCATATTGTTTATATTTTTATATTTTCTATTCTTCGGTAATAACCATTAATGTTATATGATGTGTTGCGCCGATAAATAATTTGAATTTGAATACATCCGGATAGAGATTGATGAGTACCTAGTTTCACCAGTGACTGGCGACAACTTTATTAATCCCGTCTGGGGGAAATCTAATAATATTGCAAAGCTGTGAGCAGGTTTAATTCTCTCTCAAATCCGTTTACTGTCCATGTCATTGCTATATTCGAGCCGAAGACTTCAAAACAAGTTCGAATTGTTCAAAGTCATTTCGGTACTATGTAGTTGCAACACGTGTATCAATGAGTGTTAAACATACCCAAAACTAAGAAATTAAAATCCGTAATAAACTCGTTGCTAGGCTAGTAGGCCCAGCGTTAGAAATTAGACTTCTATGTCCAGCTTTTATTGTTTTCCCATACCTTAGATTTATGAAAGCCAGTTTTCATTTTTTTTTTCTAATTTTTTTTTAAATTGTTCAGTAGACGTACTGTCATTATTTCGAAATAACCCACGAACCGTATGAATTGCCCGTAGGCTTGTAAAATGCTACCTCATACAGCAGTGACGGATCTAGTAATAAAGGGGGACAACTATGGATAATGATAAACTATGGATATCCCACTTCACTAGAACTTTTATATCGATGTGACCCAGTGGATGAGGTACTCAGCTCTTGTCCGAATGGTCCCGTGTTCGACTCCCGCCGTGGACACATCGATGTCATGTCTTTCGGATAAGACCCGTGTTACGGTAGGCGTGACACGTAACAGGTGGGCCAGGTTAAATATAACTTTCTATGCGATGCATCGGGCAGATACAGTCGGAAATTCATCTTGGAGTCACGTAAAACAAAAAGTAAAGCAATCACTAGATCTTCAATTTCAACTTAAAACGTGTTGTATCATTTTTACAAAATATTATACTAAATATAAATAAAGTCAATGTAGGTTACGGTACGTGATTTATATTTGGCTTACTTAAGTGTTATCATACTTTTTCCTGATGTGGCGGTGACACTTTCTACAAAGTGCATATGTTTCTTCTGTATGTGAAGGCATTCATGGCAGGTGTGACTAGCCATTCAGGAGACGCTTGCTCGTCCCGGGTACCGGGTCTCACCTGTGAATTTCAGGTGTCCGTGTATGTCCGCTGTGGCACATGGTCGTTAGTACCATGGTCACTTGACACCAGTTACTTTCGTATTTTGCTAATATTTGTAGTTTGGCTAGATTTGTCCGCATTTGGTTGAACTGAGGTCTTTATATATTGGAAATTGGACGGATTATACACATAAAGATGGGCTACCCCTTTGAAACGAAAGATGCTGATTTTAACATTGGTAACAAGAAATATAACTCATACATTGACCAAGGCCCTCGGCATTTTGTAGTTTTTTATTCCGTATTGTGACGGCTGGTTAAGTTTAATGACATTATTTATATCTTTAACACAATAACCCAATAATCTACCCTTGATGAAATCAGCTAAGAAAATACATCGCTTATGAGCGATACAAAATGTTTCGCTTAGTTGTCTTTCTTGCTGTATTTCGCATCGCTTATTACTTTTTTCACTTAATTCGCCACACCCCATTTATTATTGTTCTTTTCCCCGCTTATTGCGTTTCATTGTAATAAGAAGTGGAAGTGACATTCATCAGCCACCATATGATCGAAAAGTTTCGAGTGGAAATTCGTCCTCTTTTCATAAAGTTGGCATAATTAATAAAACTGTTTCCGGATCCAAGAAAATTGCTCTAAATTGAAATAGAATTCTCTAGTATAAATTGATTAGTATCTGATTTCGTAGCGTATTTAATGACAAAATATTAATTTTGCTTTATATTTTCCCTCACTAAAATGCCCCTGTAATACTTTAAAAAATATCTTGAAATATCCGGGTTCGATTCCTGTATTTAGCCATTATGTTGAGCAGATTAGTTACCTCCTACATATTAGCAAAATAACTGACACGATTTCTTTTGTGTGTCAAAGCATTTGTCATTTGTATTTGAATTTGGACTTTTTCGAAAGTTCTTGTGACGCGACTTCCTTACACTAAAGAGAAGGTACATGTACAATGTATATTGATTTCACTTTTTAAAAATATGTTGCTCCAATAGTGGAAAAATTATATTACTTAGAAAAAATCAATTCGATCGAAGTATGAAAGTGTGTTCTCTTGCAATGGATTACGTTATGCTCGCAGATTGCATTTTTAGTGGATCGAATACATAAAGGTTTCAAACGAGGTCAATGAGAAAAGGATTACAAGGTAAACATTGTAAATTACAATGTCTTCAGACTAGAAAAAAGGAAAAGGAGGTCAATGACAAGAGGTTTCTGTTAGAGACATTGTAAACTCGGTTTTTAAAAAGGGGGTTTGTAATAAACACATATCTTGATTTCTGACTTGGGTAGAATGTCATGAATGTTGTGAGGGGCTCTTCATCAAACCTTAACTTTAAAAGGAATGTTAAACATTCTGCATGTATGCTGGTTTAGATTAGATAATACAGTAAAACTGTTGTGTATTTATTGACAGGTAAGAGATAACCAGGATAACACATTAATGTCAGTTGGCTGATCCGAAACGTGGGGTGGAACTCAGAATAATGCAGAAATACAAAATATTCATTAAAACATTTCCCTAATCTTACAAGAAACAATTTGGTGCAAGCACCAAACGATGGGCCGGAACACGTGCGTGTTAAAACTATGAAGTACGTTAAAGGCTGTTACAATTTTAATACACAACGAGCAAGCTTACAGTCAGTGTTGCATGCAACACTTGTCCCCTGCCTTCGTCAGTCTTTAAAACACAACTTTTAATTCGTTCCAACATTAGAAATTAATGCTCGTCATGTACTATCACTGTGTAAAGTTACTTCAAAATTGTACATTGCTAACAGAAGTTTCATCTGAAAACCCGTAATCTGTTTGACCTATTTATTTGACCTATTGACTCCATACACAATCCCATGCAAGCTGTCTTCATGTACTATAACTGTGTAAAGTATTTTCAATATTAAAGATTCCTATAACTGGTTATCACTTAGAAACCCCAAATCCATTTTTGGTAACAGTGACCTACTTATTTGACCTACTAATAACTATTAACATGTTCACAATGGCAATCACAATTTTGTGTTAAACAAAGCTTATAAAAGAAATAAATTCACAAATGTTTATTGCAGAAATATAAACTACATATAAAAAACAGTGAACAGCAATTTTATTCTAAATATCATCCATTCTGGACCCAAGTTTCGGAGGAAAAAAATCTGTTTATGTAAGGATAACACAAGTAACCCGAATGAAGGCTTATGTAAGCATAATAAGGCACAGTCCATAGTTCTTCTAATGAGGGGATGGGGGGGGGGGGGGCAGGCTTGGTGTAGTGGTTAAGCGCTTGGCTTGCGGCGCCGACGATCCGGGTTCGATTCCCGGGTTGCGCCACTGTGTTTAAGAGTTGGTTACCTCCTGCTTCCATGTCGCGATATAACTGAAAAATTGTTGAAAGGGACATAAAAACAACAATCAACCAATTTAATTGGGGGGGGGGGGGACCGTTTGTGCAAAACATTAAAAAGAAAAACTTTCATAAGTATATTAAACGAGCAAACCCAATTTCACAAGATAACGGAATACTTTATTTCTACAAATTTTATGTGAAAAAATATCGCTCTTAGTGATCCTAACATAAATATCAGAGTACACCCTTAAAGGTCAAATGGACGGTGCTTACATCTAGCGTATCTAGGTCAAACATGTGGGGGAACCAAAATAGAATGTTTTTGAATAGCTTTTAGTCTCGCATTTATTTTTCAATAAAAGTTGGCAATCAAAATAATTTTATACTACACACATAAATCTTTCAGAACGTGTCAGCGACTTTACACGTGGTCATCCGCACTAAATTAAATCCTAATTTTACCGTTGGTGTAAAGCTCTTGAGGGTGTGGCTTTACTGCACCGCGGTAACGCATGCGACATTCCTAAACTTATATCAAAGGATGGGCCGGCCCACAATAAGGGTGGGTCCAATAATTTTTAAAGAGGTTTCATCTTTTGGTTGAGAAACTTCAAAGTTGGCCAAAAATTTATCCGATCAAAAGAGAGGGGTGCCCGACCACCTGCCAATTCTGGATACGCCAGTGAAAAAGCGGTACGAACTGATTTCGTGTGATGTAATAGATAACTAAATGCGATTTATTCTCTGCTGAAGGCGACAGATTTTGCGTTCTTTATGTGCGTTTCTGGTTGATTATATTGATAGTAAAGTGTTTTAAGATTTTAAAACGATACGTGTGCGTCCAGAAATTCACCAGGTACATTATGATGTAATGTTCGATAATCTACAAGAAGTGCCTGGTACTCTTACTATTAAAGGCATATTGCATTAAAAATTCAAAGTTTTTTTTTGTCCGATAACAGTGGCAGTTGCAGGGGGAAAGGGTCAGAAGAAATGGTAAGAAATACGTCTGATTTCACTATCATCTGGATAAGTCTCCAAATAAGAAAACTCTAATCTGCTACTGCATGGATTCATACTCTCTATTGTATGTAACTATACCTTTATCAACTACGTATTTATCTAAAAGTGCATTTATATAATGGAACCGGCGTAGCTCACTGGGTTAGGTGCCTGGCACGCGACCGAGACGTCCCTGGTTTGGAGTACCGTCAGAGTCTCGTTTGTGCTTTAACTTTAGCGTCAGATAGTAGAAACTGAGGTAGTGTAACACGTAAATGGCCCCCATTGTTTCGGGTGGGTCCGTTGCAAAGCTCTAGTAAGTATTGCATATATGGTAAGATGAATAATACCGGTATGACGAATAACAAGAATGTTAAACAATTGTGTGTTTATTTCATTTTCATTGTTCGTTTATTTATTTCATTGTCATATCTATTTATTTATTTATTTATTTACAGATATTTCGTACACGTCACGATACTGCATGCAGGTCAGAAACTATGAGCTGCCGGAGGGATGTTACACCACAGGAGGGATAAATTCATACACACGACGATGTTACTGCTACTCACACTGGTGTAACACAAGTAACAACATTCCACTCAATCGAACACTCCTTTCCGTTGTGACAGTAATTACGAGTACTCTTGTGTATTTTCGGTGACAAAAGGTTTTTTTTTCAAAGTGTTGTTATACTGCAGTTCATAAATGGATGTGAGAACATATCCCTGGTATTCCCAGTATCAATCGAACACTCTTTTTTGTACCTGTTTTAAATTCAAAATCTTTGATCTGTGGATTAATCAAGGAGGCATGTCATTCACGTGTGAGGATTCTCGTGTGTGTTCGATAAAATTGTGTACTTGGATCTTGTTAACTTTTTATAGCAGAAATTCTCGCGAGAACTCCTCAAAGGTATCCGCTTAAATTGAGTGTATTAATCTTATTCGTTTATGGGATATGTACATTGAGCGGTTTGTGAATACTGCTCACTTCAACACAACGGAACTAAAGGGAACAGCATTTGTTGTGATATCTCCATCATATGAATTTATTTCATTATACAATAACACAATGTCATTCATTATTCCAATTATCATGGACTTTATAACATAGCAACTACATGTATATTAGATATTTTCAAATCTATTGAAATGTTTTGTATTATAAAGATAGAAATCGTTTACTGTTAATGTTTCTGATGATGTGTACGAATCTCAATATCTGATACCAACACATTGGAGGATCCATAAATGAGGAGAGGCGGGGTGTCACGGTGTTTTTTTTTTTTTTTTTTGGGGGGGGGGGTTAAGTTGGACTCCATTTCTTGGCAAATTATTTCACTTCAATGAAATAGTAAGACAGAGTTAAATCACTGGTTAGTTATACCACTGGTTACGGTTTTGAACTGGATCCTTACTGACCAGTGGCAAATTTAGTGGTAGCACCCCTCCCCCTTTTTCTCCAAATTTACATTGCATAAATAGATGATTAGGTTGAAAACACTCAAATAATAGAGTAAAACTCCATATTTGGCACACAGAATGACTAAGTATTTTGGCTAATACTTGATTTTCACATGTGCCCCTCCCCCCCCTCTTTTTAATTCTTCTTTTTTAGAAATCCTGGATCCGCCTGTGCAGGATATATCTCCTGGAAAAAACATATCAACTCTCATTGTTTCAGGTTGTATGATGTCAAATAATAACTTCGAACGAATAATAAACTATAAAGCCGACACTGCATGTGAACTCATGATGTCTGTTATAAATCGAATTTGGCGCCTCTTGTGTGGATAGGAAGAGTTACACACCTTGGATGATTAATTACGCGTTGGGGGCGCTGTTTACAGGTGTAGTTTTGGATGAAAACAAGAAGAAAAGCCGTAAAATTCCATAATGTGGCTTTATCATAGCCTTATTTTAGCGTCGATTGTTATTTCATGTGAGTGTTTGCTCCATATATCATTCTTTTATCCATCATATACCCGAATGACCTACTTTTTGTTTGTTTACAATACCTGCTTGCCTCTGACCCAAAGGTAATCCCAGGTAAAACTGTCAAAATAGGTGTATTCTACGAATTAGTTATTATGAATAAATTTTTCATAGATTTAAATTGAAATTTTAACGAGGAATGATCAAGTATGCAGTTATGAAATGTGTTATCACTCCAAATGAATTGCCCATTTTCCGCTTCATTTTTTAATGATTCATCCCTGCCATGTACTACATGATAATAAACTGTATATTATTTTTTTTTTTAATAAAATGTATACAGTTATTTAACTAATGAAAATGGCACATCTCTGTCATTTTGAAAAAAAACAGTTAAAGGTTTGTGAGATAAATTCAAACAAAACGTATAATATATAAATATATCAGTACGTTACTTCTCGGGGCAGGCTTGGTGTAGTGGTTAAGCGCTTGGCTTGCGGCGCCGACGATCCGGGTTCGATTCCCGGATTGCGCCACTATGTTTAAGAGGTTGGTTACCTCCTGCTTCCATGTCGCGATATAACTGAAAAATTGTTGAAAGCGACGTAAAACACCAACACACCAACCAACAACGTTACCTCTCAAAGTTGGTGTGACACCATTGTCTGTAACGCTCTTACTGGTACCATGTATGTATATACTCATTGAGTCTGGTAAAGAAGATAAAACTCTCGGTTAATCATAAGTGACAGTTATGTAACCACTTTTAGGTCTTTATATACTTAGGTATATATATAATATCAACAAATGTACTGTAAAACTAAATGTTTTCAAATATGACTATAATTGTCAAATGCTACGATGATCCAGACAAATGACACTGCATTGGGTATACCTCCGGGATTTATCTTCTATTTTTTCGATCTTTCGTTTTAATATGATTATTGCCTACAGTAAGAAAATGATGTCATCTGTGTGTGCAATGATGTCATCTGTGTGTGCAATGATGTCATCTGTGTGTGCAATATATATTCAGCCAGTGTCTCACCCCCCCTTGTTGCATGTACATTTTAAATTTATTAAAGAATCAGGCATTAAGTAAAACTGAAAGCTTCAAGCAGATGTGTAAAGCTTTGAACCTCATTTTAATAACTTGCTTTTAACTATAATATACACTACTTAATAATGAAATTTGATGCTTTACCCCAAATGTTCTGAATGCCCGATTATCAGATACCTGGACTTCAAGAATCTCATGTAACAGTAACATGTATTCAGAGCAGGGATGGCTCAGACTATCAGTGGTTGGTTCGTAACCGAGAGGTCCAAGGTAATGACGTAACACAGTAAACATGGTGCATAAAAGATCCCTTACTGCATTGGATGTGTAATTTTACATACATGTAGGTCTGCACATGATAAGACTAAATTTCTATGCAGTGCATTAGACTGCTGATCAATCATAACAACTCAGCCATTTCCGTATGCAAATGAGAAATTTGTAGAAAATGGTGACAGAGTTAAGCTGACACCATCAACATACAGTGTATATAATACATGTCAGATATAAGTGAAATATTATCATAGCATGTTGTTAAACAAAAATCAAATAAACATCATAAATATAAATGTAATGATCATGGGCATTCATATATGTACATGTATACAGTCCCAGAAATGGAACTGAACTGATACAAGATAGATGCATGGGAGATATCATATAGGAAGCAACAAATGCCGGCCTATGATGCTATAATCGAGCTGCTGTAGCTGTGCCAATCATGAAATATACTCAGCTTTTGGTGGTGACGCAGTGTGTTTGAACTGTTACCTGTACATCATGTACATACATGTACCCAGTAAGACAAATCATATAGTACAATAAAAATATACATTGTACATGTGTCTAATGGTTGTATAATAAGCAGATAAGTATATGCATATTGGAATTCAAGAATGCATGTAATACATGTACATATGTATTCATATGGTGAGTATTTTGTAAAATTTTAAAAATTCAGGGTATTGTCTATCGTTGCTGTTAACTGAAATTTGATATATCATAACTTGCATAACATTTCTGTTTCAGGTAATGGTTTATCATGTTATGACTGTGCTTCCAAGGACGATCTTCGATGTTTAGATAATTTTGATGAATCTGATCAGGATTATATTGGATCAGGGGATTGTGATGCTAAAGCTACACATTGTGTAAAATACAAAACTGTCACATTCCTACAAGATTCTGGCTTCATCACAGGCAAAGAAAGAGGTCAGTATAAGTACTCAGTATTGTACATGTAGATCATAAATATACGATCAAATGAATCAACAGAAAAAAAACAACATGAATTAACTTCACAATTCATTTAAATTTGGTGAGGGGAGATTTTGTGGGCAAGTTTGCTAAAGCAGAGCTTACCATGCTGGAATTCAGTGTAAACTCTGATTGATGTACATGTACTTCAGTGGAAAATATGTGTGTAACAAATCTGACAGACTATTTAGGGCCATCAGTATGTCAGGGCATAGGTCACAGGGAAGTATATGTACAAATCTGATAGACTATTTGGGACCATCTAGGTCAGAGCATACATGTAGGTGGGAACTACAGATCTGACATACTATTTTGGGCCATGAGTTGGTGAATATGGGTGATTTTCTCCAGACAGCCCTGTTTTCTTCTCCACACGGTATTGGGTGCCTTTACATGTATACATGTACTGGTAAGTTTATAAGGGGAATAAATCCTGCTGTTGTGAAACAACATTCAGACTTCATATCTGTTCAGTTCAGATAAATGTTATAACAGTGGATGTACCAGCAATATGGTAATGTACTTGCACATCCATCTATATTTTAATATTCCTGAAGTTACATGTACATTTGGTTGTAATGTCAACATGGGTTGAAGGACAGATGGCAAGTGTTTCATTAAACATTTCTTGCTTACTGGTATCATGCACTAAGCCAACTTTTTGAGCTAAAACAAAATTCACAGCAGGTACTGCAGTAATACATGTATATATGTATGCAAACATTATGGTACAACAAAGTGTCTTACATCATGCAGCATGTCCAGGTAGTAAAAACTTAAATGAAATATTAAAGTAAGGGTTTCAAGTTTTTTCTGACGGAAAGGTACATCACATCATGAATAGAATCTATTACTATCTCGATCAATGACATTAATTTCTCCCGATATTCTTGGGATTACTAGACATGAATTAAGTACATGTGGTATGATTTTAGAGTTGACTGTGGTGACAAGGACGTGTATTATCATGAAGGGACACAGTGATGGCTGTATAGCGGTAGAAGGTGATGGTGGATTCTACTTCAGATGTCTGTGTAGCACTGATAACTGTAACTCTGGAAGAACAATCCCACCAAGTGTCATTCTTGTAGGACTGATGGCATTACTGACGCTGGTACTCAATCATAGGAGGTGAAGACGCTACAGCAATCATACGCCATGCTTGTTATCACGAACCACTCATAATGAGCTGTACATTCCACATAGTTAAGATTTCAAGCGTTAGTAATAACCATGATTAATTGTTATGATTATTTAATCAAAGATTTATATATAAATATATGCAAGTCCTTGATATCTGTAGCATCAGTGATAAAGTATGCCTTAAACACCTTTGATATGTACACATAATCAGATTTCACATTCAGTGACGGATAAGGTCAAACCAGTATACACATGTAGATCCGTGTTTCCTTCTTTTTGACCAGGTCACACAATTTTTATCAATTGCTCCTACAATATTTTATGGCATTGTGTACAGTTGTTTAAGTAAATAAATTGGTTTTTAATTTGTATTCAATGAAGAATCCTCAGAACTTGTCTTAATCAAGGTTTTTATCTTCGTTAATCTTGGCTGGGAGAATTGGCCCAATTTCCAAATCTTACTGCATCCAACATGCATGTTTTCAATACTATCTTTAATAGCAAAATGTGAGTTGAAAATGATCAAAGCATTTTCCTATAAACTACCCTGTTTTTCAACAAGAAGACAAGAAACAAGACTACAATTCATTAGAAGTACTACCGGTGTATTTGAAATAATTAACCCATATAATGCATCAAAAATGTTTGGAATTTGTCTTTAGATTATTTGTAAATCTGAGAATAATCTAGTCAAGCACAAACATAGTAAAAAATTTATCTGTTTTGGACAAAGAAATTATGCTATGAATTCTGAGATATATTGCATTTTTGATTTCTTTGTTTAAATTAGCTGTGGTATTTTTCTCACTTTAATTAATGTAACTGATTTTATTCCTTTTTTCTTCTTTATAAATTATGAAGACTTACGCATCAATTTTTCATACATCATGCAAATTCCATTTTGTGACAAAGGGTTTTAAGTAAAAATCATACCATAGCATCATTATGTAATGTATATATCTGGTCTTTTACTGGAATATATCATAAGAGTCATTTGTATGTATATTCATGGAATCAGTTGTTATGCATTATGGTGATATGTATCAACGTGTACAGTGTTATTATTGATACAGCATGACATTAAGTGGTGCATCAGGATCAAGATTTTAACTTTACACATATCACAGTCTTTACACATATCATCATCTTTTATACAGGATTTTAAAATCATTGTACACCTACATTCCTTTTCATTGCATAGAATGAATTATGCCATACACAGAATTAATATGTATTCATGTTTTGTACTGTACATTTAGTCCAATAAAACTTTCTACAATATTGGCATTTAGTGAAATATATATATATATATATATATATATAAAAGAGTATTTTGCACTGGGGAACTTAATGCATTTGCTAAAAGTTCAAGGTGAATATTCAGTTTAAAGGTGGCATTCAATAAATATGTCAGGTACGATCTGTATGTTAGCAAATGATACTACATAACAGCTCCTCTATAACGGAGGTAAACAGTCACTAGAATGGAATTCAAACTTCAAGGTCATTGTTATATCGGAGGTGGAGTAGATTTCCTCTTGGTACATACAGACATGTGATTGATTGATTGATTGATTGAATATTGATTTACATTACTCCACGATTAATTCACGTATATAGTGACGGCATCTGCCTGATGTATTGTATAGAAATTTAGATTGCAGTAGTCGAACCCGGGACCTCTCGATCACGAAAGCCGAGCACCTTATCCACTAGGCCACACCGGCTTTATAGACATGAGAAGTAATATAGTGGTATTCTGAGAAGTTTCCAAGAAAATAAAGGTTTCTCGCTCACATTGTATAAAAGTGAATATTCTGCGAACTGCATGAATACTGAATTTAACACACCTCTTCCGTTCCTTAGTTCCTCCTGATATCGGTTTGAATTTAATTATTTCATTTTAATAGATTTTGTTTTGGTGTTTAGGCTTATCACGTTAAATAATATCAATGGGACTTCTGTCTGATATATTGTCCAGTTTGTCTATCTATACAACAAACCATTCCGAAGAAGAAGAGAGGTATCTATTTTTAACACGGCGTGGAGTCTTTTTTTTCCCTGTATCATCCGACGCCAAGGGAATCAGTGAGTCTTTTTTTGAACGCAGTGGAGGATCCAGGAATTCCGAAAAGTGCGGGGGTCCACATGTGTATTAGCCATTTTGGATGCCAAATCTGGATTTTTACTTGTAAATATGTGGTAAAAAAGGGGGCAGCTCCCTCTAAATTCGCCACTGGATCCCATGCCAAACACTTTGCGTACATGGTTCAACTTTGTTCTACCTTAAAACTCTATTACTCTTTTTCACGGTTACGTAATTTTTAAGACTTGGACGGATTGAATGGAACACGTGTACTCGCAAAACAAAATAGATTTGACAGATCGAAATAAAGCTTTTTAGATTTTATCGATTTTTTACGAAATGTATGCAGAACAATAAATCAAACCTTGTCCATGCTCACTACATACAACTTATCTTTCATGTACATAACGATTCAGCTAAACGATTTACATGGTATGGATTGACTTATGATTGATAATGAGGAAAATACAATGTACAAGTAAAGGTCGACGATATTTACACAATTCTACCCATTGTAATATATCAATGTTAGATTTGAGCTTCCCTGGCTCTTATCAGCTATACACTGCGAGATTACAATCATACGGATTTCCTGGCGCATGGACCCTCCGATCGGACACTGTAGTTTACCCCTAAACCCTGTAAGATGTGTCAGCTTGCGGTCCTAGCAATAGTAAAATTCAGTGGCGGATTTAGAGGGGATCTGGGCCCTCCTTTTCACCACATATTTACAAGTAAAAATCTAGGTCTGGCACCAAAAATGGCTGAGTAGTTTGGCTTATACACATCTGGAACCCCCCCCCCCTTTTTTCTGCGGAAATCCTGGATCTGCCACTGACACTATGACTGTCAGTGTGGAACAATCCCATACTAAAACAATAGTTAACAAAAGGTAAGATGTGACATAAAACAGGAAGTCAGTTACACAGGGTAATTATTTTACTCATTATAATACTTAAACAATCATGGATACATTTCATTCTTGATATCTCTTTCCATTTAAACTTGATTTCACACCTCGATATAACTCTGCGTTTTAGTGCATGATCTTGAATATCGTGCAACTAGACCTCCTTGCTACAATCTTTTTCAACCACACTAGAATACTTTTAACTTTACCTGAATGTCGACCTTGATCTCATACTTTCTGATTTTGAATTAGTTATTTTTCAAGAATATCTAGAAGGGTTCATGGATGATCCATATACATAATAGGCAAAAGAAAATTTCAGCTGTTCCAAAATTTTACGATTATGACCGATTATGAAGAATTCCCTAAATATAACATTATATATATATATATATATATATATATATATATATATATATATATATATATATATATATATATATATATATATATATATATATAAGGAAAATTAATTAATCAAAATCAGTTTTTAACAGGATAACTCGGGATCCCCATACAATAAATATGACCAGATTTGTCGGTCAACATTCTCCTGACCGATCTACTTATCGGTCAATCCATGAACTACGTGGAACAATGTCCGATATGTACATACCATTTAAGATAAGCCACTTGTCATCACAGAAATGCTTTTTAAATGGTATGAATTCCCAGGTTGCTCTACTACGTCATTCACGTGGTAACCATTACACAATCAAAAACATGTACCAATGTTCTATGACAATATGTACATACATTTGTAAATAATCACATATCTTTGATATATTTATATATAATAATAATATTATTATTATTATTATTATATATATATATATAAAGCTCAAATAGAAACAGTGAAACACCCGGGAGTACAATGGACCTTGGATCTCCGAAGAAATAAAGACAAATTAGACAAACATATAAAGCACAAATACACTACAGTTAACAAGGCATCCTATATTTCACTTATATTCGTTCCCCGACCGGGAATCGAACCCACGACATACGGTACCGAATCACCTAGCTGTCATGCATCCGATTGGAGCTCGGGTAGCTCAGTCGGTTAGATGACAGCTAGGTGATTCAGTACCATAGGTATTTTTTCAGAGATGCAAGGCCCATTGTACTACCGGGTGTTTCACTGTTTTAATTTATGCTTTATATGTTTATTTCTCTTTCAGTAATTGTATTCTATCAGAGGATCCGCCTGCGTTTACGTCGGGTAAATTCCTTCACTTTCCGCGGCCGTGTTGTCATGCATGCGATTAGCTAATGATTGGCTATTAAAGCTCTATTTTTGTGGAGCTCGGGTAGCTCAGTCAGTTAGACGGTCGAATGCATGACAGCTAGGTGCCATATGTCGTGGGTTCGAGTACCAGTCGGGGAACGAATATTAGTGAAATATAGGTTGCCTTGTTAACTGTAGTGTATTTGTGCGTTATAAATAAATAAATAAATATATATATATAAGCACAAAAAAGGAAATTGTAACAACATTCACTATTCATAAGTATCGGATCAACCTTAATGAAGGTTAATGCAAATCGCTCGAGAAAAAGGGGTCAATATAAAAACACAGGTAAGCGATAACGATACTAAAACAATTAAAAATTGCCAATTTTCGAAGCAATCTGCTTCTTTTTCAGGACACACACACATACAAACACTTACATAAATATAAAACACGAAAAGAAAGATAGAAAATATATACAAAGCACTAGTCTAATAAAAACTCTCTCTATGCGCTATCTAAAACACAAGCTAACAGCTTGCTTACAGGTCAAGTGGCGTCCCCTAAATGTATTTGCATTGACCTACTGGAAGTAATTAGACTAGGTGATGAGAAGTTATAGATAGAAGGACAAAGAAAATAAATAACAGAAATAAATGGGAGTGAAAAACAAATAAGTGATAAAATAAGTAAGTACCAATCAAAAAAAAAAAAAAAAAATACTGTCAAGACAAGTGGTAATATTGGATAGCGAGTTACATGACAAGTATAAAGACACGGATTCCTATCGTCTGTCCGTGCCAAACCCTACCCAAAAATACGGTGTTTGTAACAAACAGACGCAGACTGCTCTATCTCATAATATAGGATGCTGGTGTCAATACTTCTTGTTCATCAAAAGGACATCTGACACTTTGTTTAGACCGCTTGGGTCCGTTGCGGAGGTCTAAATTTGTATGCAATGCATCAGGCAGATGCCGTCACCATATACGTGAAATAATCGTGGAGTGACGTAAAACAATAATCAAACAAACAAAAAACAAACAAAAGTGTGAAGCATATGTTGCCAAAAGCCCTCTTTCGCCACTCGGTCATCTATTGTCCACATCGCACTATGGTCAATGGCCACAACAATCATGTCCTCTCAAGAATGGTTGTCCATGTTAAAATGCGTGGCTACTAGCAGATGTATTTTCTTAGTTTTGATGGACGACCTATGGTTGTTCACTCGCATGTTCAAAGCATCTTCTGTTTCCCCAACATACTGTTTTTTACATACCTTGCTTGTGATAAGGTAAACCATATATATATATATATATATATAATATGTGTGTGTAAAGGGGGTGTTAGGCAGGTACCAGTTGCGGATCCAGCATTTCCGAAAATGGAAGGGAGCATAAGATAGTGAAGTATTAGATTGACCGATATGTAGATCGGTCAGGAGAATGTTGACCGACAAATCTGGTCATATTTATTGTATGGGGATCCCGAGTTATCCTGTTAAAAACTGATTTTGATTAGTAATTAATTTTCCTTTTATATATATATATATATATATATATATATATATATATATATATATATATATATATATATATATATATATATATATATATATATGTTATATTTAGGGAATTCTTCATAGTACATTTGTATTAGAATAAAATGCAAGTAGGAACAAAGCCAAGGTCGAAGGGAAGGTTATAATCGTAAAATTTTGGAACAGCTGAAATTTTCTTTTGCCCATTATGTATATGGATCATCCATGAACCCTTCTAGATATTCTTGAAAAATAACTAATTCAATATCAGAAAATATGAGATCAAGGTCGACATTCAGGTAAAGTTAAAAGTATTCTAGTGTGGTTGAAAAAGATTGTAGCAAGGAGGTCTAGTTGCATGATATTCAAGATCATGCACTAAAACGCAGAGTTATATCGAGGTGTGAAATCAAGTTTAAATGGAAAGAGATATCAAGAATGAAATGTATCCATGATTGTTTGTGTATTATAATGAGGAAAATAATTACCCTGTGTAACTGACTTCCTGTTTTGTCACATCTTACCTTTTGTTAACTATTGTTTTAGTATGGGATTGTTCCACACTGACAGTCCCAGTGTCAGTGGCAGATCCAGGATTTCCGCAGAAAAAAGGGGGGGGGGGCGCATAAGATAGTGAAGTATTAGCCAAAATATTAAGCCGTTTTTAATGCCACATCTGGAGTTATATTATTTCTGATTTCAATTTAATCAAAATTCGTTGATAATATATCTGTGCAGGGTTTGAGGGTTTTCAATCGTATCATCTATAGGCTATATGCCTTGTAAAGTTGTGGCAAAAAAGCCCCTCTTCCCTCTAAATCCGGAACTGGGTACGTTTTTGTGACTTCTGGTACGATATATTTGGTAGGGGGTGTAATTACCCAAACAGGAGACGCTTACTCCTTTTGGGTAACTGGTCTCCTCTCGAATTACCCCGAGATACGTGGAAACTAATGACTGCTCCAGGTTTCCATATCTGTCATTTGTTACCATCTGTCTATAATTTTTCATCCCTACTTCACCTGTATACACGGCGTGAATTTTGCAAGCTTGTGATCGGATCGACTGGTCAAGTGTTCCGACAGATGGTCCTTGTAACTCTACAAAACCAAGGTTCTACATCACGGTAAGCGTAACAAACTCCGTTCCACAAGTCTAACTTACGTGCGATACCGTAAACAGATCGGTGAAATGATCCCGGTGCGACGTAAAAACAACCCCATACCGGTATCACATGGCCTCGCAGAGGTTAGAAAATTGCGCAAAATTCATACTCCCATTCAAGTCTCTTACTGCACAACCACACTAATTAACCAACAACATAAACGCTGGCATTGCGATGTAACGGAATACTCTCGTGACGAGCTGCTGGTTAGGCATGTGGCATCACGACAGATTCCTCATCCGAGGTCACGAATACCAGCTGGTGGTTTGAATTATTATACCGTGATGCATCAGTTTCCACCGACAACTGAAAGTTTCCTTCTGGCTTTGGGTGGGTCTACTGTATATATTGGCTATAACTATCACCTAATACATACAAGTAGGTACCGTCACCAAACACGGGAAATAATCATGGTGGTGACCGAAACAATTAGCAAGATGTTTCCGATTTTTACTTCCCCTCAATAGTACTGAACATGCTCTGTTGCTTTAATTTTTTTTATTCATGTACGATGGTATACATCATGATCTTGAGAATGTCTGACAATACATACATTATGGACAAATGACCAACACAATACTTATCTCCTCGTTATCTGACCAGCATATCAACAAAAAATTTACAAGTAACTTCAGGTACTACATAATGATGAAAATGCAAAACAAAGTACATGTAGTAAATAAAAGAAAGGCCTTTTCTATGATACATTTAACACAATTATGTAATTATGTCCAGAGCTCCATTTCAGTTTGTTATTGTTTGTGTCTAACATTTACACTATTATTTCTTCCACCTTAAAAGAAACAAAATTCTTCAGTAATTATATCAAAATATCATTTTTTTCTCAGTTTCGTTTAAATGTACCACACAGGAGAATAGACTATATCCAAGTCTGAAATTCTTAAATATTGAAATAAAAAGGATGAGACTACCGACAAACAGTACCATTTCAATTATAGAATTTCAACCATTACAAATAGGAGAGTAAATTTGTGTAGGGGTGTTCGAGTAGATATCAAAATTATCCCCATGGTTTGTTCACTTGTAATCCTTTAGTAAATTTAATCTTAAAGAATTTTGTTCATATCGCCTGTCTACGGACAACCAATGCCACTTAAATAAAAAGTTTTATCATAAAAGAAATGAAACTTGGAAATGGCCTATTCATTCTAAGGGTAGTTAATCATGGATTTGATGCTCTGAATGTCAAAAGTTTCTCTCATCTACACCCATAAGGATGGTTTAGTACCCTTTCCAATTTTTAATACCCTTTCATATATTTCAAGGCTTTTACATGCTTCTTTTTGTAAAGAGTTTAAAAAGTTGGTACTCTAACACTCTAATCAAGATGACATAAAACTAGTCCATTACATTTACAATTTCTTCAAAATTCATTTTCAAACAAATTTAATAAATAATACACTTGAATTTACTTCTGGTCTTGAAATGTTAAACTATGAATAGATCTAGATCTTAAAGCTTTTGCTCAACACGATTTTAACTGCCTGGAAATTGTCAATTTATAGAGGCATTACGCTTATAAAATCAAACATGAATATAATACATTACAACAATAACCTAAATTCATAGACAAGGAAAATTTTCATGTATGCCATTAGTTATCTATAACAAATAAAAATAATGATACATACACGTTAAGAGAAATTCTATAAATATGTACACATACTTGGTTTATCTTGATAAAAGGCATATTCAACATGCAGTGCCTACATGTAAATATATCCCTAAAATGAAATTAAATGGTAAAATATCTTTATTTCATTGTCAAGAAATCGGTATTCCTTCGTTAACATTTTTCATAAATATACATATATATATATATATATATACATACAGTCCATGCATGTGGAACATAGCATACAACCTCCCACATGTGGTGAAAAAGAAAACTTTAGAAATCAAGAATTTCATCTCGTCTTCTGAATGTTGCTGTTTCAACATTAAATACATGTAAGTTCATTGACGTCTCCATATTAACAGGATTAAAGAAAATAAATTCTTCAAAAAATACCAGTTTATGCATGCACTGATTAATCAAATCTATTCCTAGATATCAATGACATTATCTAAACAGACAAAATAATTTCATGAAACACTTTTGTACACGCATGTATAAAGTATATAATTCATTGTTGCTGATGGAAATCAATTCATTATATACAAAGAGATCACTTATCAATGATGACAAGATAACAGACACAAATACTGTCCATGGATTAATGGATAAGAAGTTGAACTTGCAGTGTGCGGGATTAAATTGACCTGGATACATGACAGGTCTCTGTTAATTATCGGCTGTTTCTGTTTAATAGTTTCTTATTCACCACAACTGACCAAGTATTACTGAATGTTCAGTGTGTCAGTAGAAATATTGTTCTAACTCTAGATGTGTCTACTGCAATATCTTAGTTATAATCTAACCTGATCACTTGTCATTGTAAATTCGAAGTATTTTAGCACTTTATTAAAGGGGGACATGTACTTCGAAACCTATCTAGGTAGTCATCACAATACGATGTATACATTAACTGCTTTTCCCTCTAAGTAAAATCTGTACGTGAACTTAAAAGTAAAATTTGGTAAGTTCTAAAATAAGAAAATAAATTATCATCGTCGTCCTCTTCTACGTCCACCAGATGGCGACACATCCTGATCATATCCATTAGTCAGTGACCTACTGTATGGAAAAGCTGGTAAATGCTTCATCATCTCTGCTGAAAAATATGCTTCCACCTCCTGCAAGCAATCCAGTATCACACTGCCTTCCTGTAAAAATATAAAATTGACAATTTTTAGTAACTTGAACAAAAGTCTGCCCAAACTGCATCAAACCAATGGAAATTTGTCTACAGAATTAAGATGAAATGCCGGTAAATTCCTGAAATCAAAGCTATTCCTAGTAATTAAGGATGTGGCCTTGAATAAATTCTGTCCAAAAGTCCCTAGCCAAAGGGACATTTATGCAAAATATGAGAAAATTCTCATTAACTGTTGATGATATATAACTTGAATAAAGCCTTTCTGAATACTTAGGGATATTGCCAAGTGTCCTTGACCTTGCAAAAATGACTTTTGTTGAAAGTCCCTCACCCAAAAAATATTTGTGCAAAATATCACACAATTCTGATGAATGGTTTGAAATATGAGACCTTTTCCACTATTCTAAGGATATATATTGAGAGACATTACAAAAATAACTTTGAGTGACCTTTGGCCAAAAGTTCCTGTCCTAGGAAAAACTGGGTGAAATGTGATACGATTCTGATATGAGGTTTTTCCAATATTTTAGAGATATGTACGGAGTGACCTTGAACTTTCAGAAGTAACCTTGATTGATCTTTGTCTATGTGTCCCTGTCCCAAGGAATATTCATATGAAATATCACAAAATTTTAGTTAAAGGTTTAAAAAATGTGAGTGCTGACGAATGAACGGACAGAAAGATGTGCACGACAACGACTATATGCACCCTTGAATTTTTTCGGAGAGCACAAAAAATAGAATCTGATGAGTTACAGAAACAAAGAACGTAAAGTGCACTATTTACAATATACAACGTATAAAGGTAAATGAGTAAAAACAAATGGAAAATGGAACAATGTCGTATTACCAAATCTTGTATGGGAGTGGAACAAAATCTCACAGATTATTTCTCACAAGATATCATCAGAAAATAACATTCATTTTAATGTAGTAAATGATGTAAGAGGGCGTACTAATCTGTAGATACCTTATTGTAGTATTCTGCATTGTTAAAGACTAGCTTGACATCCTCGAGAACTTCCTCCACAGAGCCGTAGACAAGGCACTGTAGACGATCCTTCACTATCTGGAAGTCCAACGGATGCTTGATAATCTCATAGTAATCTGGTACCTATAAATGAGAAAGATAATATCTCGTGCATAAAATTAACTGTTTCTGGTCAAATAGTTAAAGTATTACATGATCCCGATGTTCTAAATGAGTACTGCTAAAACCGAACTCAAAATTGTCCCCTATTAACAACGTCTAAATTCACTGAAAACTGTCTTGAAAAGACAACATTAAGTGACAAACCACAGTAAACTTACTTCTTTTTTATTTACGGGATTCAAAAATGGCCAGCATTGCTCATGTTTCATCATATTAGCTACTATTTGTTCACATATCTGAAAGAAGAAGAAAGTTCATAATTCCACTCCATTAGTGCTAGAAAAGTGTCATGTCCATTCACTTCCCTTGCCAAACTTAACTTTTTTGAGGAGTTACACAACTTTCAACAATTTTTCAGTAATACCAGGTCATGAAAGACTGCCAGTCCTCTCTATCAAACAAAATGGCACAACTGACATTGATAGACATGTACTATATACAGTGATGCTCCGTTTATCCGGACACGTTTGTTCCTGGTCGATCTGTTCGAATACATGGATTTTCCGGATTACCCGATCATAGTACTGGTACATTAGATGTTAAAGAGTCATATTTCTTGATGAAAGAAGGGTGTATACAGTACATGATAAAACACGAATAATAATCCTTGTACATGTATGTGTTTAATTTGTATACGAAGAAATATATATGTAATACGTATTTACATAGTACTATAATAACATCTTTAGTATATTGTACATTAACTGCAGCCTAACTTCTGAAACTTGTATGATTTTTCAACTCATTGTCCTCTACTTAAATGTTGACAGCCACCTTTGTACATACCTCGCACTTGACTAATTAATTTAACTTCTATCTCGATCGGAGTGTTTATCTAAGGTCCTGCTGTGTCATACAAATTTAAAATTGAAAAGAATTTATGTCCGGATAAATTCATACGATGTTCATGTTTTAAATATTATAAATTTTCTATAACTATAAAACAGAAGAATAACTAAAATTTAAAACTACTCTACAAAATAATGTAATGAGCACTGATTAGCACTAAGTAGGGATACGTTATCAATGATCGATCTTTGATTTACTTTTATTTCCTATCATTCAAGTAACAGTAATCTTCATTTCTGGCATGAGCATGTACTGACTCATTAAAAAGCAATCATCAATGACCACTAATATGAGGTGTGACTACACCACAGGCAGTCAATTCTTAATTGGATAGGTTATTAACATACGACAGGTAGGTGACCAGGTAAACACATCCTTTAACTTTTAAACAGACAATCAATCAGCGCAGAGAGGAGATAAGCAGTGTTGCTTTGTGTATTTATTAAACCACAGTTATTTGCTACAGCTATGTCCTGAAAGCAAAACTACAAATGTCTACTAACTAAGAGAACTCACAGATAAATCAGAAGGTGCCCTCCTGGACACTGTCTTCCCTTCATAGTATATATCACTAGAATTCTTTTTATCACTGTCTGTACTTCTTCCTCGACCCGTATCTGAGCTGCGACCTCGTCCTGTGGATCCCCGACTAGTTTTCTCTACCTTGGGAGGACGGCCTCTTCTGGCTGTAGACTGGGACCTTCTTTGTGATTTGGCTGGGGGTGCTTTCTCATCCTCATCTTCTGTTTCCTCATCCGTCTTGTCTTCATCTGTTTCCTCCTCCTCCTCTTCTGACTCTGTTTCCTCTGATTCAGATACTTCATACCTTTTCCTCTTTGGAGGTGCTGTTTGATATAATATAAGGTAAACAATATAGATGTGTTGGTTATGATTTAATGTATAACACCAGGGTTATCTGCCCAATGCATTGCTTAAGATATTGACTGATACAATGGAACTAACCAAAGAAGTGAGGGATCTTTTACATGCTAACACCTATTGTGAGATGGATTTCAATTTTCCTTATCTCCTCTGAAAGACAGGACACAAGGAAGACTCTTACAGGATCCAGAATCTAGGACTTTTCAAAAAAAGGAGACATTTAGTGGAATACTGTTATGCTAAAGTATTCTGTATTACTGTATTTCTTTTCAGGTATTTTGTGAATGGGGTCCAGGCCAGTGCAATTAGGAAATTTAGCAGTGTTTTGGGGTATTTTGGGAAATTTTCATTAAAGCTTTTATTGTCAGCCTGGTCAGAAAAACAGCAATACATAATACTTTAATTGCTATAAATGAACACTTTTTAAAACTCAAAGAGTGATGTCCCTGGATCTCCTTGCTGCAATCTGGTTACCATTTTTTTCAAGTACAATTTCTGTAGAAGCACTCAGATAACAGCATCAAGCTTTCATAGCCTGACACTGTTTCACCTGTGACAGAATCTAACATAATGAGGTGCTGAATTTGTCATTCGATTTAATGCCGATACCAATAACATTCTGCTCTTTAGAGGCGGGGATTCAGGTGACTAGATGGAAGACTTTCAGTCTGAAACTCTTAAATTTAATAATGCTTGGCAGAAAAGTGTGTCTATTTTCTTTTTTTTTTTTAACTTTTCATACTTTTTTAATTTCTTTTCTTCTCACTGTATCTATTATTGTGAGAAATTTTGGTCTTTATTGTTCTGAAATCATACACAACTATGTCAATGTACCTTAGGCACCTGCCTTTAAAAGCACTGAAAGGAACCTGATTGTTGACAATGTCAAATTTGACATTTGTTTGCTACGTTCAACTTAATAAAATTGGAAATATGAATTAAATCACAAGGGTAAATTGTATACAAAGTTTCAGCTTCATCAGATTAGGAATTCTAATGGCTGCAGGTGGGGAAAAAACTTGTACAATAAAATGATTGTCTGACCTAACATGATGTCAATATAATCAAATTCTGCACCAAATGCCATGTGTTAAGAGGGAAATCTATTGGTGTATTGTGATTTGAAAACATCACCATGAGCCATGCTGGCTCAACAACAGTGCCCTATATATAGACATATATAATGACTATCACAGTACACTGCTACATGTAAATCATCTGATGCAAGATTCCAGTATACTCAGAATCTATGCTAGTAAATTCACAACATTTCATATATACATGTCCATTACCTTGAAGTGTTGTGTCAATATGTAAGTCAAAGGTCTGCTATATCCACACTTAAGAACAATCATTGGATAATGCAAAGACTATCTCATAGAAATAGAAGCACCAACTGTATACTAGTAATAAATTTACTTATACTACAGGAACTTTGATTTCAATCGTTGAATAATACCCATCTTTGCTAATCAAGTGTCTGATTCGCTCGGGAGATGAGGGAATCGGACGCTTGGCTAGTGACGTTGAATAATACTGTACAGTAGATCTTCTTCTTAGGAGGTTTAAAAATAGTATCTAATAGGAAAAAAAATGATATACCTCTTTTTTGTTTTCTGGCTTGCATTACTGATGTCTTCGATCTTGTTTTTCGTTTCTTTCCCGTCTTACAGTAATTGCATACCCACTGACCTCTGAAAACATAGAGAAGTATTAGAGGAAATGACCATGGCACATCGGAGGGCTGAGGGGATGATCATAACACAGCTATCTTATCTAGTGCACCTAGCTAGAGAATGTCAAGAGATGTCTAGCCAAAAAGGATATGATAAGCAGAAACAAAGTTTTTGTATGGTAAAACAGACAAAGCATGAAAGTACATTTCCAAGTAAAATTTATGGTCCGGTGTATTTCACGATATTTATTCAATTTCCATTTTATTATACACTTGAACTCTTATTATTCTAAAACATAAATACATTTTGATTGCACACACTTTAGTATCTTAGCATTGAATTAGCTTTATAGAATATTTTTGTTGAAACTATTCTGTTTCTCAAAAACTTGGTCATAATGAAACGTGACCTTTTCTAAAACCTTATTTCTAATCAAGATACCACAGACATAGAGCAAAAACAGAATTATGATTGTTCTTAAATTTAATGTCATAGGATAGTCTAATACTTATTATTACGTTGGACATAAGGATACAGTATTGATGCCACACTGAATACTGTTTCGAAAATAACGGTCTGTAGTAGCAACACACTTTAAATAGATATCAGTACTCTTAGTCGGGTAGTGATACTTTTGGCATATTGAATCCTATTCAAGACGGAATTCCTTAAACTAAAATGAAGTTCAAGTTGTTAAAGTCGTGTAAAAAATGAACATTCCACTTCAACAAGAATTGCATGGTAAACAAACCGAAGTGAAGAAAAGAAGTAAAGTAATGAAAATATATCTGACAACGGAGTCAAAAGTTCATCTGTTTGGATTTTATTTACAAAACAGCTCCAATATATGAAGGGGGTATAAATTAAATGTAAACAGTGTCCCGAATAACTCTTATACAGCGTTCTGAGAAGTAATGCTGATTATTTTGCAAGAAAATCTGAGATTCAAAATGAAAATTATCGTAACTAGAGGGGCACCTGAGGGTTGAATTATGAGCTGCTCTACTTAAAGCAAACCCCATATTTATTTTACCTTGGAGGACGCCTGAGAGGTGGATCGTGACATTCCAGATGGTAGGCAGCTGGACACTGAGCACACAAGATGAGGTCCTCATCTCCCTGACATTCACAACAGGTGCTCTCATGTTCTATGTCCTCCTCATTCTGTTCTTCCTCTTCATCTGAACTCGACTAAACAAAAAAGAACATAGGAGTAATAAGGAAAGAACACATGAGTAATAAGGAAAGAACATAGGAGTAATAAGGAAAGAACACATGAGTAATAAGGAAAGAACATGAGTAATAAGGAAAGAACACATTAGTAATAAGGAAAGATCATGAGTAATAAGGAAAGAACACATGAGTAATAAGGAAAGATCACATGAGTAATAAGGAAAGAACACATGAGTAATAAGGAAAGAACACATGAGTAATAAGGAAAGAACACAGGAGTAATAAGGAAAGAACACATGAGTAATAAGGAAAGAACATGAGTAATAAGGAAAGAACACATGAGTAATAAGGCAAGAACACATGAGTAATAAGGCAAGAACACATGAGTAATAAGGAAAGAACATGAGTAATATGGAAAGAACATGAGTAATAAGGAAAGGACGCATGAGTAATAAGGAAAGAACACATGACTGATAAAAAAAAGAAAACATGATTATGAAGAAAGAAGCAATAGTAATATGGTAAGAAACATGTAACTTTTAAAAGAATACACGACAAAAATCATGGAATACTTGACTTATAAGGAAAAAACATATTACTAAATAAAACAATAATACAAGTTAAAACAAGAAACCTTCTAAAACGGTATGACTGAATTGCAAAGCATAATCAGACTGTTCAATGAAACGTAAAACCAAGTTCAAGGTCACCAAAATTTTTGTCAGTCAGGAAGAGCTTGTCAGTGTCTACAAATTGACCAAGTTTGAAGTTGGTACCATTAACGGAATGCTGGAGATCAAGCTAAATGCAAATTGTTGACCCCAGACGGATGGACACTCAGACTTCACCAATTCATAGACCGAACTTGCTCTAGAATCCGGTCAAAAACATGTAGATATAACATCACATATTAAATCTTTGACACTTTGAGGCTCTCCATAAAACATTCTGTATGAAAATCCTATTCTGAAACTATTGGTTGCATTCCATGATTTCATAAAAATGCTATACTTACATCTGAATTTCTGTCTCTGTAACTCTTTGGTAACTCTCTCACCTTTCTTCTCTGAATGGGCTGAAAAAGCAATAAAGAACAATGTTACATCAAAAGATTTCAACACCAAACTGTTTAAAACTTCTAATTTGTAGCACAGCACAATCGCCATCTGCAGGTGGGTATCTTTTTTGTGCTCTGCAAGCTGCACCTTCATGTCATAGCCATCAGATGTACATCTATACCGACCATGGAATCAAATAGTTTGGTGCCGAGAACCATCTCAATACAAGCTGTGCTTGTTTACCACTCTCGAATGCCTCGATGATCGCCAAGTTCTCTCATCACATGAGTATACCATTCCAGAGAGAAAACTTGTTTATAAAGTGTGCAAGGGTACAATCAAGTTCTTTCTACCCGACCTACATATATTCACATGTAAAACATCTCAAAATCCATAATTGTTGTTAAATCCAACAAGTTGATTACATAACCTGTTAGATGACCACTCTTTAACAGGCATTCCCCAAAAAGTACATGTAAATGCAAACCTTGGAATAGAGGTCACATAGAGGTAACTTTTAAAGGAGTTTGTTTTGCAAGAAAACACTGGGATCCAGAAAGTGGCCTTTATATGGAGTTACTCTCTTGAACAGATTCATAATAATAAAAGTAATTTCACCGCTGTAAAATATGAAAGTAACATGTAGATAATATCACAAGATCATTTTCCACTTACTGAGCATGCTGGACATAACCAATCTCCCTTTGGTATGTCATACAAGGCTGGTCTAAGGCAATGCATATGGAAAGCTTGGTTACAGTCATCGCATAATAGTAAAGCCTCTTCATTGCCCTTCTTCCTACAGATTTTGCATTTCTAGAAATAGATCAGAAGAGCACTTGAGACGATTTAAAACAAAAGTGCTTTAAAATGCCTACATTTGGGTTGCAGAAAAGGTTTATTATATCGGATTACAGTTTAATTCTATCCATGTATTTCACACACAAAATCATGTATAAGAGAAATGATTCAAAGACAGACCTGGACTGGACTCTCCCTCTGATCATCAATATATCTGTCACACCATACAGAACTTATGGTAACACCAACATTAATCAATTACCAACATTTTATCGGAGGCTGCTATGAAAAGGAGGATTTGCGATTTGGGAGGTTAAAGAGAAACCTCAAACTGGTAGGCAAAAAGTGTAGCAGACTAAGTCAACAGACCAGGTAGCTCTTTGGCAGAACATCTGCATGGTTCATGAAAGAACCAAGACCTGAACCAGCAAGGTCTCTTTCCCATTTATGTGGAGGACCAAGATTACTTACAGCATTTTCTGCAGATTTCTCCCACTTCACACATGAATCCAGTATACCTAGTAAGACATGAAGCCGAGACAGGGTTGATGCACCCTCTACTGCCTCCCTCCATCTGGTTATTCCCACTGGAATTTTAGCTTCTTCCTCTTTAAATGAAGATAATTTAAATTTTATGTTTAATATCAAAAACTATTAAATAACTTTATGAAGATTCATTTGAATATGAAAATATTCAATATATTACAGTTTGGGAAACATTAATCTGGTTTACTGTTAAGTTTCGAACGATAAAACCAAAAGTATCCATGTCAAATTCTCAGATGCGACTTCACATTAACATTATCCTGGGCTTCAATGAAAGTTCAAACATTTCCAGAGATGCTGCAGCCGATGTTGGGACTGGTGCCCGTAAAATACTTATAACCGGCATGCACTGTATTCATGTATGATGATCTAATGACTAAGTGTAATGAGATTTTCAGCAATGAAGAATTTTTCATTTACAAAAGTAAAAGGTATTTCTAAGTAACTTAATTGAAAAAATAAATTGAGGAAAAAAAACCGATACTATTTCATGTTGGGAATTGGACCAAAATGTCGGCCTCAAAATAAGCTGATAGCATTCATAAGACGAGAGTTGTAAGAAGACTGAGTTCTGAAGCAACAATATTGAAATATCAAGAGTTTATTTTAAATAGGTCAATCTTCAAGGTCAGAACATAAAAAATTCTGATATGTAATGAAAGGTCTTGTCACAAGGAATACACACATGGAATATTTATGCCCTATCTCTTCCTGTTCATAAGTTACAACCAAGATCCAAGTTTTTTAAAAGTAGGTCAAACTTCAAGGTCAAGGTCACAAAGTAAAAATATTTGGTAGCCAATGAAAGGTCTTGGCTCAAGGAATACACATGTGAAATATGGAAGTCCTGTCTCTATTGGTTCTGAAGTTATGATACAGGTTAAAGCCTTTGCCTACGGATGACGACGACAACAACAGGCTTATGACAATAGCTCTACTGACATTGGTCTTGGTGAGCTAAAATTTGTCATAGAATAAAAACACACACACTAGTCAGGTATATCTAAATAAGAAACCCTTGGTTTGAGTGAAAACATGAACATGTAATGCATAGTAAATCCTACAGAAGTGAATGAAGTTATAGTTTTCCCAGGTTCTTTTTACCTACCTTTGCTCTCCTCTTCTTCATCACTACCTGGTTCTAGTTTTACAGGCTTTGGCTTCTTCTGTCGCATTATGCCTTCTCGGAATTTCTCCAGCACATGCTCTTGTGTATCCAGAAGACATTTTCCCTATATGAAATAAATTGTGGTAATAATCATTTTGCAATTTCATAATTTGTATTATGAACATACTTTTCAGAAAACAGGAAGAGAAATAAACACCCCCCCTCTCATATTTCTTAGTTTGGCGAAAGAAAAAAAAAAAGGGGGGGGTGGGGGGGGGGGGGGGGGGGGGCATCAGTATTCAGTCTCACTGAAAGACAAGACACCCAACAAAATGCTGGTGGTCTTATACCCAGGACCTCCTGGTTCCAAGCCAAGACAGGAGACTAAAAAGATGCCAGTGGGTCCTGTATATCAAAGACCTCTTGGTCCCAAGCCAAACCAGGAGACCAACAAAATGCCAGTGGGTCCTATATATCAGAGACCTTATGGTCCCAAGCTAAAGTGGGACACCAACAAGATGCCAGTGGTCCTATAACAGAACCTCTTCGTCCCAGGTCAAGATGGGACACCAACACATGCCAGTAGGTCCTATACCAGGACCTCTGGGTCCCAAGCCAAGATGGGACACCAACAAGATGCCAGTATGTCCTATACCAGGACCTCTTCATCCCAAACCAAACACCCGAGAAATTGAGCTACATCAGCAGAGGACAAAGGACTGGATTTAATGGAATTTAATCATTGAATTCTTAAACTTGCATCTCCTTTCATTAATCAAGTTCATTGGCAATAAATAAACATATTATATTATATAAACAATTATCACTGCATTTTCACATTAATGTCAATTTTTATATTATTGTGAAGCTAACCAGAGTTCGAATATCTTCTGAAGTTTCTAAGCATTTTTCCCATGCTGCAAAATCCTCCACACCGCCTAATCCTCCATGTCGAAGCCGAATCTCTGTTTCTAACAATTCCTGAAAAATAATACATAGGCTTCAAACACATTCTTTTACCTATCTACAAAATGAGTATGTATTCAAAGATTACCAGCCACCAAAATTTTTAGATTATACATGGTAATATAGGATAAATAATCTTTCACAAACATATCACTACCCATTAATTAATATTTACCTTTATAGGTATTTTACATAAAAGAGACAGTAATTCAAATAAAATATACATGACCTTTTTATACTTTATAAGATAACAATAATAAGAACACTCTGTCATGAACTTTCGGCTACTTGGCCTTTATCAAGTTACAAAACGATTCACAATTAACAGTTATGTGACGTCCATGCTCATCCTATAAATGCTTCAGCATGAAATTTTATATTTTTGAATTTTATGCTGAGGCATTTATAGCAAGCATGGATTTCACATAGCTGTTAATAGTCAGTCGTTTTGTAACTTGATAAAGGCTAAGTGACAGAGTATTCTTCTTCTTGTTATTTATTATTCTTCTTCTTATTATTATAACCAATGCGTTTCCCTTTGGAAGTCTAAGAGAGATTTTTATACGATAACATACATACAAAACTTGATCAATATTAACTTTAGATATAAAATACACACCTTTTTAAGAGATTCCATCATATCTTTATCTCCATCTGAATTCCTTAATTCTAACTCTTTTCTGAAATTAATAAGGAAAAAGGTGTCTTGATGGTCGTAACCCTACTACTAGAATAACCTCCTTTTAAACACCACTATACTTGTACAAAAAATGAGAAGACTAAGCATCAAATCCATGTACTAGTGTAGAAAGAATTTCGATGACGAGTTGTAATGGGATAGAATAAAGAAAGGTCAGACCAGGATATGATACATGACCTTGTCTTAGTTCAGCATTACAATTAAACTATATAACCTATACAGTGAGGTTTGACTTCATTATTAACTAGATCTACCTTAAAACTCGCGTTTATGGCATACCGGATGCAATGAGTGATTCTGAATGTTGAATAAGCTTGGTTGAAAATGGGTTACATACACGGCTGAAAAAAAGCGAGATTTGCATCTTTCCTTACTCTATTTTACAACTAACCTTGCCCTATATATCGCTGTTTTGATGTCAGAGTATCGCTTCTTGATTTCTGCCTTCAGTTTGCCCTCCCTTACACCCTGTGCATGCAGATTCTCTATGAGAGAGTCCAGCTCCTTCATAGTCTCATATGTAAACCACAGGTTTTGTCCACAATGAGGAATTCTGAAAAAAGAAATGAGAGAAACACCTCCTTAAAAGGATAAATCAGGATTATGAATAATTTAACACAAATTAATTATACTACACTAATATTACTTCAATAAGAGGGAACAAGAGTGTACCTTTCCTTGGAAGAAACACTGCCTGCAAGAAGGATTTAACTGACATTCATTAATGAAATATTTTCTGAGTGGAAATTGGCAAGCAGAAAAACTGAAATTAAAATCAGAAATAGAAGAGTCCTATTTGGACAAAAAACACATGGTGTGGCACCTAAATAATAAAACAACATTTGATCATAACCTCATGGTGACCTTGATCTTGGACTTGACACATGCATCCCAATGTCCATTCATGGCCGAACTTTTTATATATATTTGGTTGGGACACCGCTGGTAGTTATCTTAATCCCAAATTAACTCTGAGGCTAATGAAAGTCAAGTATGCATGAAATGTAAATTAGATACATTACTCACAATCTATCATGAATCGTTAATATAACTTTGGTTTGGTTACCTCAAAGCTGACCTATATGTTAAGATTAACAGAAGTTAATGAAGAGTTAAATGAGGGAGAGATGCAGCATCTGCAGCATGCATCACAATGCCCATCCTCAGATGAACCATCCATACACATTTACTTGGTGTCCTACTTGGTTCTCTCAAAACTCTTGATTAACTGTAATCCAAGATTCTCTGCCCTTCTCCCACTTTCAATATTGGCAGTTTGTGGGAGAGGCTCAGAGAGACTTTCTTCATCAAAAGTTGGAATTTTAGCAATACCATGCAGTATCGGGATGTCCAAGCCTCTGGTGAAAAATGAACATTTGCACAGCCAATTTTCAACTTATAATCGCTAGCTGACAGGGCGATTCCAAATGCATTGTTGACAAGGGTAAAAGTATTCCAGAAATGGAAGTTAATAAACTGAAATTTCAGTTCTTTAAAGAATCTAATTTAACTAGCACTATATAATGTCTTGTATGGTAATGACCCTCTATTTGCTGGAGGCTAGAACACTTACGTTTTCTCTGGATCCTTAGTTTTGGTAGTGTCCTCTGTACCCTCAGGAACATCCATCTCCTCATCAGAAGAAGAATCAAAATCGTCTTCTTTGTTTATTTTGTTTCCAGGATTGTAATCTATGTCAGCTGTCACCCAGCCTACACAGAAATCAAACTCATGCATATCAGTAAAACATATCTCAAATATGTTGATCAGTCAACACTGAACCCAGTCAACACTGAACCAACTTGTATCTAATTACAGTTATAATGCTGTAACTGTACACTGATAAATAAGCATGTGGAACCCACTTAATAGCATGCTTCGTAACAGAATAATCTGTTTTATAGACTAGAATACCACGGCACCGAACCGACAACATTATCGACTAGCATAGCATTACGGTCCCACTTTATCAACTAGCAAAGTGTCAGTGTCACTAACCTATATTTTCAGTCTAGTGATTTTTGCAAAAATACATTTGAAAAAATAAATGTCAGCCTCTATGAATATAAAGGAGTTTTATTGTTAAAAAAACCATTTTCAAAATTAATTCCAGATTCTTTCAATTCACAATTGTGTTTATCCAAATAAATTGCTGCTCTTTATCAATACATCTTTTCTTGATAACTTCATTGTCCCTACAGAAATAAACTCCAGCACTGTAGGTATCAATGTACAAATTGACTGAGTGGAGTGATGTAAGCGTTTTGGCTACCCTAAGTCCTGCTCGGGATGAAAAATCCTAGGCTTCTGAGTGGATATAAATGCCAGGTTCATCTTTTTGATTGAAATGCTATTTATAGTGTATCTGTTGACAGGTGACCATATTAAAATTTATATATATATATATATATATATATATATATATATATATGTATGTATGTACTCAGATCATAAATGGTTTCAATTCAGTTCAAAATTAAACTCTCACAACCACAGCTTACAGAATACATTCATCTCATGACTTGGTCATTAACCTTACCCTTTTCTATGTAGAGCCCAGGTGTTGTACTGGAGAAAATCCAATATCGATTATGGTTCCTATCTGTACCTATTGGTACCTGGCGCAATACAGACTTGGCTAACGCAATGCCTTCCTGTAAGTAAGCAACAACAATTATATTCAAAACCTTGTGACTACCTGCCAAGATATATCTTATTCACAATCTACAACAACAAAGGAGGCTATGCCATAACTTATTCCTTTACTTTCATTTGCAAAATAAGAAATATTTTCTTTTATTTACCACAAACTTCTTCTCGAACATTTCCTTATCCCTTTCCTTTTTGTAAATTTCGTACTCCTTTTCTTTCCTATGGAAAAATTTGTATCATTAGTAGGTATTGACACACAAATTTAACAAAGAAATATTGTGAATTAACGATATTGACAACTAAAAGACCTTCTAAAGGAGTTCACTGCCTTGTGGCCACTCCTTTCACATCCAAATTGAATGTAATTTTGTAAGGTTTTCTTAGTTATTAAGCATTCATCGATTACCCATGACCACTAGATTGTGAGCTGGACCTTTAAAATGCTGTATTATCTTGTTCTTTCTGGGCCAGTACTTTCAAAATATAGAGTTAACATCTGTTTGTGTCATACAGCTAGTCTATTGAAGTCCATATTAACACATCAAGTAGACAAAATGTAATTTATGTACATGACAAAATCATTAATTTTATTCAGAATTTATCTGAAAGTTTTGTTTTAAAAAAGAACCATCAAAAGCAAGCAGAAGTTAGTTTCTACCTAAATGATATGTCTCTTTCGTTATGTGTACTTTCGTGTTGACACTTACATCATTTTGAAACTTACATCATTTTCTTTTCTTGATCTACTTTATCTTTTTCAGCTAGTGCTTTGGCTCGCATCAATCTCCGTCTCTTGACCACAGATGCTAGATCATCACTCTCGCCCTCCTCTACGGACTCTGGGGTTGGAGTCGGGGGTTTAGAGGAATCACTACCTGTAGTCCCATCACCACTCTTCCCATAGAAATGTGTGATCAAAACATCTAAAAGCATTTTTATTTATCAATTTTAGAAGCTTTTTAACTAAATTTTTCCAGAGGGAAGTTGATACATAAAAAGAAAGACACTATTTTCCCACCCTTTTCTGAATGACATTCTTACTTTCTATACCTCTTACTGACTATAATGATAAAATCAAAGGACTCAAAAGTCCTGAGAGTCGGCTTTGCTGATTTTAAGTATGTAATCATTTTACCATTTTAGTGGTGGATTCAGGATTTCAGGAAAATGGAGGGGGGCAAAAATTAGGTCTTTGTTGCAACTACATCGTCATTATACCTATGTACAAAATGCTAATAAAATTTGCTCTCTTCATACTATCTTACGGTAAAGAGTTTGCAATTGCTTGTATCCGAAATGAACGAGCAATCGACAACTTCATGGCAACAAGTTTTACTGCATTGTTGTCACGAGTCGAAGCTGAGCCAAGGAACGACATTCCTTCAAGTGGGACATTAAATAACCATCTTATTCACGATTCTCATAATGTTTTAACATCATTTATATTTAGAAACATACAACATTTACCTAAATATTTATATTGCATTTTCATTATCAGAGGAAATGCGGGAAGATCGATCTTTAAATTTGTCATATATGTGAAAAAGAACTTAAGTTCCAGAACATGTTGGGGAAAACTTTGATTGAAATATCTCGATAAAAACAAGCGATACAAGATCAAGACAAATGCTTTGTCCGGAGAATTACACAATCGAGTACATCCGACGGTGTCGGTGGTAAACACATCGTAAAGTAGTCACAACTACATATTATTACGAGAAATTTGAAAACATCATTGCAACTCCTTTTTCAAGTTATTGAAACTAGTTTATGTTTAGCTTAAATTAACTGAGTTAAAGGTACATTGTGCTGATCAAGAATTTTTAAGACAACATCAGTAATTTTTCGGCACTTTATTTTTCAGCAGCGTAGTATTCTCTATATCGGTAGTGAAAGTTATAACCCCTGAAAGGAAAGTGATTGCAATGAGTGCGGCTTCACCGAAGCCGACTCAAAAAAGTGTTCATTCTTACTGTTGGAAAGGTTTAGTTCAGCATTAAGTAAAAAAGAAGAGCAATACCTAGTGTGGAAAACATGACTTCAGATGGACGGACAGACAAAAAACCACACTTTAGCTTCATTTAGAACATTACATTAAGTATTTGAGAATCAATCCAAAAACTGAAGTAGACAAGGTGATAAAATAGTGTTATAAGTTTGATAATTAGGAGGGGATCAGAAACTTGTGTATAAATCCTTTTACTGAAGAACTGGTCTTCCTTCTCTTCTTCTCAATTAGCAAAACCACCAAATCTATCGATCCGGGGACATAAAAATTAAATTCACAACTTCCAAGAAAACCTGGAGTAAACCATGCATTCACCTTTATTTTTATCACTAGATTCTTTGTCTTTTTCTTCTTCTTCCTTAACTTTTACTTTCTCTTCTTTTGCTAATGATGTAATGTCTTTCTTTTCTTTCTTAACCTTCCTCAATGCATCATTCTTTTCTTTCAATTGCTTCAGTTTTTCTTTCCTATTCAAGTAAATACAATACTCTTGTTATCTGTATTTTAATGGAATACTGAGACACACTAGTACATAATCCATCATTCAAATGCTTGGCCTAAGGACAAAACTTTTGTGCAATGCATCATTAAGATGTAGACACTAAATAAGTGAGATGACTGTGGCATGATGCAAAACAACAGAGAAACCTCAATACATGTACCTTTCTATCTTTATTATTAATCTTTTCTCAAAGCAAAATATTTGTTACCAAAGCAATGTTGGACAAGTGCTGTAATCAACTGCGGGGTCATTACACCCTATTTTAGTACGGTGGCTAGGGCCACAGGAATTGGGAAAAGAGCATTCTTATGCACCAAATCAGGAATTTTCTAATGCTGCATTGAATGTTCACAATGAATTTACCTTGAAGATTACAGAATGTTTGGTGACCTATATACTGAAAATCTCATCAATGACATGCCTAATTTCTGGCTTGCTCTTCACTATTCACAGAGCAATTAAAAGCAAAATAACTTAATACAGGATTCATGAAAATTTATATCTTTTTATCCCAGCAAACAGAAAAAAAAAAGTAAATGTATGATCTGTAAGAGAAGGTAGTTTTTTGCCAGATAAAAGCAAACAATGCAACTAATAGCTGCAGAATTTCACTTTTGTTTTACTAGCTATTGAAACTGAATCTTAAAAGTATCAGAATATGGATAATATAGCAAAGCCAACTTCCCATGACAGCAGCAAATTTCAGTCATTCTTACCAGAGTTCAGATGACTGGTGTTGCTGCTCCTCCATATATTCCTGCACTGAGTAAGTTCCCATGATCCTTAGACATAGTCCCTTCAGTATACAAACTTTCTGCGTTGGGTCCAACTGATACATTTCTTTATTCTCAAGGAGCTGAATGATATCGTCAGACTGTAATAAGAAAGGGTCAGCTGTCATACATGTATTCAAGAAGACATATTCTACCTCTTTACATCAATATAATGTAAAATAACCACCAGTTTTTGTCATTACAACAATAAGCTATACATGAGCAATAGCAATACCTCTTCCTTGATTGGCAAAGCTTATTTATCTTGTTTACCGTTTCCTAGAGAACATAATATAGGTTTAGCCTCACATATCCATATTTCTATTCTGTCTTCTACACTACTATTAATATTTACCTCTCTTCATGCATAATTTTTTAATTAACCATTACCTTGAATGACCTAACTCTGATGTTTCTTGCTAAACACAAATTCTACTTGAAGTAACCCCTGCTCTGTGTAAGAACACATGACCATAGATAGACAGCTCAAACTCATCAACTCATAAGCACAATGACGTACAAAGAGAGGGACAAACATGTGCTCTTAAAAAATTTAATGGATAGCAAAGTAAATAATTATAGCTGAAATGAACAAAGCCAATATTCACTTCACTTGTGATTTCCATACCCATTTGTATAGAAATATTCTTCGCTTACTATTTCCATACCCATTTGTATAGAACTATTCTTCACTTACTATTTCCATACCCATTTGTATAGAACTATTCTTTACTTACTATTTCCATACCCATTTGTATAGAACTATTCTTCACTTACTATTTCCATACCCATTTGTATAGAACTATTCTTCACTTACTATTTCCTCCTCCACCATTTCCTCGCCACTACCGTCACTTTCCTGATCGTCGATGTCCTGCCTACGGAGGCAAAGTCTGACCAGCTCTGATGATGTGTATGGATTGACTGGAATCTCGCTAAGCTGCATCTTGATCTCCTGGTAATCCTACAAGGACAGGGTAACCATCTTGACATTCATATAATACTAATAAGGTTCTATAAATACACCAGAGTACTGTAAACAGGGCATAATACAACTGTCAGAACTTTGTTAATAAAAAAATATCCTTTAAAATATAATGTACAATTATGTAACACAACAATGTACTCCTTCCCTGGCTTGGGATTTATAAAGATTGAATGACATAAACTGTCAAATTAAACAGAACAAAACACATCTGTAATGCTGAGAATT
The DNA here is from genome assembly GCA_035048485.1 of Pteria penguin. NCBI lineage: Eukaryota > Metazoa > Mollusca > Bivalvia > Pterioida > Pteriidae > Pteria > Pteria penguin. The sequence continues at coordinate 1,735,023 of CM068591.1, read as the reverse complement.
TTTAAATTTTATGTAAAACACAATCCAGGTTTAATCTGCAATGAAGAGTTGAATAGGGCCGTCCTGTAGCCCTAACCTGACAACTGAGAATGTAAAATAGCGAAGAGTCAGGAATGGATATTCTGTTTGTAGTTATACAATGAAGCATATAAGAAATAAAACGATGACTAAAAAATTCCATCAAGGTTTAGGGTAAACTTCATGCAGAGAATGATATAGGTCAAGGTCATGACAGTCTTGTTATAAGAAACAGTTTTGCCAAGTATAAAGCTGCAGATATTTAGCATGAAAAAAATGAAGTCCAGATAAAGAAATTTCATTACAATCTAAAATGACTGACCTCAGAGTCATATAATCTGCATCAGTCATGACACTGCCTTGTCATAATCATAATGAAAAATTGTGCCGTGTATGAAGCCGCAGAAGTGAAACATGAACAAAATATAGTTCAGACACCAAGTTTATTTCATTAATGCCTAACTTTAAAGACACAAGAAAGCTACTTTGCCTTTAAGGACATTAACAGACTGTAACCACTGTGATATTTTTTTAATCTATCTGCTATACGAAAATTCATAGTCTAAAGACCATATCATCAAGCAATGATCAGGTTACAAGCTTTACATTTTACCTCCTGAACCAGAGCTTAGTGATTTCTGAAAATATGAATCGATCAGTAATATCTATGCATTTGCACAGTACAGAATAACTTGTATTGTTTGTTACCTCTGACAGCTGATCTTGAAGTAAAGTCTGAAGCAGCACAACTAATACCCTCCCGAGATAAGCAAAGCCTTCCTTACCAGTACACAAGGCCTTCATTAGAGCATCTGAAAATACATCAGACTATGATAAACCTCTGAAATTAACTACAATCATTTCATGGTACGTCTGTATTCGACAACGTTCAGAACTCTTCTTAACAAAAATTCACTCAAAATAAGAAATTTGTCACAGAGGTTAAGACATTGAAACAACTTTGCTTCCAAGGACTTTTACTCCTCACTGGTTGGAGACAACTGACATATCTGTGTAATTTGAAAGTTATTACCAAATGCAATGTAAAACATGTGGCTGTGTGAAGGAGTTCAGATTGTAATACTCATTTGTATTGTGACCATTACTTGGATGCCATTTTCTCCCTTATTCACAGATATCCTTACAAGAGATATGAAATGATCAGTCTGTCAACCCTAGGGGAGTGAATGACAAGCTACATGATCTATTTTGTGCTCAATTTTAATATGAGCAAACACGACACAAGTCAATGTCAAGCAAACAATTTTTTTATTTCCCAGCATAATGCAAGGGAAAAATGACAATTTTAAGAGAAAAGTTAATCAATGGGAGAAAACAATCAATCAATACTATCCGATGATGAACGAGAAGTCCACAAACCCGTGTGTCAAGTTACAAAACCATATCTCCGCATGGCCAAAGGGAACTTGACACTCGGGTTTGTGGATACCCCAATCATCAACAGATATTAGACGTAGATTCTATTAATCAAAGATAAAGTTGTCTTTTCACCAACATGATCAGGAAAAGGATACTTTGTAGTACAATGACATTCAGTTCACAAAATAAATGCAATTTATCTTATCAGCAAAAATACACATACATACAAAGATGGAAAGAATTTATCATATCAATAAAAACACACACGTATATATGTATTTATACACAGGATATAAAGAAGTGTACCTGTATATATAGGGTACTCATCATCCGGCATCAGCAAACCTGAGTAACAATTCACAAACTCTGTTACCATGGCAATATCTCCAAACAACTCGTTTGGGAGATTATCAGGTGTTGGGACAAGTTTTGGGGGTGGTAAAGGCAATAACTCTAGGTCTTGGTCCTCAAATCTCTGTTAAATACAATTAAAAAAAAAATATCAACTGTGAAATCTGTGTGACAACTTTATATTTCAAAATTAAAGGATAAATTCAATAGGTCATAAAACAAAGTACATGCATGTGTACAAGCTTTAGGTAAAAGTGAGCAATTTATCCATTTTTACCTTTTTCAGCTCCCTCTGTTTTTCCTGTAACTTTTTCTTTTGTTCTTGTTTCTTTTTCTTCAAATATTCAGCTTTTTCTGTTTCAGTCATAGCTGCCCTACAAAATACAAAGACTCTTTGTATAAACTAGTGCCAGCAAATGACTGCATTTGTTTTAGAGTGGGGTAAAAAGGTCAAAGCAAAAAGCCTGTTTGAAATTATTATGGAGTTATAACACCAGAAGAGTGTTATACACTTGCTTTTTACAACAATCAAGCACTTGTACAGCAAACTCTACATGTATCTCAATGATGTAGTCATTTACTAATATAATCATGCCAATCACACTTGACAAAATTTATGTCCTCTACCAAACTTGTGTATAATTATTGTAACATCAATAAGAAATGTGCAACTTCAACCTATACCTACTTCATATCAACATTTTTGTGATGGGAATCCCTGCCTGTGTGATATCGTACATGTATAATAGCTTAGTAAATAAAAATTTGAAACTTTTAAAATTTTATTAAAAAATGTTTTATTATACAGTGCACACTCAAGTTAGGCTTCTCCTGTAAAAAGTATAGGTATAAAATTATGCTTAGTTTGCATCTATTTGAACATTATCAAATAACTCGGAAACCTAGTCTGCAGTATTTAATCCATGCAAAGACCTTTGTTCTTGGATATGATATTTCAGAGCTTTATAAAACTGTAAACTTACAGCTTCCGTTTCTCCTCCATCATCTCAAACCTTTTTATTACTAAATCTTTGACATCTGTTGGCAGTCTTTTCCTTTGTGAAGCATTCAGGACTTTGGCTGCTTGTAATGCCAATGCTTTGTATTTGTTTTCATCATTTTGTTTAAAGGCCCGCACTAGTTTAGAGACAATAGCTGGTGTTTTGGGAGGTGACACTACTCCTGATTTGTCAGGAGTTTTCAGTCCTTTTTCTGGAGTCTTTAATGATCCAAGAGAAGATTTTTTCTTTTCAGGAGTCTTTGAACCCTTTTTGCTTGACAACTCAAATAACGTCATCTGTTTCATACCCTAAAAAAGAAAAGATTGCAGAATTTAGACCATAAGAAAAGATTGCAGAATTAAGATTATAAGAAAAGATTGTAGAATTAAGATCATAAGAAAAAGTCAACAATGTGGTGAAGTACTCACAAATTATCAGACTATGGTTTTATTAAATGGAGTAAGATTATGAGAATCTAGAATCACCTCTCGTCCCAGATCGAAAGATATTCTAGATTTTTTTTCTCGCCAAATTAACCCCCCTTTCTGTGCTCCTTCATTCCTGACACTTTACACATGTCCTAGTTTCAATACTACGCTAAAAACAATTCCAGATAGGAAAGTTATTTTAGTAACAATAATAGTGTGTAACAAGAACATGAAACCAGTCAACGCAAGTAAACAAACATATAAATATAAAAAAGAGTTAATTAAAACTTTTTTGTATCTCAATATGTATAGTAATAATTACATAGTAATACACCGTGCTAGATTGATGTTCCAGATCGATTGATCTAGAACTCCACTTCTGGTGGAATTATTCAGTCTCGTCTGCGAGAATATTTGATCTAATACATGTATTTGCTGCAACTTCATTTGACCTATGGAAATTCAATATCAATAGCGACGTTTCAAGTTACGCCACAACACCGTTACGAGTGTGGAATTATACATATCACGTCAATAAAGTTCCACTGTCCCATTTCTGGTGTCACAATGTAAACTATGTACACCAGAAACGACGCTGAGGAACTTTTTTGACTTATCAGTTAGAATAAAAACGGTAATCCGGAGGAACACGAAACGGTGCTATTTCAGTTATATCAAGTAATGTCTGCCCAGGAAATACGATACCCAAGTGAGAGTTGAAAGGTGTGATTTTTTTGTGAAATTCTGAACCAATCTAGTCAGTATAAGTAGCTTGCTGGTCTGATACCATACATCTGGAGGTCAGGTTTTAAACATGTCATTTATATAAGTAGCTTACTGGTCTGATACCACACATCTGGAGGTCATGTTTTCAACATGTCATTTATGTAAATTCATATTCAACACATATAATATGCTTGTCACAAATTTACTTTCTATTTCTTCTGTAGTACCAATTATTTTTAATCTTTAATGGAACTAATTCTTACAAATGTGATAACAATAACCCCGCCCCTTTTGTTATTGCATGACTTTATGTGAAATAGGTTGGTTATCTCATAACATTCTCCAAGCGATGGTCTTGTATAGCCATGGCCCGGTCTCCTTCTGGTCATATAAACCACGCCTATTCCAATGCTAAGGCAGTAACTACTTGGATGGTATCACATACATGTATATTATTTACTTTCACTTTGTAACTCCACAGGAAGGATATGACTAGCAATGTATTGGTATCACCCAGAAGGTGCAGATATTTTTCTTGATGAAGCTGAGGTCAAAGTGATTAAAACTACTCCAAATATCTGAATGGTGAAACATTTCCAAGGAATATGTGTTTCCCTTGGAAGACTCTTAAAATACCGTAATTGAATTAGATACCTTTTTGGACGGTGATTTTTTTAGATTTGAAAGGGGTTTTTCTTCATCGCTATCAGAGGCAGCACTTTTTTCCTTTTTCTTTTCTTTGTTCTTCTTTTTCTAAGAAAATTTACAGAATAAATCACACTTGAAAGTAACAGTAATACTCTACAGGTATAAATGAAAGATATTTTCACTTCATGTTCTTGAAAGTAAAACATTTAAAAAAATTTTCATTCAATCTGTTTGCAACAGCCACTGGTTGTTGGGGATAACAACCATTAAACTTTTACAAACTCTCATTATATTATACGAAGTTTCAACAGAATTAAAATATTTCAATATATTACAATGCACTCGAAACATCTGAAAAGTACAAAAGAGATCTGAATTGAGCATCTTTAAACAAGATGAAGGATCACCGATACATTGTGGTAAAACTCGGATTGCAACTGGCATTAACTACCTCAGATTTTTCCTTTAATTCATGTCTTTCAATATAGGTTTTAGTGTCTTTACCCTTCCTATGCTTGTCAAACGCATGATGACAGTATAATTTTATCAGTCTTCAATGGAATAAAATTAGGGAAAAATCTATCAGGTCAAACCAGAATATATTTGATTTCTAGATAAATTGCTAAATACTTTGGAATAATATTTGATGTTCAAAAGTTTTTACAAGAAATGAAGTTCATATATTGATATTATACTTGATAATTTAATAATACTATATTTAAAATACTACAAAATCTTATAAAATACATCAAATACATAGTTTTTACCTTCAAAGGATCATGTTCTTTTTTCTTCTTTTCTTTCACTTTACCTTCCTTATCTTTCTTCTTTTTCTTTTTCACTGAAGAAAGGGACTTTTTCATTTCTTTGCCATGTTTAGCGGGGGAAGCAGATTTTCCTTTTAGCGATACAGAATCTTTCAGTTTTGACAGAGGTTTGTCTTCGTCACTTTTCAATTTAGATAAAGGTTCATCTTCATCACTACTTTCACATGATATGATTTCAATGTTGCGACCAGTATCTTTAACTGGGGAATTTTTCTTTGGTATTTTGTACTGTGATAAAGGTGATTTAGGCTGCCCAGTTGGTGAAGAGTGAGATTTTTTGAGAGGAGACCCTGTTAAAGTGATTTGTTTTTTGTTGTCTTTACCCTTATCATGTGTCTTATCTATTTTTGCTTTCTTTGCAGATGATGATTCATGACCCGACTTCGATTTCCTTTTCTTTGCTCTTTCTTCCTCAGCTTTCTTGGCAACATCTGTCATCTAGAGTTAAAAATGAAGAATACATGTCATCTAGTTACAAATGAACATCTATCATCAAGCACCACCTACAGTGATACAGTGCATTCCGGGTGGAACTTAATTTGCCCACTGGTCACAGTGGGCATTTTTAGAGTAGGCATTAAAAATGTCCACTGAACACAGTGGACATTCTTGTAAGAGCCAGTTAGAATTAACATACAGGTAAGTGGACAGCTTGATAGCTCAGGTAAATGTCCACTCCTAATGCCAACTGAAATTTCAGGTGGACTGCCCACTGTGGGCAGTGGGCATTAAAGTTCCACCAAGACTGTACTGTATGTATCATCCAACGCTGCAAGTCCCTATACTCTTTTAAGCCAAACCAGAATCATTTCATCGAATTCTTTTACTATCATATTACTCGCTGTTCCTATGTGTTTAAAAGTACTATTAGAATGCTGGGGGATTTTGCATTTTCCTAAAATCCTAACTGAATTGTTATAAAATTCATGAAAATTACTGCTCCCTCTGCTTCAGTATTTCTCTGAGAGAGATATAAAAATATGCATTTGCCCGATTTTACGGGAAAACCCGAGTAAAATAAAGGATTCCTGCACAACTTGTTGTACATCTTTTAACGTCAAATTACTGTGGCGTCAGAATGCAAACATTAACGTCAAAATTAAAACCCAAGGAAAAGTAGCATTAACACAACTTCTGACATCACATATTACGGAGATTAACAGCTGAAAAAATTCAACCAGCTGTTTATGAATTATTGAATATATCGTGTGACTGGAGTCATGCAGCAGTGCATTATTTTTTCAATGACTTGTGTATGTAGATATGCAAATTGTATAGAAAAATTGTGAACATTCTTATAGCCCTTTAATGCTACACCAGAATTATTTTATCAAGGTCTTTTACCACCATGGTATCTTGTGTTTGCCTGTGGAGGTAGTTATATTGAATGAAGATGTGCATAGGAACACTACCAGACCTTCATATGCACCAAAACTATGATTCCAACCCTAACTAATTTGACAAAGACTTCTGTACTGCAGTCAATGTATAATGACAAGTACTTTGTGTGCTCTCCTAAATTCCAAGACCTCATGCCTTCCTTACTTGTATTACACTGCTACATTAAACTGAGATTCATCCGTATGTACCTTGACTGGAGATAAAAGGAAATCAGCAAACTTGCTTGGTAGACCATGTTCCTTGACCTTGTCATCATCAACCACCCATGGCCCACTTGAGTTTTGTCCAGCACGAATAGCATTGGCTCGGATAAACAGACGAAGCAACTCTTTGGAAGGAGCTTTTTCTTCTCTCCTAAGAATTAAGAGCACAACACAAATAAAATTAACAAAGAGTTAGTGCTGGTAACATGCAAGAGACAACATAAATTATCTAAGTGGTGAATTTCATATCTGTGCTCATTTGTTAATCTCTTTCTGGATTGATGACATTTGGAACATAAAATTCAACCGTGTCTTTCTTTTCTTAGTTTTACTAGTGATTTATACCTAATGCTGACAATTTTTTACACCAACAAGTTTATGAAACATGAATGCTCCCTTCTATCATCTATTGGTCTGGGGGCACAAAAATAGTGCTACAAAACTCACCTGAGATAAACTCATATGAGGAAGCAGGGTTCAGAATTAGTATTTGACCAGTTCTCAGAGACTCCCATTTCTACAGTGATTCACTGGAAAGGTGGTCCTAATGACTACCTTCAAATTTCATATGTCTAAATCTTTATGATTTCAGGGAATTTTATCTGTTTACATGTTGCAACAATCTATGCTCAATAAATAACATTATTCATCTGGAATCACAATAAATTTGTAACCATCTTTTTAAACACATCTAAAACGAATTTCAGTTCAAGCAACATTAAGGCAACTTGATTCTGAATTTCTTTCAGTTACCTGAATGACAACCTGAATTTTGGAGAAGGTTTAATTCTAAAAAAGGTGGAATAAATGTCGTAAATTTTCAAATATAGGTTTAATGCTAAAAAGGTGGAATAAATGTTGTAAATTTTCAAATATACAAGACATCACCCCTACACTACAATACTATAAATTATTTAAAAGTCCGCACTCATTCTCTTTTGGCTCAGGTGAGTTAACTGGGGCTTCATGCCAAGGAGATGGAGAATAATGTCGCACATTAAACATGCATATCAACTCACTGTAGATCTGCAGCCGGCACAGCATTTATAATCTTATCCTCTCCTGACAGACGAAAACTGTACTTGTATGGTAAAAGCTGAAATATAGCAAGTAAACGTATCAATTCATATCCTATAAGTCACCTCATATGTATAAGGGGTTTTACAATCCTGTCTTGAGAATGTAAAATATGAACTCAGCTGATATAATATCACTGTACCACACAATAATACATCCTCTTCAAATTTCTGTTATAATTACTGATTTTACAACTATTTACCTTTGGAGGGATCCATTTCTTAGATGAGTTGCCCTCTCCTGACGAGTTCTCTTTGTCACTTGAGGGAGAATTGCTGCAATTACTCGTAGGATTTACCTGAGAGAAAAGTGAAAGAAATATCTGCTAAATACCTTGGAGGAATGAAAACATTTTTAATTTCATAAAACAGAGGTTACCTTATATTTAGTGTTTTCTTTGTTTTTCTTTTTATGTCTGATTTACTTTACACAACTTACATCAACTCCAGACTTGTCAATCTTGACGATGACTCCCTTTATTCTACAAAAACATTAACATAAAACACATCAAATTTATAGCAGAATTCACAGACATTTTTGTTTAGTTATAATAGAAGCAAATTCTTTTCACTGTCCTCGCTGGAACCCAGCACCACCAAATCTGCAGTGTTTTAACTGAATTTTTAATATGTAACATCTAGTGGCACGCTTTTGAATTTATAGTGTTTCAGTTTTATCCTACTAAGCAGTAAAGAGAAGGATAAAGACCATCAGGTTATAATCAAGACAACCCATTTGTTAAGTTTAGTGTACAGGTATCCCAAGTTTTTAATGCTTTATCCGACAGATGTGTTTGTACTGGCCTAACCTGACAACACAAAGATAATTGTCAAAATGACAATTTAATAGTTTACGAAAGATGTACGGGACAAAGGATGAGAGTAAATTACGTTTTTCCAGCAGCTTTCACTTTCAAAACCACCTTCTCTCCGATACAGAGTACTTGCTGAAGTTTCAACCAGGTTTGATCTACAAGGGCATCTAATGAAACTGTATCTGAAAATAAACATACCACACTGACTACAGAATATGTACATGTACACTGTGCATCGCTGTTTTAAAATTAGAATATACATATAAGTTAAAAGAAATTAATAACTAAATTAATAAGATTGATTATCAACTAGTGTTGTGCCAAACATGAGTTTTAAATACAACCACAATTCAACACATCCCTATTGATACGTTTGTATAAATCACAAACCCCACAGAAGGCCGATTCGCCCGATATGGTAAAATTCAAGACAGCAGCATGGACAGATTGTTATATAGAATGACAAACTGCAGCAAAAGAACTCTTTGAATTCTATATCCCCTGATTCTTTTGTGATCTATCCTGCTATGATAGTTTTGAATCTCCAAAGAACATGAATAAATTTCAAACAAGCATTGAATTTTTAACTCCATCATTTATGTACATCTGATACGACATTTTCCTTCCTAAGTAATACATCTTACTGTGATGAACAAGCTCCAACACCGGCTTCTCAAAACATGGAAGAAACTGAGCTTTAAGAGATTTCATGACCGATTTCTCCGACTGCCACGCCTCTTCATGTGTAAGATTCCCATGACCTGTACATCTACATGTCCATATCTTCTCTTTGTACCATGACAGTCTCTTCTCGTACTCCCTGTTACCATAGTCAAGGAATGCAATAGCTGACAAAATCGAATTTGACAGAGAATATTCACTGGTTAGTTGTCATCAGATCATCAGTGTGTAGCCTTGTTAATATCTATTTTGGTATGACCTCTTGGTTAATGGACCATTATAACATTTACAGCTACATTTCTACAGTTACAGGCCAATTAAATAAGGGGAGTTATTTGCTCTCGTTTAAATAGGTAGCCTGCCAAAGTGGAAAAGAATTGGAATAAAGTTGTGCAAGGACAGTTTATTTAAACTATTCTTTTTGTTTTTAAGGTTAATTTACCATGTTGCAATATGGTCAATCAAGCAGCAGTCATGTTTTTATACATGACAGGGCTCTGGATTCTCTCAAATTGGAAGCTTGTTTTTAATGGCATCATGATTCCATTCCTTAAACTGTTTTCGGTCTGATAAATGTTGCTTCAGTCTGGTGAAATGTAATAGTTTACCAGACCAAATGGCCTATGAAAATTGGTAGAGTTTCACATTCACTGATTGATTAAAATCAAATAATTCAAAAAATCTGTTTTTTTAAATGGAGAAATTTTGGCTTTGAAAGCCGACATGTTAAATCATAACTATTATACTTGACAGTGTTCCTTTTGTTCATTGATAAATTAAAAGTGAATTAATTAATTCTTAACTGATTAAATCAATCATCAATCCAAATGATTTTCAACAGAAAATTTAAGTATATTGTTGGAACAATTTTTATTAATTTCTTTTTGCGATCAGAATGAGATAATGACAAAAAATCTTTTGACAGCTGACAAATGCAACAAATTCTAGAGAATTAAGCACGAAATTTCACACTATTAGTATTATATTTGTTTGTAAGTTTTTTTCTAATTTGCCATTCGATGGCTCCAATGGGCGACATTCAATGGACCATTGCTTGCATGTAGCTGTTGCATATACACAAGTTTTCTTTGGTAGGTAGACCCTCTGGAAATTTTTTGAATCAAAGAATTCTCATACTTTAGATTTTGTGTTTCCAGGGTAGTCAAAAGCTCACGGATGCCATATTTTTACATCTTTATACATGTTTTCATATCTCTGTTTGCAAGTAAACTTGCACGTTATTCAATTCGTTCTTTGTTTTGTTGTATTTCGGCGACTTTCGATTATTGAAAATGACATCAAAAATCAAGATAGAATCACTTTCAGTGATCAACAATCGATTCTTGGCATAATTGTTTCATCACTAGTAGTAGTATACCCAAGGTACAATGTATTTCACTTGGATTATAGTGTTTGTCAATATGGTTAAATAACTTCCTTGTTTGCTAGACCTACATCTACAATGTATATTGTAAACTGTACTGAAGTTGAATATACATGTAAATAAAAGAAGAATAAGTTGAAATATACACTGTATATATACCTAATCACTAAAAGTAAAACACTAGAATAATACAGGGTTAGTTTTTATTAAAACCGGGTAGGATTGGGTTAGGTATGTTTTGGCATGGGTAAACTTGACCAGCATTAAACAAAAACTCCTAACAACTTTTAATCAAATAACATAGCAGACTCATTAGTGATAAAATGATGATCAAATATAATTGAAAATCAGAAGGTTGCCTTACTGATTTGTGACAGTTGATATTAATTTTGAAAATCGATTATAATCAGAAAAAAAAAAACCCTCTATTTTTTGTACACGTATCTATGAAATCAGTTAATGGAACGTTTGTGAAATAACTATTGTAAAACTCAATTATACAAATATAAGAGTGATTCAGATTTATAACTATAATCTATTTGATATTGCAAATGTTAGACAAAGAAGAGGATTCACGTTTATTTGAGCAAACCAAGTCTCTGCCTCAGTTATATGTGTTGTAACAAGATTTGAAATAAACCGAAAGTAAAGCTGAAGTGATGGACAGATCAAATTTCAAAGTGTCTTCATGTAAACGTACAAACAATACTCGTTGGCATTTATTGCTATCTTGTATAATCATTCTATTCAACATTTTTCAAGGGTCACAGATACATGACATACATTATAGCCTCTCAGTGTTGCAGTATGTACAGTATGAAAACTTACATGGAATAAATGATTGAAATTTTGGCTTTTTATGAGAAACTGATTATTTAATCGATCGAATCAATGCTAATTACAATTTTAACCAATGATTGATTCTGAAAATCTTCTTATGTTCCATGACTTATGTTCCATGACTTATGTTCCATGACTCATGTTCCATGACTCATGTTCCATGACTTATGTTCCATGACTTATGTTCCATGACTCGTGTTCCATGACTCATGTTCCATGACTCATGTTCCATGACTTATGTTCCATGACTTATGTTCCATGACTTGTGTTCCATGACTCATGTTCCATGACTTATGTTCCATGACTTATGTTCCATGACTCATGTTCCATGACTTATGTTCCATGACTTATGTTCCATGACTCATGTTCCATGACTCATGTTCCATGACTCATGTTCCATGACTTATGTTCCATGACTTATGTTCGTAGATCCTCTTTACTAGTGCCATCCCACCTTAAAACCCTAAACAGTCTTGTAGTGAACCAAACAATAAAAAAAATTTTTTTTAAATCATAATGTCAATTCAACGAAATACTCCTGACAATGCCAGTCACTGCAGCCTTCATTCTTAATGTTGGAGATGTACACTACAGCGCAAAAAAAGTATATATTAGCAAGTAATAGCTTAAATACAAGCCAAGACAATTTCCTACATGTACAACAAACTAGTAAGAGTTAGCTATTATCTTCGATTACTTGAAAAACAATTCATGGCAATTTCCCCTTATTTGCCCACACAGCCTTCATCTGTTGCATATACAGGGTATATAGATTTATGCGTTGTATGTAATACTTGATTCTATCATCTTCTACTTCTTTCACATGGCAACCCTCCTTTGACTAAGGAGCACCCAGTTAAAACAAAACTGGTAAATTTCCTATGGATTGTAAAAAAATTAAAAATAGAATACTTAAGGTAGTGGCTAGTTCTTATTTACATATTTACATTTTTTGTTTGCAGGATTTTTCTTCTGCTCATTTTATGGCCGATATTCGGCTATATTCCCAATCGCAAATCGTACTTTGTTTTCCCAATTTTGGTAAAAAAATTCCCAATCATGAGCACAGAGAAAAACTGTGAATTTGTCATAAAAATAGAGGGATTTGCAAGCAAGAAAAGTGTCCAAATGTAACTTCCAAGCGCACAATTGATAGAGACAATCTTAAACAATCTCTTGGGTTGGTTTTGAGAAGCGCACAAAAGACTATGAACTTGTAATTGACGAAGTGGAAATCATGTACGAAATTGTAAATGAGGAGCCATGAAACCGGCCCGGATACCGATCAGCCAGCATGAACAAATCGCCCTCTCATACTGGTATTTATATGGACTGTTGCTAACTGTGTGTTAGGTAAAACACAACTAACAGAAGTCGGAATAAATATAGAGGTAAATTTGGAACGATTTTCCAAAGCCAGCGTACCATGATTGGTTTTCTCGTTTATTTCTCTGAAGGGAAAGTGAAACTAGATGTAGGGTCCTACATGTCTCACGACTCCAAATATTATGTTAAAAAAACTTAAAAACCCTGAACGCAGCACTGCATCTGTAGAAAGGATTTTCAGCCTGATGAATTCCCCGTGTACACCCACTCGCTGCAGCATGAGGCAGAATACACTCTCCTCTCTCATGCGAATTTGCAAACACAACCAAAAGTCAGAAACTACAGGGTCTTACTAATGAACGCCAAGGGAGAAATAAATGCCCAGGATTCGCCAAGGGCCATATGCAATATTATTTCATCGATCTATTGATTTATCAACACTTATCTAACATATATTAACCTACACACTCCAAAATATTTGTCTATGTAATCCTAGTAATGTTTTTTGTATACATTTAACTTCATTTTCCTTGGCGTGCAGCAGTCATTTTAAGGAAATATAACTCCTGATCATTTGATGACTTCATTCATGGGTTGGAAATATCATTATGCTGTTTATTCAATAATTGTACAGTAATGCTATCTATTATCTGTTTCTGTCTTTTTCTCTTTAAACCTAATTGATCGACTTCATCAGAAATTATGTATATGACTACATTCACAAATCATCAAATGTATACAAAAATATTACTATGATTACATATACAAATATTTTGGTGCGTGTAGGTTAATACATATTAGATAAGAATCGATAAATCAAGAGATTAATGAAATAATATTGCATATGGCCCTCGGTGTGCCTTAACATATTCTTGGCGTTTATTTCTCCCTTGGTGTTAATTAGTATGACCGTCTGTAGAAGCACAAATAAACAAGAAGTTTAAAATTACTACTATCTTTTTCTTTTATATTCTAACAACAGTGCATCTATTATCATATTTTTAAAAAAAAAAATTCCAATTTGGAGCAAAAATGCCGCGAAATCCCCAATTCCAGCGCCTTTTGCCATGTTCCCAAAATAGTGAAAAAAAAAAGCCATGGTTTGAATGTAAATTACAGTGATTCATTTTGAAAACTGATTTGATGGGTCCTTTGGTCCCAGCCCACCAAAATCAATGAGTCCAAATGAAAATTTAATGGGTCCACTCATTTTCAGATACACTTTCAGAGTCGCATTGTGAATCAACTGTTTTTTAGATTTCATCCATTTCATTTTCTTTTCTGGAATCATTGATATTTATATCGTTGTTGCCGGTATCAGATTTGGAGAAAAAACTATTCAATTTCCTTGATTTGGCATCAAAGTTATCTTTTTCTTTTTCTGTGGCATGTTTACTCTCAACTTTCGTTTTCCATTCCGCGAAATATTGAAAAAGGAGAAATATCATTGGCTAGAGCGTAATATTCTAAACCAATCGCGTGTCTCAAACCAATGTTTACTTGTTACTTAGTAACTAGCATTTGTTTCGGTATTTTTCGTTGTACATGATGATAAACGCTCAGAATTATGAATCAAAAATACTTAGATAAAAATCGAAACTGGAATTTTATAATGGGTCCAATGGACGCGCATGACTAAAACAATGGTTTTTTTTATAAAATCAATGCGTATAATACGCAGTACGCAGGGCAAAATGAATTACTGAAATTACTAATTTCCATTTGCTTTTTACTGACTACGGTATTATGTGGAATAGAATGAGACACTAGAACTAAGAGACGGCAGGGCAAATAACAGGTCATTGTCTTGTTCGTAAGGAATAGACATCTACAACTAAAATATTACTAAGTCGCCGAGTCGGCCCTACGATTTAGGTGGTTTCCAACCGGTATCCAATTAAATTTGTAAAGCAATACA